>OU015501.1:27300131-27900131 GCA_907164885.2 Dolomedes plantarius | reverse complement strand
GTACTTTACCTTGACCTTAAATTGACTCTTCTTTCAAGACCACAAACAAATAACAATAATTAAAAACAAACTAATTAAATTTAAACTTTAAAAATCTTAATTTATTTACAAATGTATTATTTACAAGTTTTTTTAACATTATATCAACATGCACACTTTGCAATTTACTCATTTATTTTATCCTACTTTGCGAGAATCAGGGAGCGTATCGACACAAATCAAAACTTATGATTTACTCTAACCAAATATATATTCTATTCTCTCCTGCTCTAACTACACAAAAATTCATTCAAAAACATGGGGACTGAACAAGTCAAAGAATGTTAACCACTCACTCAGATTTGATGATATTCGATGACCGTTAACTAGGTTTGCTCGCCTCGCTGGGGTCCGTGGGTAGAATCCTTCCTTGGCATGGGGCGGTCACATCTTTCTTCGAGCTGGGGAACACTTCTCGTCGTATGGCGGGGTGTCTGCACTGTCTCAACTCGATTAGCTTGCTTCAATTAGAATTCGGGTACTTTGTACTTCCTCGTCGTGGGGATTCTCACTATTTCCTTCGAGATGGGGAACACTTCTCTTCGTAATGCGACAGTCGCTCCTCAGTTCCTGTACTCAGTACACAGAGTGATGTGGGACAATCTTAACTCAATCCAACGAAATTCAAACTCAGGTTTGCGGGGAACCTTCAGCTCAACCCGACAAAATTTAAGACTGTCTCCTAAACTCAGGGGTGCGGGGAACCTTCAGCTTCACCAGACAAAAATCTCAACCAACTTGTAAACTCACTCTGCCCATCATATATAATAATTCTTCATCCCCTTTCTCTGCCTTGATCTCGCCTTCTCATAAAATCCTCCAGCAATTCCAGACACTGAAATATTCTTATTTGCCTGGCCATCACTTTTACCTTCTGATTGGATACCTCTCTCAAACTGTACACACCCACATCAGATCAATTCCCAGACCTCCCATGTCACTTGCGGTCCGACACTGCACCCTGTCTGCCATAAATTGTTCTACAAAGAAGTATTGTGGTATAGTGTCAGCCATGGCTCCAATCCCCCGCTTATCTTGTCTGGAATCAGAACCCCACAAGCAAAAACCGCTGTCGTAAACATCTTATCCTGCCTAAGTCACAAAAAAAGACCGTTCTCCTCTGTAATTAAATTGTCTTTCTAAGTCGGCGTTCCCATCCCTATCAATAAATGTAATGGTGAAGCCTTCGATCATTTTAACTTATCAAATTTTAATATAATCTTTCATACAATTCGAAGGCGCGTCATTACAACCCCTTTCAAAGTTTTGCAAAATTATTCAAATCTGGGATACTTTGTGTTGTTGCAGTTCATAACAATTCAGTAAATTGTTGATTTGTCAACATCGAGTATTGTTTATTTTTATCAACCTAAATGTAGAATGCGAGGATTCACATCGATAAAACAGATCATGTTGTACCAAAAATAGAGGTTATTTTGGGTACTTTGATTCTGGCACAAGTTTCCAAAATTCTAGAGGAGAGCCCCAAAGAAAGTGGTAAAAAGCCGAGCTGCAGTTTAGGCCACGCCTGATATATAGTGTACGCCTGGGGTGAGCAACTCAAAACAATCCGAGGGCCATTTGATAAAAATATAAATGACGGCGGGCCAACTGTAATGTCGAATGTCTGCGGTTCTGAGGGCGAAACTGCCTGCTTCAAATATCAAATTTTAACGTTAAAATAATTTTACATATTTAAATTTAAATTATTTAAAATACATATAAATAAATACAGGGTCCTCAAAAAAGACAGCCTAATAAAAATAGGAAAATTTTATTATTCATTTTTCAGAAAATTGCATTTTTGATAAAAATGTTTGCTTAGTAAAAAAATTAATTTTTAAGATATCAAAATGAGTATATGTTTTGTAAAAAATGTGAAAATTACAAAACTCACCTTTGTAAAATAAAATACTTTTGCAACCAATAACTTCAAAGAAGCAGTTTTGAAACGTATTTTGTTTTTGAAATTCCTGTACGTATTATAAAAATACACCTGATTTGTGAAAAAATAAAATATTTATTTCAGAAAATTTTAACAAAAAAATATTTTCTTTACAAAATTTAATCAAGTTTGATCCACAAATATATGCTTATATAACAAAACATAAAATCGGTTTTCTTTGTAATCAGAATGTGGAAAAAATTCAATGAGATGTTTGTGGGTGGACACTTGAGGCAACAAGGTCAGTAAAATCAACGTCGATTTCAAATGATGAATCACAAAGGAGGTGAGATAAATTTTTATCTGTAATACTACTTCATTCCTTGTACTCATTGCTTTAGCACGCAAGTGATGCTGAAAATGAAATTAGTGAGTGAAGTATTTCAACAATAGTATAACAATAAATTCTTTCACAATAGCTTTATTGCCGTGGGCAGGTTAAAAAGCCCTGCCGGCCGTCAGTTAGTCATCCCTGGTGTACGCGAAAACTTCCATCTACCAGTGAAGTGAGAATTTTGTCATAGACCCAAACATCTCGATAGTTATTGAAACATTTTTAAATTAACACTCAATTACTATCCTCAAAAAACTTACATCATTACTGTTGTCGTATCTGTGAGATACATGACACAAAAGCCATGATATATCAATTTTTACATTATTATTTCAAGGAAAAGGTGGGTAAATAACTAGAGGTATGCATTGTTTTGCCTTTTATTTACGGAAAAATTTTCTGATAAGGTTTGGAGCAGAGAGACATCACTGAACCAATTATCAGCAGTGATATTACGTCCGGTGTTAGTGATGGGAGTAATCAATCTTCTACTATGTCCGTTCTCTTGTTGCTCAATTGGTAGGGCCCGTCCGTTTGCTTTCCAGCATAAATTTCCAAATTTGTTGAATAAAGCATTTTGGAATCAACAACAATCCACAAAAATACAGCTATAAAACAAAAAATCAGATTGATCAAAAATACGTACGAATCTGCTGTCCGTCGTATCTGAGAGATAAAAGGCTGGTGATGTCAATAACCTTTACTTTATAAGAACGAAAACTAAACTGACATCTAGCACCCCTCCTGCTAGGAAGATAGGCGGGGGAACCAGCCTCCATCTCTACGGATGGACTTGCAGTCAGCAAAAATAGTTGCCGTGTATCTCATGTATACAAGGTTAGTAATCGAGTGTTAAGTAATGTGCCGTGAAATTGAAAAGGTGCAATGCAAAATGCTTTCCAGTCACTTTTTTATTAATTCTGAGAAACCTAATGTCCTATTAGTTGAGGACAATGTATTAAAAAAATCACATAAGAGTTATTGAGGACAATGTATTAAAAAATCACATAAGAGTTATTGAGGACTAAAAGACAAGGGCGCAGATCTACTCAGCTGAGAAAAAAAATTCCTGTAGAGCAGGGATACTCAAACTGCGGCCCACCATGCTTTTATGTGCGGCTCGAGACACTCACACTCATTACCAGGCAGAAGCTTTTGTAAACATCATTTTGGAAATAAGTGCCTGAAAAAACAAAACTGTACAAAAATGAGCCACCTGCTGCTCATGTTGTTCGCATCAATGTATCTTTGGGAATCATCCAATTCCAAAATAAAATATATGAAGAACGTAAGTAAAGTTGGCTTTGCTTATTCTTATCTTCATAACATATTGAGAGTAACATGTAGCAAGTATAGACCTTATTTGTCTAAAATAGTCAAAGTTCGTCTCAACATAAAAATTCACGCTCATTTTTAAATAAATGTTTGAATACATTTATTTTTTACGTTATTATATTAAGGTATAGTGTACTATTTTGTGGCCCACGTAACGTAGCAAACATATGAACAAGGCCCAAGAGAAAAAAATGCTGAGTATGTCTGCTTTAGATTTAGCTTTAAAGGAACGCGTACTAAAACTTTATTGTAGCTAATGTCTCTTAAGGATGATTTAGTTCAAATTTCTTAGGATGATTATAGTAAGGCATCCACTGATAAGAAATGCCATTCAACTCATTATTTTTTTTTAATGCGGAGGCACTTGTCGCGAAGACATTCACCTATAATTCACCGCAGTTATGCTGGCTATTTTATTATGGGGGCGCCATATAGGCAGACCAGCTTTGCCCCCTATGAAGGGACGACACAAACGGAGGCATTTTAGTGGCGCTTCGCCAGGATTCAATCTGAGCACCCTCAGCACCGAAAACCAGCGCGCTGTACCACAAGGCCGCCACGGCCCATTCAACTTATTATTCTTTTCTTAATTTTACATTTCGTGTTTCAGTTATTTGAATTTCAAGTTTTAACAATTCTCAAAAACCAATTAGTCTATTTTTTAAGCTCTTTGGTTACACATGTATGATATATAATATTTTGCGAACACTTACTATTAGAAATTCCCATATATACTCAGCAGTAGTTATGATTAATTATGGCGCGTTGCTCGACTGCGGCCCTGTTAGAACCTTTTCACCTGGCACAAAATTCACAAATTTTAGACGAAAATCTAACGAGATTTTCAAAAAATATTTTAAAGGTCTGACGTTTGGCTTGGAGTGCTACGGCCAACTTTTTGCTACACGAGGGCTAATTAGATGGGACCTACAGTTTAAAGCCGATTCCGAACGGCTCCAAACATCCATGCCAACAGGGGGACTCGAACCCCCAGTATCTGGACCGAATGCCAGCGCCCTAGCCATTCGGTCATCTACTGGAATTAAGGGTTTGACAAAATTGTATGTAATTTTTTGTAGTTCATTAAGAAGGGGGCAAACTTTCAATTTTATCAAACACTTCTGTAATGGCTGAATGATAGAACATCATGTTAGAGTGGGCAATAAAAATAATATTAAGACGTTTTAGTGGTCCATTTCCTTCAAATGCTTTTCATATTTCTAGATATGGTTGCCTTGTAGTCACAAGTCTCGAAATAAATCGATTACTTGAAATAATTCCCTTCGCATCTCGAAATTCAGAGAATATTTCGCAACTTCGTGACAGTGAAAAGATGTAAAACCTTCCTTCTAGTGCAATATAATGTCCTGGGAGAGATATCCGAGCTGATGTAAAGAAAGGATATTAATAAACTAAAAAATTTCCAAGCTTCTGATTCATAAATCTTATCTCATATTTGTTTTCAGACGCTTTCGATGATAAAAAGGTTGAATTAGTTATGGAAGTTGAGCTGCAGAAATATCGTATGATAAGGTCTTATGATAGTGTCGCAAGTTCGCGTGATTATACCGCAAATGAAAGAAAAAACCCGATTGCGTTGAGTCTAAGAACAAAATTTCTTTTCTCGTATCTTCGGATAGCTACAATAATCCACAATTTGTCTTTCAAAACATTTAAAATGCAATCCAGTTAATGTAAAATTTCTATTGATAGTTTTTAGTTATCTACGAAAATCCTAATATTTTGTCATACGAACTTTTTAAAACAAAATTTAATTGTTTTAGATTAAGGGGGTCCAGAAACACAAAATGTTCGATTTTCGAAAAAAAATTTATTGCATTAAAAATTTCTGTGTTGTTTTACGCTTAAAATGAGCGTTTAAATCATGTTTCTATCTTAATTAGAACAGGAGAAATTATTATTTTTTTTGCAACATTCTAATAGTAGTCAATCGTTGTTTTAAACCTGTAAGTGCGTTTTCTGCATGATGGGTTTTTTTCCCCATGTCTCGTCTTTTAATTGTTATAAGTCATGAACCGTTAAAGATAAATGGTTGAAACTTGGAACATGTCTTTTTCAACTATTTTACTTTAATTTTGATTCAGCAAATTTTAAAATTAAAACTTATATATTTCTGTTTAATTTAATGAACAAATTTTGAAATTCGACAAATAATATTTCGAGTTATAACAATTTTAAATTACCCCACTTTTTTAAAAAATTTTAAATTTTAAAATTTTTTAAAAACATTTTGAGAAGTTTTATGATGTGATTTTGTTTACAAATTATATGGTTAACCATCACAAAAAAATTCAAAATTTTAACTCAATAAATAAAATTTTTTTCAAAATGTGTCCCGGACCCCCTTAAAGTGTAAAATTTCTAACTATTTTTGTTCTTCTCAGCACAACAGGATTTATGCCCTAATTATGTCAGATGTCAACGGTACACAGCGTACCGTTGGGCAAGCATCCCATCTCGATGGGTTGTCTGGCCAGTATAAACCACGAAACCTCCGGAACTGCTTTACAGTTGCTTTGCAATGGCTGTCGCTGTCCACTGACGATCTCTTGAACAACGATAAAGCGGTCATCATTGGCCGTTGTTTTTCGCAGTCGACCATCCCCAGCCCCTCGCCCAGCTGTACTTGTCGTCTGGAACCCCATCCATGTCCGCGAGATGACAATAGGGGTGACACTGAATTCAGTGGCAACAATCCTCAAACTTCGCCCTTCCTTCAGCTTCCCAAAGATTTAACCGCGTGTAAACTCGTCTAAATGTTTCCCAGTGGCTATCTCGTCTGCAACACGGGACGAAACTCACCCATCTGACAAGCAAAGTCTGACAAGCAAAGTTCGGAAAATTGGAGAGAATTCGTCAACTTATGTTTTTATCGTTTATTCGCTATGACGCTGCGTCTGACCTCGTAGTAATAACGATCTCTGACGAATTTTATATAGCACCTGCTTCTAACTCAGTATCCTTGATTAAGGCAAATGCGTCACAAGTTGTTGCGTTAATTTCATGTTAAAACTTTAAAAATTGGGATATTCCTTAAATTTTGCATATATGATAGTATATGATAGAAATATGTTGCTGTAATAAAAAATATATCCTCATATATTACATTACTGTGTTTAGGTCAAATTCAATTATATTAGCAGAAAGGCTTCTTCTTTAACTTTGGAATGTTACACTACACCTCAGTCTTCCTTACATGCTGATATTGATTTTTTTCTGTATGTGAAATTCGTAAACAGGCACTTTAAAGTGGGATTTCCACAGTTATCATTTCCTGGTGTCCATAGAAAGATATCTCGTTATTTCTCACGCTTTAATTATGTGATAAAGGTCATCTGCGGGAAAAAATTTATCTCCAGTGTTCTTGAAAACAAGTGTATTTTCTAAAATTATCCTGTTCCTTGTCCAAAAAAATGTTTGATAACCTCACATCAGTTCTGTATCATATCAGCTTTTATTTTTAAATAAGGGCGTTTTATATCGTTTAATGTCTCCCGTGAAAATTCATAAAGTGCTACGTTTCACATTTTCTCATTCGTGAGATCTAAAAATTGCTTAGTGATCGAAACGCTAAAACTCAGAAGCACCAATAGTATTTCCGATTTAGAGATAGAGTAACCTGTTGTTGCTTGAAATGCTGAAATTCCCATCTATGCATGAGGAAAATACATTTTAAATATTAAGTTTGTAAGAGCTCAAGATCAATTATGATGGAAAACAAATGTGCTTACACCATATTTAAATTTTGCTGAAATTTATTTCCATTTAGTGATTTAGGTGCTAAAAAGTATTCTACCACAAAAATAGTTTTCGAGACCAGGGAGTTTTAAAATGGCTTTCCCTGGTCTCTCTCTCTCTCTCTCTCTCTCTCTATATATATATATAAATAATCTTAGATATATACACTATTCTAACAATAAATATTTGGACACCCATGCAAATGGACAATATCTACTGTTCTGATACGTCACGCGATACTTCTATACGTCACGCCCTACGCCATTAAATATTGTGCAGGAGACAACATTGGCATTAATCGCATGCAAGATGTCACGAAGTGCGAGCTATCTGATTTCGAGAAGGTGTAATCGTCGGGGTATCACAGAAATGGCCGAGTCCCTAAGGGACATTATCTAGTCGAGCTGAATTACCCAAAATCGACAGGGTCCATATGTGATTCAGGAAGGAGGAAGAGTGAGAGCGGGTGATTGTTGGAGAGTGTGCCCTTAGTCGACTGACCCCGAAAACTGGGATATAGAGACCGTCGGGTGCTGTCCAAAAAATTCGGAGAAACGCAGCACAACCGATGGCCCACATACTCCACGAGTTTCAATGAACATCCTGAGTGTTTTTTTTCGATGAATACCATCAGTAATAAAGCATGTCTAAATTGGTTTTCAGGGTCATAGCTGTCCTGCCCATAAGTCCTTTGATCACTAATTCCAAACCGCGCTGGGCCTCGGTTGAAAATGTGGTGCAAAGCACATCGAAAGTGGACCATAGGCCGCCTTAGAGAATGGACGCTTGGTTGTATATATATACAGTGGTACCCGCTCGGTATTCCGTCGTTAATTGACTCCGTAGGCCACGAATGGGTACTGAAAGAAACGACGCCGTACCGAACGATTTGTTGTTCCCATAAAGAGTAAAGTAAATTGAATAAATTTCGTTGTTTACAAACAAGAATGTTCACATTTTATTGGGCAATTATAAATTGATGGGGTTGTTTTTTTGATACAAAATCTTAACTAAAACGGACAGAATTTAAAGCAATAATTAGATAAAAAAAAGATAAAATTATCTTCACTCAACCTATACTAAAAGGAGTTGATGTCTCGTGAGATTGTGGCGAAGTAGAGGAGGAGAGTGGTTATTGCTTGGAAGGGGGATTCTCCTTCCAATAAGACATCAGGCTTTTGCACAGGGATTCTTTCTCTTTTCTGTCTCTTAACACCACCGATCCCTGTTGTAGATTCAGATTTTGGGAGTTTCATTACAGACCTATCAAAGAGAAACTTGCTTATGCCTGTGTTTCAAAATGTTTTCTGAAGTGAGACATTGTTGGATCATCAAACAAGTTCACATTTCGGCTTGCTAGAGCTTCGTCGGGTTGATACTTTTGATCAATATTTATAATTCAACCTATTTCGGTCTTTGCTTTTCATCCGGAGAGACAGCATCGGGGGGCGTCGTCCTTTTCTCATACATGTTTTAGTATCTCTGACGAGTACCCAGCAAACGTCGAGTACGGATTTTATAACCCGTTTTATAAACCGTTAACGGATTTTATAACCCGTTCATTAACTCACAATAAATCATATACTAGCAACTTATTCGTTAATTACCAGTTGACCTTCATTAATCAATTTAAATCATAATTCAACATTATATCTATTTCAAAAAAAGATCTATTGTACATACATTCGACATTTATGGTGTATGAAATGAGAAATCGCGATGGCACAACATTTAATACAAGGCATCAATACGGTAGCACAAATGAGGACATACCTCCACTGATAAACTACCATGGAAGTATAATGCGCTGGCACTGTCTGAAGAATCAGTCTTTCCAACCTGCCTGTCCTTGATGAACTGGTTTCTGAAGTGATCCTAATGCGCGGCACGCTTTCGTACTGGGGATTCCTCCTTTCAAACCCGTTCTATTGTTGAGGCAACCGCTTCTAGGGGTCCGTAAATTCACAGCTTGTAGCTAATTATTTTGGCTTATTATCTTGCTGCATATAACTGTCTCATGAGAGCGATTCGGTCATCGGGATGGGGCACTCTGCATCCACATTTGTCCAACGGCGATATTTCTTTCACAGGATCAACTAATCTCGTCTGTTTGTCACTGCCTACGTATCTTGCGCTTTTGGGGACATCGGTGGAAAATAAAGCGTCAAAATAAATTCATCCTAATAAGCTGGCTAGGAGTTTCATCTCGTGCTTTCTCGTCCTAAGTCAATTCGTCGGCCCATGCCATTAACTGCGGGCTAGGTGTCCGTCCTTGATGCTCCTCGGTCGTAATAACTTTTTAGGATTCCAGCATCATCTGATCTGCCCTCTTTTTTCTGTTTCCTTCATTAATATATCTTACTTCTCCTCGTTACTCATCTCTTCGCTCTGATCCGCCTTTCTTCGTCATTGGCTCTCAAAATCCATTTCCTTATTTCATTGGTTTAATTATGTTTTGGGGGGACCTTTCTTTCTCGGCCCATTCGCACATCTTCCTCCGTTCCCACGGCTCTTTCCCCGTGTTCCAGGAACTACATCTGTTTTCGTTCCCCTTGTTTTTTGGCTAAGTCCATATATTCTCCCCGTCTTTCATGCTCATCTATTCTCATTCCTCTCTTTTAAAGACTTATTTTTCAAACGTTTCCACACCTGCAATCTCTTTTCTGTGCCGTACCTTTTCTACCATTAATTGCTCCTCCACCTGGACTTCACTTGCGAACGTCTCTTTTCATTCCTAATTGCCCATAATGTAATCGATTATCCATTTTCATTCCATAATGTATCGATTCATTTTCATTCCATAATGTAATCGATTTTAGTCAATTTAATTCATTAATGATCATGTTTAATAGATTTTATAATTTTTTAAATACATCATAGTGAATACTCACAGCAACTAATGAGTTATACATTTTGTTGAACTCTAACTTTTACTTAACGGGTTTCGTATATAGGCGAAACAAACATTTGTCCTTGAAGTTCGTTATAAATGGGGCTCGCCTTATGCTATATATATATATATTGTTAGAAAGAAACATTATGGCAAAAATGGTAAGGCTAACAAAAATAGAGAATTGGGGTTTTGTATGAATACTTGCTTGACAAGCAGCTCTTTCCAGTGTACAGAGGAATATATATAAAAGCTGAAATTGAAATCCAAAGGCAGGAAAGGGGGGAAAAGGGTGTGACAAGAAATAAAAAAAAGTTTGAGTGATACTCTTTCTTTGTAAACAGTGCTGACATTATTTTTAAACGAAGAACTGTATTTGAAAGTTGTGACTTCACGATATTCACTTCTTGACAGTGGACAATCTTTCAATAAACAGAGGTAGGAATACAGCCAAAAAGACATGTAAAAAGTTACTTCGTGCTTCCCGTCCAATCATTCGGAACAAAGGAGTGGTCACATTAAGAAGTTAGACGCAAGAGAGGAAACAGTATATTGAAAATATTTCATCAACATTGCTTAGACAAAAACCTTTTCAAAATTGTTTATTGTAGTTAAAAACCAAAATGTACTCAAGCAGAACATTTTCATAAAATTTTAAAAATTATGTTTTAAGGATATTGTCAATAACAAGAATATAATAAACTGAT
This sequence comes from Dolomedes plantarius, assembly GCA_907164885.2. NCBI lineage: Eukaryota > Metazoa > Arthropoda > Arachnida > Araneae > Dolomedidae > Dolomedes > Dolomedes plantarius. The sequence goes on along the minus strand of OU015501.1, from coordinate 27,889,122 downwards.
CTAGCCTTTTATTTATATAATATATATATATACTATAATATATATATATATATATATATATAATATATATACAGGATGGTGGACAAAATAAGACGAACACCTGTGAAATAATGGAAAATACTTTATTAATAGGGGGTTGGACGACCCTTTGAACTGAAGTAGTACAGATTTAATGCGGACGTGGGATAGATGCATAAAGGTCTATGGACAATATTTAAGGAATATTAAGCCATTCTCCGTGCAGAAGCGGTCTCTAATTCCGAAAGTCGGGATGGGGGTGGAAATCGGGAAACGAAGTTTGGACTCCAAATATTGCCATAAATTGTTCAATAATATTCAATTCGGAGACTGAGGGGGCCAGGCGAGATGTTCAACTGCATCGTCATGCTCTTCAAACCATTCTGAACACACCTAGCAGTGTGGATAGAAGCGTTGTCGTCTTGAAATAAAGCCGGTCGCTCTCCAGGGAATACGGTAACGTACAAAAGGATGGACATGATCCCCTAGAACGCTTAGATAGTGATTCGATTGATCCTCCCATGCAGAATAAAAGTGGCCAAGACCGCGCGAAGATATCGCACCCCATACCATAATGGAGCCACCCCATGTTCACAGTCGGCAAGAGGCATTCAGGATGAAACGCTTCTTTGGGCGTTCTCCAGACATAAACGCGTCCGCCAACGTAGGTGACTGCTGTTGATAGACTGATACCTTCCTCTTCACGCTCACTAGGTGGCAGACTTCTGTTGCAGGTGGCGCGGCTGTACTGCAGGTGTGAAATACGTCATACTTTTTCACAGGTGTTCGTATTATTTTGTACTCCATCTGTATGTGTGTGTGTGTGTGTATGTACGCACACGAATGTGAGAAGTTACCATCATATAGAAAAGACTGTTGATTTTTTCCCCATAGTTGATAACACCGTCGTTAACATCATCTTTTCATCTGATTCTAATCTTTTACTGTGGTGTTGGAAACATGTTTGAAAAGCAAGATTGTTTATATCGTAGTCTATATCTGATATTGCAAGGTTGTCGGAGGTTATCGTACCTTGTAAGCCGGTTTCGCATCAAGTTTGTATTGATATGCGTTGAAGTTAATATTTTCGATTGTTGTGGCGTTCGGACTTACACGATGTAATGAATTCGTAATTTAATTCATGAACTTCATGAAAACTGGCCAGCATGATTGGATTTGACATGCATTATTCAATATGGTACCAAATGGCGTAAAAGAGTCGTTTAACTGATTTCGTGGTTCAAATAAAAAAAGCTGAAAGTACATCACTTTTTAAACTGTATTTTTAAAAAAGTTTGAAATTACGATAATGAATCCTTAGTCGATAAAATTGTTTCAAAATGTCTGAAACCTTTTTCATAACACTTTTCACGATTTTTTTCTATGGTAGTTCAATGAGAAACTTAAAAAATATATGCATGAAATTTTATTTCTTGTCAAATAAATTGGAGTTTAATGAATAACCTGCGTAAAAGGTGCCAAAGATTGGTCCTTCAGGAATCACCTTCTCTGGGGAGTTCAATGTAATGGCCTCAAATTGTCGATGATGTACTTCGGCTTTCCTATATATTCCATGTAAAACATTGAGAGGGTAAATCATTGGAAATAATACTTCCTTACAACATCGGGGTAGTTCAGTTGGTAGATTTCCGGCCTTGGGGTTTAGAGACGCAAGTTTGATGCTTGCGCCTGATATGCGGTTGTTACAATATTTGTGTGATTAAATGAACCTATACGACTCATATGAATCGATAAAGTATACACTGAAATTAATACTCAAAATGGAAAAATATTACAGTTTAATTTGCTATGCTTGTGAAAGAGCATTTTTACTAAAGCGAAATACTTGATACCCCCAAATTAAGGAGAAAAGCACGATATGGGTATTGGAGTCTTGCAGTTGTTAAAAAGCGTGATCTGATAAAATCTAAATTGCAATACAACGTTAAATTTAAGGCATTATACAAATAGCGTGTATTTAAAGATTGAAAACTTTTGAGAAAGTTTAAGAATAACAAACAAATGTAAAATATAGATAAGTTGCTCATTGGTTGACCTATATATATAGGTATGTTAGGTAGACGAATGGGTAAAATAAATATATTGATGTTTATCATGAATCAGTATAGTCCACTGCCATAAATGGATATTACACAACACAGACTGGAGAAAATTTTTGATGCGTGTTTCTTTAAGTCATTTACCTACATACAACGTCCCACTTTACAATCTTCTACCATGACCGTATGTACTTGACTCTGGCTCAGTCCATAGCCTTCTGAATAATTTTGCATATCGCATTTTCTGTGATGGAACTGAAGAGTTTTTAGAATAATTTTAGATAGTCTTCATCTATATATATAAAACAGTTCCGTAATTGACTGACTCACTGACTGACTGACTCACTGACATACAACGCACAGACCAAACCGGTGGACCTAAAGGGCTGAAATTTTGCATGGCGATTCTTCTTATAGTGTAGGGGTGCACTAAGAAAGATTTTTGAAAAATTATTCTTAGATTTTTTTAATTAAATTTTTAAGCTGTTTCAGTAACTTTTTTTAAGTTTGCATTTAAAATAATAATTTGAGTGTTATAAAATTTATATCATGAGAAAGATGATAAAAATTTCTTTAAAATAAGATCTTTTTCGAATCTTGAGCTTTATTTTCTGATTTTTGGGGAATTTTTAAAGATTAATTTATAGAATTTAATTTATTAAATGCTGATCATGTGATTTCTTTTTCTGGTACTTTAAATAAATTTATCGTCACGTGCATAACAACTAAATAGACTTTTTTTCTTGCTAATGCGGCAGATGATTGGACATTATCCTAAAAAATATTAAAATACAATAAAAGATATTATGTTCCTCGAACTGTTCTAGATTAACTGTACTATATTCTTTAGTATGTCCTATTACATTTAATTTGAATATTTTCTTCTACATTATTTTGTCTATAAAAATAACCCTTACGATTTTTTTATAAATATATTTTTTTGTTTTTTTTAACATCAATTGTATACATTGATCGTTGTATTTATTATAATATATATAGATTTATTTTTTTGGCATTAATTGCATACATTGACCGTTGTATTTAATTTGAAAGTACTCCGTAGCGAAGTGCGGGTTTTCAGCTAGTAATATACACTGCTGGCCACTGTAAATGCAACACCCTGAAGGAAACATGCAAATAACATGAAATTTACAACATGCATTAGCGGAGGTGAGAAATGCAAATGATTAGAATTTCAGCGCAGACGCACATCACGCGCGCCTGCGGCGCCACTTCAAAGCGCTATTTAAGGCTTGGAGATTTTGACGATTTCAAAATCGGCAATTGTGTTTTTCTTGTGGTTTTTTCAAAAAAACGATCAATTATGCGTCGTCGAAAACAGCGATCATCTTTTGATCAAGTATCCGAGTTCGACAGAGGAAGGATAGTGGCCTACCGAGATTGTGGATTATCTTTCAGGGAAATCGGCAGTCGTGTTGGACGAAACCAAACAACTGTAATGCGGATATGTGATCGTTGGATGCAGGAAGGTACGACGGACCGGCGTGTTCGATCGCATCCACCTCAGCGCACCACTTCACGTGATTGACAGGCCATATTTTGGCGACAATGGCTTTGTGACGGATCGCTTCAGTCACATCACGAACCATAGCACAAGCACATGCAGTCTGCATAACGCATCATCCAGTGTCTGAGCGTTCCAATTCGGCCGCCATTTACAGCAGAGTGGGTCTGTCCGCAAGACGTCCATTGCTTTGTCTTACCCTTGACGCAGAACCACAGACGTCTTCCGCCGTCAATGGGTGCGATTGACAGAAGGATGTGGACGGTGAGTAAATGGAATGAAATTTGTCTTTATGACGAGTCAACGGCTTCTGTCTGCAACACCACACGATGGTCGCATTCGAGTCTGGAGACACCGTGAAGAGAGGATGCTGAACAGCTGCGTTATGCACCGCCACACTGGTCCTGCAGCGGGTATTATGGTATGGGGCGGTATTGGATATCACTCTCGCACACCTCTAGTACGCATTGCCGGTACTTTAAACAGCCAGCGCTACATCTCCGAGGTGTTGGAGCCAGTTGTCCTTCCTTACCTTCAGGGATTGCCCACAGCCATATTTCAACAGGATAATGCGCGACCACACGTGGCATGTCCACACGTGGCATTGTCCAACGGTTCTTCGTCAATCGCCAGATTGAATAGCTTCTCTGGCCGCCTCGCTCTCCGGATCTTTCGCCGATAGAAAACATGTGGTCCATGGTTGCTCTACGATTGACCCAGATTCCATCCCCAGCTGCCACAGCAGATCAACTTTGGCAACGTGGGGAAGCTGCTTGGTCTGCTGTACCCCAAGAACTCATCGAAAGTCTCTTTGAATCAATGCCGAGGCTTGTGGCAGCGGTGATCTCCAACAATGGTGGCTACTCTGGCTACTGATTTTGGCAGGAACCACACTTCACAGAAGTCTATAAATTTAATCATTTGATACTTGGTCAACATATTATCTACAAAATAAATTTTGTTGTGATATCTCTTGTCTTTCTTGGTGTTGCAATTTGGGTGGCCAGCAGTGTATAAAGGGAGAGTCTATACCTTCTAATGCATAACTACAATAACTTCTACCAAGAGTTTGAACTGCTTTCAAACCTACAAATAAATTTACCAACATGCCACGAAGTCGAAATGTCTTTTAAAATAATTTTAGGACCTCTCCGAAGAAAGACCTCCTGTCCAGCAAAGTCGGGTGCCTTTACGTTTATCAATCACTGAAGTAGCAAACAATAATTAAAACAAATAATTTTCAAGAATTTTTGGGCCAAATATTGTTGTGACGATCCCACATCTTTTGAACTCTAGCTCACTTTGTGAAAGCTTATAAAGGCTAACCACCGTACAGTGTGAGTGGCCCATGGTGTATACTTATAAGCTTTAGACTGGATCACAACTTTGCCACTTAACAAGATTAGTCAAAATTTTGTCTTGTAAATATTTCTAGAAGATAAATTTTGTAATAAATCATCAGGGTTTATAGAAAGCAATATATTATATTTAATCATACAAATTCTGTGTCCTACGCCTCGTCGTAAAGGGGCTCTCTATTGGAATGGAAAGTTTAAAGAAAGTCTGTATTATTTACGTTTTAAATTAGGAGAAACTATTTAAGAATTACTTTCCCGTTCATCTAATTCAAATGATATTTCAAAACCGAAGAATGCTCCAACATAATAAACACTATAATTTTTAATCATTTTATTTTCTGTGTTATATATATATATATATATATATATATAAGTAGTAAAAAGATGGACTTAGAATTTCTATTCAGATCATATTAATGTTTAGTTCCAGCGAATGTAAAATAAGCAAAACTAAGTCAGTAATTTCTTACTTGATGTAAACCAGTAAATTTTAACCAACAAATGTTGATGGACACATGTAACTTCTAGAGCCCTGAGATCATAGTCATTTTCTGGCACATTTTAAAAGTATCTCGCCCCGTCGGAACTCTAAGGCCTTGCTCACATTGTTTTCGGAGCGCTGGTGCCGAAATTGTGCTATGACTTGTGATTGGTTTGGCATATCATATGATCATTGCATTCAGCCACTGTGATTGGTTAAAACTTTTATTCGCTTACGCTCGCTCTCAAAGCATTGTGAACAATGCCGTACTGTGAAACTTCTTACAAGATAATTAACCAGCATTATTGCTCTGAAGAGTTTATGTAGCAATGCTTAGAAAAAACTTTCTAACTGTCATTTATTGTGATAAATATAATGGTTATGGGAAACTTTCAAATGAATCATAGTGAAGTATGAACATAATTTAGTATGTATGAACATAATGTAATAAAGTGGTTAGATACGGTCCCTGCCTACGCGATAAAGGTGAGCTATAAATATAATTTAATAGGTTATATTTTAACCGAATTATTGACTGTTAAGCCACATATCCCAAAAAATAAGACCACTGACATATTAATTCCAATGAACTATGCATCTTTATCAACAGTCCCTACAAATGTAAATGAATTAAAAACCGCAATATAGCTGATATAATATGTAAATAATATGACGATCACATGTTTAACACGCCGGTACGACAATATTTGGAGCGATTAACACAACTGAATCGAACGTTGAATCTTTCTAGGACAGGGATGGGCAAACTTTTTCGGTCGCTGGTCAAAAATCGAAAAAAATAGGTTTGGCGGGCCAAGATAAATTTTTCTAAAATTTTAAAAACATTATACAAGTATTGCAATTTAAATATGTTAATGAGATGAATGAAATTGCGATTTCATTTTAAAAAGTTCCTTATATTGAGGTTCGAAGTGAGATGTACTGATTCTAAGGAACGAGGCTAAATGCTCATCTGTCAGTCTACTTCTGAAATAATTCTTTCTAAGGTTCATAGTTGAAAACACTTGTTCACATATATAAGATGAAGCAAACATAGCACTGATTTTCTGGGGATATTAAATTTGGGAATTGATTTTTCGGGATATTAAATTTGGGAAACTTACTTTCGATAATGATTTGTAAAACTCTAACTTTAGAATATTTAGAAACAACTGCCTGAGATGATTGTTAGATTGCAACTCAATTAATTCAAGCTGCAAATCTGACCTCACTGCTTCACAATTTACGTTGAAAGGCATGGTAAAAATATCCAATTCTGTTTGAATGGCATTGAAATCTTGAAATCTGCGTTCGAACTCAAAATGCAGTTTTTTCAAGCCATCTTCATAATTCTTAAGCTTCTCTTCATTTACTGGGGGTATTGAATTTAACCTCGAGAAATGAGACAAGTCGTTCTTAGCTAGCTGCCCAGCAAACAGATTAAGTTTTAGTTTAAAAGCTTTGAGATGGGCCCAGATATCGTCGATAAATTGATTTTTCCCTTGCATCTTGACATTCAAGTTGCTCATATGACAAAGAAGATCTGTGAAAAATGCAAAGTCCGAAAGCCATTCTGTATCTTCTAACATTTCGCACTCCGCAGAACACTGTTTCTCATGGAAGAACGACACAATGTAGTCTTTCAGCTGCCAAACTCGCTCGAAAACACATCCTGCACTAAGCCACCTTACTTTCGTGTAATACAGTACATCAGAGTATTCAGATTGCACGGACTGAAGAAAATCTCGAAATTGCCTGTGAATAAGCCCACGAGATCGAATAGTATTTATAAGCTTCACGACTGCATCAAGCACGGGTTCCATATTCAATGCAGATTTACACAGAGCATCTTGATGTATAACACAATGTAGAAAAAAAACATTGTTCCCGGGATAGTTTTGATTAAAGAGTCCAAGAAATCCAGAGTTTTTTCTTGTCATATTTAGTGCTCCATCGGTCGTAATATTACATATATTTGTTATAGGCACTTTCAAAGTTAAAAGCCCTTCCTGAAATTCACGAAAAATATCACATCCCGTTGTAGTTCCCTTTAAAGAACGCATGCACGCCAGTTCCTCGGTAATTTCAAAGTTCTCATCAACACCTCTTATAAATAATACTAATTGAGCAGTATCATTTATATCAGTGCTTTCATCCATAGCTATGGAGCAAAATTTAAAACTGGCCAATTTTTGACTCTAATTGTGATTGTCAAATTTTTCTCGATGGCTTCGTATTCTAGAAGTCACCGTTTATGAGATAAGCTTACAGTCTCAAAATTTATTTCTTGTCTGGACATAAAACATCACAAACTTGGGAGCATGCATTGTTTAACGAACTCCCCATCATGAGAGCTTTATTATTTTTAGCAATATTGTATGCTACAGTGTAACTTGCATGTGTAGCTGCTTCTTGGATAGTGTTTACCTTCTGAAAAATTTTTGTCGGCCTGATAAGTTTTTACAAAGACTTTCTACATTTTGTTTCTTTCATATTCGGGACATTGCTTCTTAATTGGAATTCTTATGCTATGATGTGAAATGACGGGAAATGTTATATTCTTTGAAGACCTGCTACAGCTTCATTGCAGATGAGACACACTTAAACTGTAAAAAAAATATTTCCAGGTCCATTCAGCATTAAAAGCACGGCACTCTGAATCAACTTTACGTTTTTAGTAGCCATTTTGGGGTTGAATATTTTACGAATAACCCAAACAAGCATAGCTACGCTATACTTTAATACTTTCACCACTATTCACAATGATGCTATATGTCCGCAATCTTTCCATACTCAATCAATAATATTAAAACTCGCGCAAAAGAAAAAGCCGCTGGCTGGAGCTTAAAATGCGCAGTCTGCACATGTGAGGTCAATTCACCTCTATTGGATTCCATATGTCTGACTCCCGAGAAAGAGTTTAACGCTTGTTGGCGCCAGTCTACAGCTATAACTAACAAAGAACTTTCCGCTTTTAACACTTACCGATTGAAAGCTGTCTGTGCTTGCTATTTCGCCGATTTATGTTTTGTAGAACAAAAATAGAGAAAGTAAAAGATCATCAGTCCTTTGAAAAAAGGGAAGAAAAAAATAATATTTAACAAAGTAGAAAAGAGATGGTATATAATATAAATATATTTTCCTTTAATTTCTGTCGGACCGGCAAATTAAAAATTCTATCCGCGGGCCGGAATAAAACATTCCGGCGGCGGGCCGGAGTGGCCGCGGGCCGTAGTTTGCCCATTCCTGCTCTAGGATATCCTCTTTTGACCGTCACAGCCTAAAAGCTTGAAAAAACAATGAGTAAATGCAATGAAAATTTGCGTTTTTAAAAATGATGTAAATGCCAGGAAATTTTGGCATATATTTCAACAGACGGATACACGAATAGTTTTAAAACCTTGTCGTAAACTTTAAATGATAACCAATTATTTAGTTTTGAAATTCAAATCAAAATTTATTACAGTTTATCCAGCTCAACCCAGTTGCTCTGGTTTAAATGAAAACTATTCAATAGATATTTTGTTTGATTATTTGCTTTTGTGATTGGAAAGTTTCTACTTTTTTAAATAATTGGGTACCAATACAAAATTAAAACAGGTTCACAGCATCAAACCAAGTAGTTTTGATAACTAAACAGAATTCAAGGTGATGTTTTATATAGTTTTTTTTTCAAAAGTGTACCTAACTGTTCAATTGTAAATTTTTCCGAGAAAAAAAATCTTGTTAAGATGCCATTTTTTTAAAAAATTATAAACAATATAACTTTCAATTAGCATAAAACTATTCTCAAATGATTATTAAATGAATGAAAAAAAATTATTCTGTTAATACTGGAAATAGATATAAGGGTTTAAACAACAGCACAATTTTCGACCATCACAAACGTCTTGGTCCCCTTAAAACTAATCAGTTTTATGGCTCAAGATGCCAGAGAGTACAGAGGACATATGTGATTTTTAAATGCTTATTAAAAAATAGTGCAAAAATCATAAAATTATCCTATTCCTTTTCTAATATCTACATATAAGGCTAAGAAAATATTATTTACATTTCAGAGCTTTCCTGTAAAAAAAAAATCACCTTCTGAAAATAGCAATGCTTTTGAACTGTTTTGAAACATTTTCAACTTTTTGCGTAGGGCGGCGAGCCAGAAAGAGCGATGTCTCGAAGAAAGTAGTGTTGGCTACGAGTCTTGAGCAGTCCTTAATTTAGGACTTTCTCTTGTCAGACGGAAAAAATAATAAAAAATTGGAATGTCGCAGACAATTCAATAAGTTTTCCTTTTTAGATTTCTATTTCTCACACAACTATAACCTATCATAAGGGAAATAGGGTGATTAAGAGACATGTTTAATATTTCAATAGTTTACTAATAAGGGAAATGCAGGACTTCCTGTTTGAAGCGGCCCTAGATATTGTCTTCAAAATTTCTGTTGTAGAAAGTAAATACGAATCAAAGGTTTGATCGCAAAAAAAAAAAAAAAAATTATGAGTATGAAATACAAAATAGAATAACATAAAATTTCAGATCAACAGTTTCAATTAATATAGGACTTTCTATTAAGAGACTTGTTTAATATTTCAAATATTTTTGTTAATACGGGATAGGCGGACTTCTTGTGGGATGATGCCATAGATGTTGTCCTCAAAACATCTGTCGTAGAAGTAAATACGAATCAATAGTTTGACCGCAAAAATGAAAAATATGAGTGCGAAATACAAAACAGAATAACATAAATTTCAGATCAACAGTTCATTAATGTAGGATTTTTTTGCGATGTTGTTCTTAAAATTTCATAACTCATTGTTTATGAATTTACCTGAAAATAGCAAGCCAAAAACCTTCAAGTTATAGTGCGACCTTTACCTGATTTAAATTTGAACCTCGACCTATCTAGGGCGGTAGCTCCAACATGTTTTTTATTTATCTACATTTCCAAATGTTCTGCTTTGCAGCCTTGATCTAAATTTCACTGCAAACTCACGCTGTAACAGACTCAATGTTCTCTTACTGTATCTCTTCATACATTGGAAATATCTTCCGTGTATAATTTATTGTACAAATTCAGTTCAATATAAAACTTGCCGTAAATTGAAATCATTTTACTGAATATTAAACAAAAAACTTAAGTTATTTTTTAAAAATCGGTGATCAAATATAGAATTATATTCTATTTAAATTTCAAGAGATATTGATTTTGAATGTACATTGAATCCACAATACACTCTTAAAATTAAACTGTAGATGAAATGTCGATGTTCACCTTCACTTGTCACCATTATTAGCAATGTACGTGATAAAGAAATTAAAGAAAGGAATAACACTCAATTAAACATTCCGCTATCAATTACAAACGGATAAAGAACAGCTTTATATTTTCCCATCCATATCATTAGATCCAATTTTTAAAAGTAATAATGGCACTTAACATCGTTGTTATAAAAGTAATACAGATATTACAATCGGCGCTCTAACAAAAGATTTATTTATGGGTGTAGTGCGCTTGGGCCCATTTGAGAGTAAATCAGTGACAAAAAAGTGTTCATACTACTATTTATTTTTTCATCTCGCAAGAGAGAAAAAATTATTTACAGCCATATATAAGTTGGGCTGAAAATATCTTTTTACACATACATATTTATTGCTTGCATACATATTTATTGCATTCCACCAGACTCGTTCTAGCAACCCTTTCAGTACTCATTTGCTCCCTTAAGTGTACGCCTAGCTTCGAAAACAACCTAGGTAAATTCGATTATTCCAACTGGGAAGCAGAAAACGCTACAAACCTCACCTAAGATTGTGATTTGAGGTAGAAACCTAAGATCACACATCTTATTAATGGTTTCGTGCCTTCTCGATGAGTTTCTACCTTAACCTTAACCTTAACCTTATAAACAATACTATATTGGGTACTAAGATAATAAAACTACAGTTATGAATGCAAAACAATATGATCAATAAAAATAAATGAAACTGCTACAGTTGTATTCAAACATTTAAAATTAATCATCTTAAACTGAATTATGAATTTCAGAGCTTGATATAAGTTGTTATAAGAATTTCTGGCGTAGATTAAAGTTCTAAGAAAATAAATTAATTCACTGCATCATCACTGCATCAGAGTTTGGAACCATACAAGATAGAGCATCTACATGAAAGATTTCAATTCTACAGTGGGGAGATATGTTGATGAAGGTCGTCCAGAACCAACGCCGGGCCTGTGGGATCTTAGTTCTTACGCCGGACCCCAAAATGTCACCATCAGAGATGGATTATAAACCATAATCCATCATTAACCCATCACCATATTAAAAAAACTAACTCGTGGCACAACAGTCCGAATTGCTTTTCAGCTCTGTGGACCAAGGCCTGCTGTGCCCATCTCCGCTTTCATGACCGTGGGCTTGGGGTGCCATACAGCATATGTTTCGGTCAGGTCAGGTGTGTTCGGTCACGCGGGACCCCCAGAGTCAGTTCCCAAGCATGCTTGGTCCTCATTTTACGGACCCACTCCAGGGATGAACGACATGAGTCGACCTTGCCCAGCCGCAGGGTCGAACCCTGGACATGTGTTGTGGCAGCTTGACGCTTTTAACCCCGACGCCACCGGTCGTCGGTTTACCATATTATAAGCACAAAAAGCGTACACTCAGGAATTCCAAAAATTAGGGAGGCTACTTTTAGTGAGTCAATAGATAAATTAACATCAGTTGATTGATTCAAAAACGAACTTTGTTTGATTTAACAAAAAATAAATTAACTCACAGCTAGTTCAGACTATGAAACCAAACAAGATACAACATCTTCGTCAGAGATTTTATTTCCAGAGCAATGATATATGTTAATGAAGAATCATCGAGAGCCAGCCCCAGAAACTACGGGACCTCCTAAATTTAGGTCATCGTTATTACGAGGGAGAGTCAAATAGAAACCTTAAATATTTTATCTTGTAATTTATTGAATAAGAATGTAATACACTTGCATCAATTTTCTATGTTGACTCCAGGACGTGCACTATAAGTGTACCATCGCTTTTGAAGTCCATGAGTGCCTTGTGAAAAAGTTCTTGAGGCTGTGATTGTAGCCACTCGTGCACCGCCTTCTTCTCCTCTTAGCCCGGCCACACACCGAATGCAACAAAACGGTGCGCAACGTTTCTTTCGCTAGGCGTTGCGTAACCAAAATGCTTTATCGTGGAAAATGGTGATACATTTTGACTTGCAACGCTAGGTTGATTAGATATTTCATCAGTAGTAAGTAAGAACACGGGAGTTGAAGAGGTGTGCAGTATTTTGTTGTTTGTTGAGATAAGTATTCAGTTTCGGGAAAGTAGTTTGGTAACAATTGTGGGTGATATAGCAAGTGAGGAAGTAGAAGTAGCTATGATTTTGTGGCAATTTATACAATTTTTCGAGGAAAACCAGAAAGAAGCTACTGGATTCATCCAATCAATAAAAAAAGAGACATTGGCAGTTTTATTAAAGAACTTAGAAATGACCCAGATAAGTTTTACAATTATTGAAAGGTTAATCATACCTACGTTTCATTATCTCTTGGGACTTGTTGAAGACAATATTCGGAAAAAGAACACCAACTACCAGAAAAGTATACCACCAGAAGAAAGGCTTTTAATAACATTACGGAATAACTTTTAATAACGTTGTTGAATAACAAAAGCTTTTTGTTTTGTAAACATATTAATATAAAGATCAGTAACAAAAGAAAGACAAATATATAGTTAAGTATCTACTTTTAAATCTAAGAAAAACATATCGTATAAAATATTTTTAAAAAATCAATAAATAATTTTAAAAAAACGTAAGCGCAATTTTTTTTCTCCTTCTACCAATTTTGCCGCTCCTCAAATTTGCCGCTCTGGGCGTCACTCTGGGAGTTGAGGCCCCAAGCAGGGCGGCAGATGCCCTGCTTGCGCCTCCCTAGATCTGGCCCTGAGTGACACAACTCTATTTTTCTTTCTTACCAATGTCATAAAAAATGGGGGTGTCTGGATTACTTGAGGGCAAGGTTTATTCGATTAAATGTGATAAATTGGTGCGGTACATACATGGAATATTCAATTCCTCAGCTATATCTTGCCAAATTTTATTTATTACATATTGGCTGTGGTGGTCCTTCGCTCTAAAATCATAAATTTCTGGCCTTGAATGGACAAGAACTATCAACTTGTCAGCATCAACCTCCATCGCTTTTTATTATAATAATGCAAAAATCCTCAACACGGAATATTAATGAAAATAAAATGCGCCGTGTCCCCGCACATGCGCAGATGAAATGTTTCACGTGCTGTGTGTCGAGGAACATCGGTCCCAGAAGCATACACTTTTGTTGCAGCAACGTTCCCGAAATTACGCGGTGTGTTTCAAAACAATGTTGCATCCGGTGTGCAGCCCTCTCCTTTGATTACATTGCAGACGATGCGTCGGATACAGAAAGCTCGCAACAGAAACGTTCCGCACCGTTTTGTTGCATTCGGTGTGTGGTTGGGCTTAGACGGGCTTGAAAGGCTTGCATCTCATCGCCTCTTTCTTTGAGCTGTCCAAACAAGTGAAAATCACGGGGGTCGAGGTCGGATGAATACGGTGGATGTGTAAGACTCTCAAATGTCAGATCTCGGATGGTTGCAACAGTAAAATGGTCAGTACGAGGTGAAGCATTGCCATGTTGCAGCAAAACACCTATACTCAAAGGACCCCGTCATTTGGATCTGATTGCAGGAGGTAGGTAGTTCAGGAGAAGATCTGCATGCGTTTCACTGATGACTGTTTTCCCCTCTAGATATATAGAACTCCAAAATGACATTTCGTTCATCCCAAAAAGAGTCAGCAAAATCTTTCCCGCTTATATTGTACGCGAAATTTTTTTGGTTTTTGCTACGGAGAGACGGCACTATTCCTAATCCATTCGTACTCTTGATACGGTGACAGACATGCCTCACCATATTGAACTATCTTTCTTTGTTGAATTTCCATGGGTTTTATTCCTTAGCTACTCAAAAAACGAATAACAGAACGCGGTTCCTCTTTGGTGCACGTTTCAAAGGAAGCCGCCATCTTGATGCGTTCCCGCATCATGCTGCCACTTGTCGACCACTCTTCAGATCATGAGTATCACTGTTGGCAACTTACAGAACAATCGCATGATGTTTCAAATTTTTAGACCATTTTTAAGGTTTTCATTTGATTCTCCCTTGTATTTGTTCGAGAATCAATATATTATCACGATTTAATTTATGACTTTACATCAACTGATTAATTAATATTCAAGCTATGCTGGATTTGATAGGATAATCTCCTTATTTAAAACACTTTAGAACACCATTTGTCGAAACTTGGGATTCGGTATGCAAGACTTTTGCAGGAGTTCACTGACTATTGCTCACTTAGACAAAGAAAAGAAATTTTGATAAGAGATATTGAAACGAAAGTTGGATATGGGAAATAATTATTTAGTTATAATATCGGGAACATAAGGAAAATTTGCATGCTAATCAGGGAGGAGTTTTTGAAAATGCATTGAACAGTTTATTGAATTTTCTATTATTTTATTATCATCAACAAACATTTGATAATGAGGTAATTTACTATTCATAATATACTATGTGCAATGAATTAATAAACCTGATAGGAGAAGAACTGAACTTATTTGAATATCAAAAGTTCGAGAGGATATATATAATTTTCTAATTGTACACTCAATTCTTGGTACTTACGTATCCTATGAACTGCAACTTACGTATCCTATGAATCAAAAGAAAGATTAAGGAAATATAACAACAAAGTAATGTATGTCCAAGTGGAAAATAAAGCTTTAAATCTGGTTATAAATTTTGCTGCAGAAATATGTTTGAATTAATAATCCTGATAGGAGAAGAATTGAACTTATTTCAATACCAAAAGTTCGAGAGGATTTATATAATTCTCTAACTGTACAGTCAATTCTTGGTATAACATACGGATCAGATTTTAGGATTTGTTGTCATAAAGATGTAAGAGAAAGATTTTTGTGCAACTTACGTGGCCAATGAATGAAAAGAAAGATTAGAGAAATTTAACACCAAAGCAACGTATGTCCAAGCGGAAAATAAAGTTTTAAATCTGGTTGTAAATTTTGCTGCAGAAGCGTGTTCGAAAGCATTATATGCCTTTGAATTCATACTTGTAGTATTCGCATATTTTTTCATCATTAGGGCTGCTTTGTACTAACCCTATTGTATTCGCTTACCTCAATGTTAACCTATGGAGTAAATTTGTGAAAGGATTGCAGACTTGGATTTAAAAAATTTCTTTTAAATTGTGCAACGTAATGGAGAAAGAAATTTTACACCTTGGGGTATTTTTCGTTTAAGAAAAATGCTAATGATATTTTAAACTTTAAATTAGTCGGGGGGGAGGGGGGAATCTGGTAGTGTGTTTCAAATGCTCATAAATTCCTTTGGAGGACGAAATTTATAAGGGCTATCTGAATATATAGTTTTTATTAGATTATCAGTATTTTTGTAGCTGTAAATAGTTGACAAATTTTCTCTATAGGTTAACATTGAGATGAGCGAATCCAATAAGGTTAGTACACAGCAGCCTTAACTTCATGCTGAAACGCCTATAAATATATTTTGTTTGGTGATACACGTAACTTTAAATGATTTTTTGATACTAGGTTGTCAGAAGGAATAGACGCAGTATATGCTTCAAATTATAAAATCATTAAAGATGCCTCACTTTTTTTCTAATGCAGAGGCACTTGTGAAACTTTCGCCTTTTGTTATCGCCTTTTGGATCGAAGTCATCCTGGCTACTTATTATGGGAGCACCATTTAGGTGAGCTAAGATGGCTCCCTTTAAATTTATTCAGATGAAAATGAAACCTCTATAAATAAATTAAAAGTTAAAACACAATCAGATAATTTTTATCACAATGATAAAGCATTAACATTTTTGTTATGAAATAAACTTATAACTCGCACACAAATAGTACAAGCCAGTCATTACAAGATGTGCAATTCATCTTACATCTATTTGACAGCAAATTTATTTAAATATCTGACTTCATTTACAATGGAGATTAAATACAGTTTGACGATATTGAACATAAAGCAAGGTTACTAATAACTAATTTTAGAGGTAATAGGAGATGCAAATTTCACTGAAACAGAATCTTTCATAATAAATGCATTTAACATTATACGTAGTGCCCTCTTTGCAGAATTATCTCGTAGTTGCCACGCTAAAAGCAATATTTTATAAAATTTATTACTCTTTTAAAGAAGTAGATGAGGGTGATAGTGATGGATGTGTGAAAGAGTAAACTGAATGAAAAGCAGATTGTAAAGTTCAATATTTTAAAGATTAAATCATTCATATTTTAATAAACACGGAACAGAAAAAATAGTGATAGCAACTAATTTTACAGTACTACTGGACTAATATATACCTGATAGATTTTCATAAACATTTCTGCATATATAAACTAAAAATTTTAGTATCATAAATAACACATATTGCAAAGGTGTGATAAAAATTATTTGCGCAATTCATTAACAAGCACAATTTGTTGCATAAGTTTATAGGAAATGTTTTAAATACTTCACATTATGGAAACATTAATTATATTATTTTATTTATAATTTTATTCTCATATTTTATTTTACAGCAACGTTGAGCTATAAACCATTTTTATATAACATATTGTAACTTTTTTAAAGAGTGTTATTAATTCATAAGCAGCATTAAATGCTTACTTTTTCTTGCTTTACAAATTCTCCAGATTAATTATTTCATGATTTGAGAAAAATAGCCTTTTAAAATTTTTATTTGTAGTTAAACTGTAAAATAAAATTTCCTTATTGTTCATGTTAAGATAAATACCAAAAGCATTTCTTTATAGAACGGGAAATAAAATATTCGTTTACAAACTTTTTTTTTCTTACGAGACAAAAATAAAATGTTTACTTACTGGTAAACATTTACACACTGGTAATCATAAACACACTGGTAATCATAATTTGGCAAATCATGCTAAAGTACAAGTACTTGTGTTATACTGTCCATAATATATTCCTTTTGGCTTCTATAAACTTTAATGGTAACAAAGGATAAAGTAACCGCTCTAATTTCTGTTTACTTTTTATAACTCCATGAGTACACCAATTAACTTTCGCTAAAATAGTGTCGTTTTGATTTTCATTAGACATTTTCTTATTTTGTTTCGACCCTAGGGCCTGTTCACATAGCATCTGTCAATGCCAGCGTAAATTTTTTTAACCAATCACATACCAATCATTCATCCATTTAACTAGTCAGCGCCAACGGAATCTTTAACGCTGACGCTGACGGATTCTGTGTGAACACGCCCTTACTTCTTTATTCCAGTTTAACGGAAATTATATGTTTCATTCATATGTAGCATTGCTTAGTTCTATTACTTCAAATTCATCATTCACTCCCATTTTCCATGTTCGGGGAGGCAACTGTTGACAATCCCATAAGTATTGCGAAACTTTCGTTATCAAGCCATATTATTAAAATATTTTCAGTATGAATAGCATGCTTCCAACGGATATAAAATGTAGCTTTTTAAAAATGGGACTCATTTTATGTTTCTTTAGTTAAATGTTTGCAATAAAATATTTTTTACACATATGTCTCCAGAAACTTTCGTTATCAAACATACTGAGGCAATATTTTCTGTAAGAATTGAATATTTTATATGAATGATAATTTATATATATATATATATATATATATATATATATATATATATATATATATATATATATATAAAACTTTTTTTAATAAGATACATTTTATGTTTGTTTTTATCTAAGTGCTTGAAAAAAATTGAATCTGTTTCTGAAAGTAATTAAGGAATAAAGAAAATAAAAAAAGTCTATAAATTAAGGGAAAATAAACTTTGAAAAAGGACAAATTTACACAATTCTTGTTTCGTAAATCTGTTTATCAACAAGTGTTGTTTTCTGAATGTGCAATCAAATATTCTTGTTATACATAAAGAAAATTGTTTTCATCAAAAACTTTCAAAACTTTCATAAATTAAGAGGAAAAAAATTTACACAAATTTAATAAATCTGGAGGAATGAATAATTAAGGACGATATTGAAGGGAGAGTGCATCTGATAAATAGAGTAGGTTTCCATACATTGATAATGTATAGCCTTTTTGTGCATCTGTGTTTTAATCTCCAGTTGCTTTGTGAGATATTAAGTGTTCTGTAGTAAAAAATTTAAACAATAAACTCAAACTAACATTTAAAAGGCTTATTCTCCACTCTACTTCAGCTGACAACATGCAGGAAATCTGACAAAAATATCTTAACCTAACAACGTGCAACATCATAAGCTCTCTTAATATGAGACAACGCCACTACGTGAAACCTTATATTTTATTAAATAAGACTCACCTTAGATGACTAATTACGAACAACTAACACACCGACACAGGATATTAACCACTGCCCGCAAAATAAAATTTAAGAGTTTCGTTGCAGTTATTGCATTAAAAGTAATTGCCTTCAAAAAGCAATTAATGAAGTCCTCGTCATTTCACATCTTCTGAAAGTATTCACAATGGAGGCGAATCTTAAGGTTGCTGTGTACTAACTCTATTGAAATCGCTCACCTCAATATTAACTTATGGAGAAAATTTGTCTACTATTTACAGCTACGTAAATGCTGATAATCCAATGAAAAGGATATTTTCAGATAGCCTGAACTTCTCTGCACCTTGCAACAGGATTCATTTTACAAATTCTGTCCACAAAAGGAATTTATAGGCGTTTGAAACACTCGATAATAGTATTTGCACTTTTTTAATGAAAAAGGCCCCAAGGTGTAAATTTTCTTTCTCCATTACGGATGTCAGACTCGCGTCCGAAATTCTTAATTGGGACTGAATTAAGGTGAGCGACAGGACCATGGACACATCATTTAGAATGATTAGCGAAGGCCGTTAGCGGCATTTAACAAAGCGAAAGCCGAGGGCGGTGAAAATCGTTATAGGTGGTGCACGTAAAAAGTAAACCGGAATATGACGGTCCGAGGTGTGGAAAGATCTAGATTGTCCCAGAAAGACAGACAAAAAAGGGATAAATAGAGGAGACCGTGAGAAAATGAATAGACTGGACTTGGACTTTGCAGAAACGACGCGGGCGAACGGAGAGAATAGAGAGAGACAGGATCTCTATTGAACTGATTTATAAACACCGCGCCCCTGAGTCGATGTATGATGGTTCTTCGGAACAAATATGTGTATGTTAATATTAGTCAAGATATTGATTTTATAATAAACAAGATGTAAATAGACATGTATTAGTGTCTACATTAATATTACGAGTGGCTTATACCATCGGATCACGACGATCAGGTTTTCAACGGAGTAAATACAAAAAAAGCTCTTTAAATCTAAGTCGGCAATCCTTTGACAAATTTTCTCCATAGGTTAACATTGAGGTGAGCGATCCAATAGAGTTAGTTCACAGCAGCCTTAACAATGATCACCGTTACGTCATAGTGCCGCCCTATGGCTTCATCGCCATAGCTGTTCTCTAAAGAGACGTAACTCGATTCTCGGTGTTTCTCCAAGCTCAACCTAGTTCGGCTGTATTCTTTTTTACTTTAGTTTCAAGTCAACTTCTTCAAACGTCGATTTTCTCAGCTGCCTGAAACGGGGAAACTCGCTCACAAAGTACTCAAACCACTATGGTATTTAATTTGTTGGGTTGCTGCTTAGGTCCTCCTTCCTAAATTAACCTATTCTGGTTTTTGTCATTGATCGGCAGCTCGTTTGAGGACTGTGGGACTTTACGAATAAATTAGCTTAGACTGGCTATGGAAAGTTAACGTAAAGAAAACCGGACAATTTGAGACCATAGGCATTCCGGACAATCGAAAATCCGGGTAATATGGGTAATAAGCAAAACAAAATCCTTAACTAAGCAGACTTACCGTTTATTACGTTAAAAAAACTGTTTTGTAACAAAATTACATAGTATTGTTTAGAAGACATTAAAAAATATAAAAAATAACTTTTCTGAGTCAATTCCTGTGACACTCTAGTAAAGATTTCTTAAACTCAACAAAAAGCATTTTATTGCCATAATTTATTGTAAAATCATGTAGGAACTGTACATTGAATCAAACTAAAAAGCGAATATTTGACGTACTTATTGTTACGTTCTTGCTATCATAGTTAAAAACTATTATATAATGTGAACATTAAATGATAAAAAAAGGGCTAAAAATCTGATCCCGATTATCCGGGCCGGTTCGAGGGCCGGATAACGAGGTTTTACTGTACTCACAATTTTCTTTTGAAAATAGGTTGATTATAACAATTGCCGTTGATGTTGAACTTTTGAACCAGCTGAATAAAACAATTCTGAAATTTTTTTGCTTGTCTAGTTTTTATCAAGCCTGTAAAATGCCTCATTAGTCAGAAAACTGATTTCTTTGTAATTTTTAAAGAAATTCTATGTGGCTAGAGGAATACTTCGTACTCTTAGAATGACATAAATATAATGCTTTCATGACATGGGTAACATTTCTAGTCTTCTGTATTATCATTCTCCTTTTATAACATCAGTGAAATGGGGAACGAAATGTACTTTTGTTACACGCACAACTTTACATTAACAGGAATCTTTTTATAAATGTATTATCAAAATACGTGTGGTTATTTTTCATGATTTAGATTGCAGTTTACAAAAATTCTATTTTTTTTTCACTGTTTATGGGGCGGTTGTGAAAAAAAATGAATAGAAGTTAATGGGGTCAATATATTCAGGCAAAGTAATAAATAGATGCAAAAGCCAGAAAGTTAAACGTTAATGCTGTTGTGTACTAACCTTACTGGATTCGCTCACTTCAATGTTAACCTATGGAGAAAATTTGTCCAAAAATTGCCGAATTGAATTCAAAAAAATTTTTTTTAACTTTTACTCCGCAATAGAGAAAGAAATTTTGCACCTTGGGACATTTTTCGTTTTTTTTAATGCAAATAATATTTTAAAATTCAAATTATTCGGGGGGGGGGATCTGGTATAGTGTGTTTTAAACGCTCATAAATTCCTTTGGGGGACGAAATTTATAAAGTTGTAGGTTAATAAACAAAAATATTTCCTTTTTTTTCACTTGTTTTGAATTTGTTATGTTATTAAAAGACTTCATGCGATAAACATATACAAGATATAAATATCACTCGCAATTTTGTACAGAGAAAGACGAAAATTGCCCGTAGTTGGATGGTTTAAGTAGTCTTTTTTTCTCAATACCTTGTTCAGAATTCAATTTTTTTACCTTGCTAGTTGCCTGGTGACTTCAAAGGGATCACTAGTAAGGATTAGCCACTGAACTTGAACATCCAAAATTTTAAAAATATGAAAAAATATTAGCCTGACTAATTGAAACTAACCAGCTAAATCCCAGCACTTAACAAAACCTAGTTAAACACTCACCATCTTTCTATGTACCAATAGCTACTTCCCGATACATTCCGGTACTATTTATACGGCTCAATTCAATCTCAGTTCCCCGCTAAAATTCGCTAGTCTTGAAGATAGTACATGTCTTACTTTTTTAGTCCAGAATCTTGTTGCTTTTTTTTTGTTTTTTCCTTTCCTTAAGTAACTTGGTCATTGATTGTGGCATTGTCCTTAAGGCTGCTATGTACTAACCCTATTGGATTCGCTCACCTCAATGTTAACCTATGGTGAAAATTTGTCCACGGATTGCCGACTTGGATTCAAAGATTTTTTTTTAAGTTGTACTCCGTCATAGAGAAAGAAATTTTACATTTGTGTACATTTTTCGTTTTTTTTTTAATGCAATTAATATTTTAAAATTTAAATTATTCGGGGAAAAATCTGGTATAGTGTGTTTTAAGCGCTCATAAATTCCTTCGGTGGACGAAATTTATAAAATGGAGCCTGTAGCACTTTTCAGAAAAGTTCAGGCTATCTGACAATACCAATTTTATTTGATTATCAACATTTATGTACATGTAAATAGTTGACAAAAATATATTTTAAATAAAAAATTGGGGGACAGCGCTTACCCCCCCCTATAGAGAGAGAGACATTACAATCCCTCAAAATGTCAATCCTAAGGGAGGTGGAATTCTCGAACTGTCAACTGGACTCCTCCCACCACAAGAGTCTGCAAGAAGAGGAAAAGGGAAATACGATTTTCTCCTTAGTACATAGCAGCCTTAACTTCAGCTGGCTACGTCTTTGGATCTCATCACCAGCTGCTAACTAACTAAGATTTTTACGAAACAATTTCTTCGAGAAAGGTTACTAGAAATTTAAGATAAACAGATTAGAAAACATTAATTATGTAATACCTCGCAACCCTCTATTTCATTTTTTAGTAGACTCAATATCAAGCTTAATTTCTACACTTTCTTGCTTTCAGGTTTAAGCATTTTCTCTTGATTTTGCAAAATGTGTATTTGTGATTTGTTTCTTAATTCGTACATGATTCAATGTTTTGACACTTCAAAGAGTTTAATCTTTTCATACGTACCCCCAAAAAGTTGCTATGTAAAAATTATGCCTAAAAAATTAAGTAAGTAATTCGCTTGAGAAGTAAGCTTGATCATCTCCTTTAAAATCCACTTAACATTTCATTTTAATCAAAATAACAAGAATCGGGTATTCTATAGAATAGTTGATCCTAAGGAATAATATACCTGTCCCGATTTACATTTAAGATTTTTCATTTGTCCTGTTGTCTTGAATGTGTACAGTTTTATCAAATTTAACACCCGATTGTGGTATAGAAGGATTTGTAGGTAATATTGCTTTACGGTATTTGATATGTATGTGTATATATATATATGTATGTATGTGTGTGTGTGTATTTATTTACTTATTTATTTATAAATCTTATAATTTTGAAGGGAGGAAGAATTTTACTAACCTTATACATAGGATGGAACTTCAATAGTGGCAACTAGGTATGTACAAAGTATACAGAAGAGATACAGGGGGGAATCTTTTATAGCCCTTCAAAGTAGTAACTAGCATTGTTTAGCACCCGTAGCTAACGTTCTGGAAGGTGCAGGATGCCGTTGGCATCACCTGGTCTGTTAATCTTTCGAATGGAACGGTCTACAGCCTGCAGAATCTTTAGAACGGTATAGAAGCGAATGCCAAGGAGTGGTTCCTTCATCTTCGGGATGAGATCAGAGTCACAGTGACTGAAGTCCGGGGAATATGGGAGATTGTAGAGCACTTCCCAGCCCCGGCAAGCAAACACATCAGCCACTGTTTGTAAACAAGCATTTTCCTTCCATCAGTACAATGCAATAAATTATTCCGTACAATAGACCGGTAACTAAACCACAGCTGTGTTCATCTTATCATTGTGCAGGCGTTTGATGTTTGTGGGGAGAGCGCATTCGCTCTGAGGCAAGGCGAACGGTAACGCTCTGAGGTAACGTGATCTTTACGTGACGTACGGCAGTACACGTGACGTACGTATGGTGTAATCTGCTTTCCTGGGTTCTGCTGCGTGGGGTCTGTACAGCAGTGTTGCCACTATTAAAATTCCATCCCTCGTACATAAAAACTCATACATAGGTTGTATAAAGGATGAACTTAGAAATGGCACTTATAAAATAGCATTTATTTAAAAACAAGCGTGAAAATATACAAGTCAGGTAAAAACAGTGTATCTACAAAGTTGCATCTGTACAAAATAGCTTGAAATAAAAAAGGCATTTTTTTCATGTTTCGATGTCTCATGTAATAAATACTACATATATAAAGATCACACAGTTTAATTTTATAATACTTTTCGTTGAAATTGTCATTTATAAATATATATAGCAGGATTATCCTTATCATTAAAGATAATATCAAACAGACAGTTTATTTTGCTCAAAATTTCCATGCGGAACGGGAAATTAACACAGTATTTAATAGTCTAAACAGGTATAGAAAAAACTCCGCAGTTTTCGTATAAATGCGAATAAATTACACACAAGACATATAAACTATCTCACGCTGTCTCTTTCAAACACTTTTAAAAATTCTTAATATCTTACAAGTAACTTTAAATAAAAATAATAATATTTTCAAGACAAAACACAACTTGGTGTGAACTTTTAAAGCACAGGATGTGATAGGCTTTGTACTTTAATAATAGGAAAGTTTTTCCCTTCAGAATCAAAGAAAAATATTCAAATTGTTCTTCCAATATTGTTCTCCATCTTAAATATCTGTAGATTCCTGTAGAAGTAGCAATATGGAACATTTTCAATCAAGGCACTTTTATTTTTTCAACACTTCTAATTATTGTCAGAAAATGGAAAAGCTACCATACTGTTAAATACTTATGGCACATTATCCTCTAGTAAATCAAATACAGTAGATTTTTAGTGCTCCACTATGAGTCTGTAGTTTATACCTTTATTATTATCCCAGTATTCTTTACCATCACACTGAAAACATACGCAAAATTCAATGACTTCATATCTGGAAGCAGATGGGGATATTTTTGAGCTGAAACAAAACGTATCATATTTAATTAACTTCGAACTTTTCTCACTCGGGTTCGTGTACGTGCAAGGAATATCATCGTAAGATTGCCATCGATCGAAAGTAACTCGAACAAAAATGTTTTTTTCAAAAACCAAATTTTTCACTTTTACAGCCCCAATAAGGAAATCGTGATCACTTTCTTTAACAGAAATATGTTCAAGAGCAACATTGTTCTTCTCAATCGCGTCCATTAGTTTTTCATCTGTCCATGGTGGATGTTGGAAAGCTATCTTCCATTTCTTTTCTTTTACAACACTGCGTTTCGTACTGCCAATCAACAAAGTTATAACATTATCTGCCCATTTTGGAGCCCCAGGAATTTCTCTGACTTCTACCAAATTCAAACCTTTGTCATCCGCAAAGCTGACTTTTTTCTTGCGTACGCAATGAAGCTCTTCGTTGCAAACACCATTCTTTGACGTGTAAGGCTTTGTTTTCAAAGACCGCTTCTTTCCAAAAACATTCTTTTCAGGTACTTTATGAATGAAATCTTTGTACGTTGTGAGAGATCTTGGCACGCAGTGTTTCGGATACGATAAGCTGCGATCATATGTACTGTCAGAATAAGGATTAGTATTAATGGAGTAATTGTAGAAAATGGAATTAGAAGCAGATAGTAGCATTTCCAAATCAATAGGCATTTCAACTTTTAAAAATTTTGGAGCCTTAAGTTTCAAATTTAAAGTACCTGGAAGAGAAAAAATTGTATGAAAATCACAAATTGTTTGAATTTGTTACAAACTGGAACCAAATGAAAAATGAAAAATAATACGCGTTTTGTAAAAGCAACTGACTTTTCTCGTGCTTATGAAGTCTGTTACCAATATTAAACTCTTTCTATTTCCCATTTCCCTTAGAAGACGGAACATAATTTATGCTACAATACAAAACAATTTAAATTGACTCGGATGCACCGGAGGGGTGGCCGACTTAGCTTCTAAGCCCTCCATGTGAAATCCTCGTCGGTGGAGGTAGACCACCTCAACCGCACTGGCCCAGCAAGTATCCCGGTGCCCCCAGCCCACTAGACGGCTGAGTCAGGTCCGCGAGAAAATATCTAAAGGGATTTCGAATAAAACTCGATGATGCCAAAGGACTAATATAGAGAGACTCATTCTTATGAGATAAAATTAAGTTGTTTCCTTTTCAAGTGCTGACGCACTTGTTTTGAGATATTCACACAATAAACCGAGATAATTGTTGACTACTTCTTATCTTGGAGCACCATACAGGTAAGTCAACATTAACCCCTGGTGACCCCCCCCCCTCCCCAATTTTGACGAGGCACCCCCAGGAGCGACAGTTCAAGTTGTTTCCTAGACAGCTTGAATACAAATGATGATCATTATGAAATATATTCCATTTAAATAAGTCTTAAAATGTCAGATATATAGGTTTGAATTATTAAAAGTAGTTACTTAATGAAAAATGATTGAGTATTACGTTGGTATACGGTTTTTATTACTTCTTTATATTGAGCTTGTACGATTTTCCCCTACTACCATTTGTTTGTACAAAGCTATCGCTCCTGCTTACAACATGGAATAATTTTAAATATAAAGAAGACTAGGTAGATCATCAAAGATGCTCCGAAAAAACAAAAGGCATGAATGTCAGAAATATTTTTATAAGTCCAAGGCTGAGGTCTCCTGAACTTAAAGAAATGTTATAGAAATCTACATCTGTTAAAGAAATCCACAAATCATATAGGGTGGGGGTTCTCAACCTTTAAGGCTCTGTGCCCCCCCCCTTTGAACACTGATGTGAGGTCTCGCCTCCCCCCCTCATCATATGTGGTCAATACAAGTAGTACAATCGGAATTTGAAACTGAAGCTGGTTATTAAATGAAAATATAGAATAGATAATTTCATACACAAAATTTAATATTACTACACATACCTTAATTTGGAACATATTATTATTAGAACATATGAAATCAAAGAATTAAATATAGATCAAATATATTTGAGGTAATAAAGGATCTATGGGAGGTTGGCATGTAACACCAGTCACTTTCACGACATTACTGAGAGGGCTGGCACTGTTTGTCCTTGACAAGCTTTTGAATATTATGTTGTAATTGTTAGAATATTAGGTTGTAACTGTGACAAAGCTTGTCAACTTAAACTCTCAGTTCTCTGAACTAATATCTGGAGAATTTGAAAGGAGAAAGGGAAAAATTAATAACAAAGGGAAAGCAGCTGAGCGAGAAACCGTTCTCAAGCTCTTGCAGTGTTGACAGACGTACGACAATTATAGTGTACGACAATTATCGTGTTCGTGTTCGTTTGTCGAAAATACGTTACGGTTACATTGTGACCGGAAAATTGAGTACAGTAAATTACAGTTAGTTTTACTTTTTATTTTATTTTTTTTAACTCACTCCTCCCTTGAAATTCTTCTACGCCCCCCAAGTTGAGAACCGCTGATATAGAGCATCTGTTAATCCACGGATAGCTAAAAGAGTAATCCAATTTCCTCAATATCATAGTTAGGCGGAAAGGAAAAAATCTAAAGTAGGAAGAGAAAAAAAGACAGATTTTCTCTTATAATACAGATGAGAAATATTAATTCTGAATAAAGGTATAAATTTTTATTTTCTGACAAAATCAATTTTATATCTTTGGTCTTAATGGAAAAATAATATTATAGAGAAGATTTTCGAAATGAGACCTTGGTTCTAAACAGTAAATCATGATATATAGGAGAGGTGTGCATGTCGTTCCACTGAGCAGGCACTCTAGAATTTATTGATGGTGTAAGGAATCAGTACATCTTTACGTTTTAAAATGTACTTTGAAATGTTTCGCTAAAAAACTAAGCTTACAAGATCGTTTCCAGATATATCTTGACAGTTATCCAAAGCACACCGTATGTTATATGCTGCTCTGGCTGCAGTATAATTGCTCGAAAGTAATTAAAAATACCCTTGAATCTCAGACTGTAAACCCTATGGAACATATATAATACTGAAAAAATTACCGAACAACTCATCAGATTACAAGACATTGGTCTTCTGCACCCAACAATATCACAGAGCACTCCCTAATGGTATAAAAGCAAGCCTCTGACTTCCTTGTATCATCTATATACGTATATAAAACAGTTCCTTAACTGACTGACAGATAACGTGCAGACCAAACCGCTGGATCTAAAGGGCTGAAATTTTTCGTGGCGATTTTTCTTATAGTGTAGGGGTGCACTAAGAAAGATTTTTGAAAAATTCTTAGATTTTTTTTTAATTAAATTTTTAAGCTGTTTTGTAACTTTTTAAGTTTGCATTTAAAATAATAATCTGGGGGTTATAAAATTTATATCACGAGAAAGATCATAAAAATTTCTTTAAAATGAAATCTTTTTCGAATTTTTACCTGCTTTTACTAATTTTTGATGAATTTTTAAAGATTAATTTTTAGAATTTAATTTATTAAATGCTGATCACGTGATTTCTTTTCTTTTTGTGATACTTTAAATTAATTTTGCGTCACGTGCCCAACAAAGAAATAAATTGACAAAAAAATATTAAAATAAGGTAAAAGATAAAATTTAACCACTAGACTAATTGACAGGGAAGTTTTTTAAGAATTTAATTCAAATTAGTATGTTTTATGGATATTAAACATACAAATTAATTGCATACATTGACTGTTGTATTTAATTTGAATATTTTCTTCCACATTATTTTGTCTATAAAAATATCCGTTACGATACGATTTTTTATAATTTTTTTCATTGATTGCATACATTTGACCGTTGTATTTAATTTGAATGTACTCCGTAGTGAAGCACGGGTATTCAGCTAGTTTTACATGGACTGAAAATGTCGAGCAGGGATTTTGAAAAACTTATGATTGTTGGAAATTTATACCAGTGCTTTGTTTATCAGAGGCACTGTGGAACGGTTAAACGTTAACAAGTGAACGGTTCTGAAAGCAGTGCGTTTTTGCTAAGAGAATGGTGTCCCTCAACAATCAAAACACACAGGCAGACTAAAAAAACGTTGACAGGAGACGGAAAAATCAAAAAAGTAAAAAATAGTTGAATCACATCCGAAAAGACACAGTACGTTTCAAATGCTAAAGGAAATTAAGCCAATTATCATAAAAATTTCAAAAAGGACTTTGTTAACATTACTTTATGGAATTTTTATGATAATTGGTTTCCTTTGGTAGAAGCGTCAGGTCAAATTATCAATACTCTAGACCAGGGGTTCCCAAAGTGGGCGATATCGCCCCCTGGGGGGCGCTGGAACGATCCAGGGGGGCGGTAGCGTCCCTGGTGACATTTGGGGGCAGGTGAACGAAAAAAAGGGGGCGGTGAAAGCATAAAGAAATAAGACAAGACAATTCTAAAACAATCCGAGGACACTAGACACAGAGCGTACGGGAAAGACCTAGGTAGAAAATTATCATGTATTGTGAGACTTGTTAAGTATCTAGTGACTTAGTTTCTATATTTGGTCTTATTTACAGCCCTGAGCATCTTGGGCAGTACCCCTCAATCTATTTTTTGCTCGAAGAGGCCTCCCATTCAACGGAGTTTAACCACTTCCGGTCACTGATGATACCGCCTAATAAATCTTCTTTAAAGATTAAACTGGACCGCCTTAACTATATACGGACCATATGGGCTTTGAGTACCGCTGATGCAAAAATAAAAAATAATCAGGCACACATTTACACAGTTTGGGAAAATATTCAAGGTGGGGCCAAGGACATTGAGAGGTTGTTAAATATAATTAGAGGTATATATGCACTTTGCTACAGGGGTGAGTTTTATTACCGGACGCGGGAGACCAAACAAAACGCTAAATTGCTTATTTTCGCAGGATTTATTTTAACGCAAAGAAATAGAGAATAGTTTTTTCAACTCTTGAGTTCCTACTCTTACAGCGTGATTGCATTAACAAAACGTAGGTAAATAATATTCCTTTTACAAAATTTTCCTGTTAAAACTGAAAATGTTGTTTTGTTCTAATACTACATATAACATAAAATTTAATTAAATATATGAAAAATATTTTATAATTATTTATGTTGGCATAATTATTTGTATTGTATTTCATATGTTTATTTCATTTTATTTTACCTAAGTTGCTGTAAGCCGCGCAAGGTATCACCTTAACTGATTAATATTTTTTCTTAAAATTTTTAACCTAAAACCTATACCAAAATTTTTATCATTTCCTACAATATGTTGTTTTTATTAGGGCATGAATTAAAAAAATATTCCCCAATTTTGGGATAGCTAAATACAGCTACACATTAAAAATAGAAAGAGGCTCTGAAAACATAATTTGGCTAGGGGGTTGATGACATATTTATAAAGCATATAGATGCAGACTATCCGACTATTTTCCAAAACTATCCCAATTTGAAGTGGTTGCGAAAGAGGGCCATTCTTGCTGCTAAAAATGAAGATGTACAAGAAATAAACAATCAAATATTTTCCATGTTACCAGGCATAGTCACTGAATACAAATCTATCGATACCGCACTATATGCTGATGAGGTTGTCAATTTCCCAACATGGATCCTAAACTCATTTGATCCGACGGGATTGCCACCACATCGTCTTTTACTTAAAGTGGGATGTCCAATTATTTTACTACGGAACCTCGACCCGCCAAAATTTTGCAACGTCACAAGGCTGTGTGTAAAGAAGATGCTGGGCAATATTACTGAAGCGACAATCTTAACAGGAAAGGGAGAGGGTGAAACATTTTTTATCCCATAGATACCAGTCATTCGGATGGATCTCCCTTTTAACTTTAATTGCAATTTCCAATGAGACTTGCGTTGTCGATCACTATCAACAAGTCACAGGAGCAGTCTATTAAGTGCTGCAGAATGGATTTGAGATCGCCATATTTTCCCACGGACAACTTTACGCTTCTTGCTCAAGGATGGACTAACCCAAGAATTTATTTATTGTTGCTCCTGGAGGGAAAACTAAAAATGTTTTTTTTAATCAGGCTTTAGGTTAAAATAATATTATAACGAATTTGTAATTTTACTTTATAATTTATATACTGTATATATACTTTTAAATACCAGTAAATAAAATTGCTTAGATTTTACAGTACAAGTAAAATTCATTACTTTTCCTGTGTAATAAAATAATTGGGATAAATAAATACCCGGGCAACACCGGGTAAAAAGCTAATATATATATATATATATATATATATATATATATATATATATATATATATATATATATATATATATATATATATATATATATATATATATATATATATATATATATATATATATATATATATATATATGCTATCTATCAATAAGTATTTGAACGACCATACAAATGACAACCATACAAATGACGATATCTGCGGTCCTGATATACGTCACGCCCTTCACCATTAAATATCGTGTAGGAAACAACATTGGCATTAGTCACTTGCAGGATGCCACGAAGTGCAGAGCTATCTGATTTCGAAAAAGGTGTAATCGTCGGGTATCACAGAAATGGGTGATCTTTAAGGGTCATATCTATGGATTGTTGTGCCATTGGTTAATTAGTTAAGGGACATATCTAGCGAGATGAATTACCCAAAATCGACAGTGGCCTATTTGATTCAGAAGTGGAAGGTGTGCGGTGATTGTCAGACTGTTCCCCGAGTCGGCAGACCCACAAAACTGGGAGATAGAGACCGACATATGCTGTCCAGAGAAATTCGGAAGAACCGCACCCAACCGATTGCCCACATACTCCAGGGGTGCCAAAAGGAATCCGGGAGTGTTGTTTTGATGAATACCATCCGTAAGGAAACACACCTGCTTGTCTTTCATGGTCGTGTTGCCGCCCATAAGCCTTTGATCACAAAGTCCAACCGTGCTATTAGGTTAATGTGGTGCAAAGCACGTCGAAAGTGGATCGTAGATCAGTGGAAACGGGTTCTCTGGAGCGACTAATCAAGGTTCACCCTCTACCGTTCGGATGGCAGGGTCTTGGTTTGGCGTCTGCCTGGAGAACGCTTCCTGCCAGAATACATTGTGCCCACAGTAAAGTTCGGCGGAGGTGGAATTATGGCCTGGGGTTGTTTCTCCTGATATGGATTGGGACCCTTGGTCCAATTCATGGTAAGCTCAACGCCGATGCCTACTGCACTATCTGGGATGACAGTGGGCTTCCTAAGTTGTGGCAGTTTTACGGGTTGCACCCGTGTTACTTCCAAGACGACAACGCCAGCTGCCATGTTGCGAGGTCCACCATGGATTGGTATGTTGAAAATGGTGTGAACTGAATGGTCTGGTCTGCCCAGAGCCCATACTTGAGCCCTATCGAGAACCTCTGAGACGAGTTGGATCGCCGAATTGAGGGGTGCAATAACCGTCCAAAATCGGTGAAGGAACTTCCATGTGATTCTCCAAACCGAGTGGAAGAAAATACAACTAGTCGTCCTTAAGTACTTGTGGAAAGCATGCCCCGGAGGGTTGAGGCTGTAATTGCCTCTCGTGCAGGTTCTACCAACTATTGAATAAGAATAAATTTTGTTTTTCTTTTCTATTACAGGTGTCCAAATGATGGTAGATAGTATATATATATATATATATATATATATATATATAGATAGATAGATAGATAGATAGATAGATATATAATCCTTTACCAATATCGAAGGAGAGGCAAGCGAAATCTTAAAGTTCTTTTTCTCTGGGTATTTTCTGTATGGCTCACTTATAAACTAGTCTCCAATTAATTTTTGTGGATTTTCTTAATTTGGTTTTAAAGGGCCCAGGGTTGCCCCAATTGGTTGGCAGATCTGTACTGTCAGTTTGGTGCCCACGCCTATAAAAATGAGCTGCTCCGAACTTGGGAAATCAACCCTCGATTGCGTATACAGGTTTTGCTACGTAGTGACTGGTCTTCAGTTTGACAGGGCATATAGGTGAGAGCCGTGGTCACCATAATAATTTCGATTTATTTGTTTTTAACTTTATTTTTCCTTTTTGTAATTTTTTTTTTCAATATCTAAGTGCAGAGTTAGAAGTGGAGAATGCTGACATTTCGTGCAACTGCCGAAAATTTATAGTTACGCTATTCTATTTATATCTATCAAATCATCTGTGCTAATTGTAAACTAAGTTGTGCGTTAATAAGGAATAATTCTTTAAATAAGGGAAAATTTAATTAAGACTATTAACTCTTTTTAAAATTAATTAATCGCTTGAAAATGTAGTGTTATATTTTAGAGATGACTTCATCAAAATTAGTAGAACCTTTGAAAAAGTACATTCTAATAAGAAAGATAAAACCTTATCTTATATTTTAAAGCAATGAATTAAAAATTTTTGAGAAAGCCGACATTAGCAAAACTGTTCTCAGTAGAATCCAAAGGTTTTAACGATGCGTTGCGTACTTCATATAAAATTTCTGTAATGATTTTTAAATTGGGAAAACCGCACACTATTGGGGAAGAACTAATTCTACCGGCTATAACTGAAGTAATAAGCACTATGCTACACAAGCTAGCTTCTGAAATTACAAAGAAAAGTCGATTGAGCAGTAATACAAAAGAATTGATGAAAAAAAGAATTGATGAAATGGCTCACGATGTTG
The DNA here is from genome assembly GCA_907164885.2 of Dolomedes plantarius. Taxonomy (NCBI): domain Eukaryota; kingdom Metazoa; phylum Arthropoda; class Arachnida; order Araneae; family Dolomedidae; genus Dolomedes; species Dolomedes plantarius. The sequence goes on along the minus strand of OU015501.1, from coordinate 27,855,511 downwards.
AAGATTCATTATGTGAGCATTTAAAAACATCCAAGTTCTCTATTCAGCTTGATGAGTCAACTTTGCCAGGAAACGAGGCCTTAAGTTTAGCATACGTGCAATTCATACAAGAAAAAATATGCTAAGAATTATTATTTTCAAAAAATTTGCAAACTGATACCAAGGGAGGAATCAATATTTCATGCATTGGAAGAGTTTTTCAAAGAAAAAGAAATCCCCCTCAGAAATATCTTATCAGTTGCTGCTGATGGTGCTCCAGGGATAATAGGATGCTACAGGGGTTTTCTTGCATATTTAAAAAGAGCGGTTCCGAATGTATTCGCTGTGCATTGCGTCATTCATCGGCAATATTTAGGTACCAAAAATCTGAATGAACGCCTTCATAGGTCATTGCAGAATGTCGTTCAAGCAGTCAACAAAATCAGATGCAACGCATTGAATGACATATTGTTTGGACAACTTTGCATTGAAAACTATGAAGAATTCAATCGCTTGCTGCTTCATACAGAAGTTCGTTGGCTGTCAAAAGGTACCTGTTTGGATCGATTTTATAAACTATTTGACTCTGCTAGAGTTCTTAGAAAACAAAGATGATAATTTACGAGTCAACTTATCGATTCCAAAAATGACATAGCCAATTTGACAGACTTGTTTAGTAAATTCAATGACGCAAATTAAAAACTCCAAGGCGATGAGCTGAATTTAATAAAATCAAAAACTGTGATTTCCGCTTTTGTGGCAAAACTTCTACTGTACAAAACAGTTTTAGGAAGAGGGTAATTCAGCCAATTTCCACATTTATCAACAATAAGAAAACATGATGAAGACATGCTTATCTATTATCAGCACTTGGAGGCTCTCCATTCTGAATTCAATCAACGGTTTGAAGATATCATTAAAATGAACATACCCGATTGGGTTTTGGATCCTTTTTCAGGATCAAACTCAGAGGAATCTGTAAAATTACAAGAAGAACTAATAGAAGTATCAAAAAATGAAGAATTAAAATTTAAATTTAAACATAGCTATCAACAGTTCTGGCTGCAAAAAGAGTTCTTAACACTTCACCCTGGATTCTGAGCTGTGGTCTACAAAAATTCTTAATACCGTTTCCTTCATCATATTTAGTGGAATGTGGGTTCAGTGCGGTCACAAATCTGTGAACTAAAAACAGAAACCGACTGCAAATTACTGATCGAGGTTATTTAAGAATGCTTCTGATTAAAATAGAGCCGAATATAAATAAATTGATTGCTATGCACAAACCTTCATATTACTGTTATTTGTAATTTTTATCAAATGGTTATTATCCTTCGCCATCTTAATTTTTGGTATGTAATGCGAATGTAACTATTGTTGATTTTAAGGACTAATTTTATAGTTTCAAGCTTCAAGGTGTCTTATTTACAACAACATATTTCTTTACTATGTTCTATATAGGTAGAAAAATAGATACATAAAAGGCCGAAAATTTGTCATTGTATCTCTGTTTACTCGCATAGAATGGAAAATTTCCAGGGGGGGCGGTGAATAATTTTTTCTCTGAAAAGGGGGCGGTAGGTCAAATAAGTTTGGGAACCCCTGCTCTAGACTCTAGAGCAGTGGGTCCCAACCTTTTTCAGCTCGCGACCCACCTTTCCTTATCGGAATACCTCCACGGTCCATCGGTCCATGTTGGAGTAAAAAACCTTATTTGTATCGTATCCCTTCCTTATGTATATATAATTTACCATCAAATATTGCAAATATATATATATATATATATATATATATATATATATATATATGTGGGAGCGGCGTTGCCAGAGTGTGCACCACCTGTGTGACTGTGTGAGTCATCTGGGAGGGATGTAATGGTTCTGTTGTCTGCCCCAGATGCCAAAAATCAAGAACTAGGAAAACAATCAAAACACAATTCAATTTGTTTCGATTTTTCTTATCTTTTCTGATGGTTTATTTGATGGTTTCTGATAGTTTTAGGATCAAGTCACGACCCACCTGTAACACTTCCGCGACCCACCGGTTAGGAACCGCTGCTCTAGAGAAATTTCAGGTTCAAGCGTTACGCTTGATTACTGGTTCAGTGAAATCTACACCAATAGATACTATGATGGTGTGAACAAATAACGGAACAGCTTTCCTATCTGTGCCCCTGGTCACCAAGCCAAATTTTTCACGCCAAACGTAACGCCGTTTTTGTTTACCCCAAGCTCTTTGTATGGCACGTGGGTAGGACTGGTTCTTAAACCTTAGCGCTACTCATCGCTTATCGCCGATAACATGCAACACAGATTATTTATTTACTTTTTTTAATAAAATAAGAGTATAAAGAAATTTAGTAATAAATAAAACTTAGTTGTAAACTTTAATTTTTTTATAAAGCAAAAATAAATTTCTAAAATAATAGTCAATTGACAAACCCAATCACTTCAAATAAAGTTAAAAATAAGTTCATTTATTTAACAGTCTAATTTAATCTATTTCAACTTAACATAAATATATTATATATTACTATATTATGCTATATATGTATAAATAGCTATGTATAAGTATATTAAGCTAAAATAAAATATATAAATTAAAGATAATCAGGTTAAAAGATTACCGACACGTGCAAAATATTTACGCTAAAAGTTTAAGCAATCTATTTGAATTTAATATAAATATATATTTTACTATATATATATATATATATATATATATATATAAGTACAAATATCCTATATTGTTCAAGTAAAATATACAAACTAAAGAGAATCAGATTAGAAAATCATACAATTACCAAGAACACGTGCAAAAACTCACAGTTGAAACTCAAGTGCGAAAAGAATCGAAGAACTGAATAGTGGTCACCTGTACAGCTGATAAAAATCTTTGTATTGACAAGTGGTCACCTGTATGGCTGATAAAAATCTGTGTACTGGTTACCTCTGAAGAGAAGATTCCTGAGAAACTGGTCACTTGGGGAGAGTTCTTTTTCGATGAGGGGTGGAACGTTGAAGCGAAGGTCAACGAGAGATAAAGAGATTGTCACCAAACATCCCCCACTTTTCGCCAAATATCGGCATTTGTCCCAAGGAAGAGTCGAACAGGTGTTTTTCTGCCGATTGGCAATGGTTTATAAGAAAAGGCAGTGTTTACAAGAAACAGATGGGGAGAAATACACATCTGCAGTTACAATTGAAAGGAAATTTTAAACACTATATTAACTATTGGAACTATTATACCTTTTGGAATATTAACTGCCGTGATGTGCTGTATAATCTGAAATGTTTAAATGCTGATTTCTGAAGTCTATTTTCCAAGGTATAAATTTGCAACCAAGCAAAACATCTTTCCCGGTTTTATTAACTTTTAAACTCGCCAAAAATATAGCTAACAAAAATCAAGTTATGAGAAACTATTTCAAAGAGGGGGAAATTAAAGTTTGAAGAAAATTTTCCTTATTCAAATTGCGGAAAATGGGAAAATTTTATAGTGTTGATAAAGTTAATTGTGAATTTTCATTAGAAGAGGTCATTAGGGTAGCACACTTTAAAGGGCTGGGCCGACCTAGCCAGTTGAACCTATTTGATCTGTAAAATTAAAAATATGTCTAAACTGAAATGGCTTTAACATATGAGCTGTTATTTTTGAAAGTGGTATAAGTCCATTTTTTCATGTATCGAGATATTTAAAGGTTTGTATTTGAATGAGTTTAAAAATATTTGATAATAATGAATATTTGATAATGAATATTTGATAATGAATTTAAAAAAATAAACGATTTTTTTAGCTCCAAATGGACTTATACCACTTTCAAAAATAACATATTATAAAAAATAAAAACAAGTGGAAATTCAATTCCATATTTTTATATACATTAGCTTCCCTGAAATGGATTTTTTAATGTAAATTCTTACTTACCAACATCACTATCAGACCAAACTGACATATTATCGTCTTTTTTATAGGTATGTGAACACATTGTAACAACTGTATGAAATATTATTTATCTAAAACTGTGATTTTCTGCTTTAATAACAACTATATTTAAATAATACTCACGCTGCAATCTATTAGTATAAGAAACACAAACCAAACAGTAAAATACAGTTGCGAAAGAAAACCAAACAAAATCAGTGAAATTACTTCTGACCACTTAATTAGAACAATAATACCGTTATCTTGTTAACGATGTTGTTTTTAAGAGACTAAGTAATATATGCTAAAGCGTAGTGTACACTGAAGTCGTAATAATCAATAATAATTGCAATAAGCAAGTTGCTTGAATTATAATTATTAGGAATGGACTTATTCCACTTTAAAAAAAAAAATTTCGATAACATTTTATAGCCAAAATTATTTTGTTTACTTTATGAAAAAATCGTACTCCATTGAAAGTCTGATTATAAATATGAAGAGAAGGTGTCTATATCTTACTAAAATTACCGTTAACTCATTTTTTATAAAGTGGACTTACACCACTTTCAAATATAACAGCTCATATGTAAAAATGACACACAAAGTGTGTAATTATTGTTTTAAAACCAATGCGGAGACACTTGTCGTTAAGACATTCACGACAAGTGTCATTCAAGTGTCATGACAAGTGACATTCGCCTATAATACACCGCAGCTATTGCTGGCCATTTTATTATGGGGGCGCCATATAGGCGGACCAGCATTACTCCCTAAGAAGGGACGACATAAACGGAGGCATTTTCGGTGGCGCAACGCCGGGATTCGATCCGAGCACCCTCAGCACCGAAAGCCAGCGCGCTGTACAACAACGCCGCCACAGGGCAGTGTGCAATTATATTTTTGTCAAAATATCTGTACATTATATTTTTAATCCCAATTTCTGCGGTTGGGCCCCGCAATAACTAAGGCCGGCGCTTTTAAAGGGCAGTTCTATTCCTCCGATATTTGGAGGGGGAAATTGGGGTAAAATTATACTAGAGTTGTGTCTTTTTTGCAATCATTTTTTACGTAGGGAGAGATATTAAAATTATTGTCCTTATTTAACATAAATTATTTGCGATTTTGCTATTCGTTCTCAAGTAAAGACGTTTTTATAACGATTTTGTTTTGACGTTAAAAAAACGTTATATTCTACATTCTCGTAACTGTCTCGCGAAAAGAGACCATAAAAATATCTTTTTAAAGACAAAAGTTAGAAACACTCTATTAAGTTCTGAAAATCTACATTAAATTTAGAGCATGCATGCCGAATTTCAGCTTTTCAGTCGTCGTAATTTTCGGAAAAATCAATTCACAAAATATGGGTCGTTGTGTGTTAGAAAGAACTCACTATGCTCGTCCAAAAAATCATTTCATTTTAAGGAAATTTATTTTTCTTTTAGCTATTATCCTCAATTATTTCCAGGAGTAAAATATAAACATCATTAAAACTTTTTAAATACTAAGTCTTGTCATTATAAATGAATCAGCTCCTTTTCACATCTGTAGTTTGTTAACAACAAACTCCATATGTCAGGAGACTACGGTAAACAAAATACCTGTATCATGTATATCCCACGGAACGTGGGAAAGCAATTGGCACCTCCTATACGTGATCCCATAAGTGACCATCATTCTTTGATTGGAGGAAAGAAGTTGGTGAAAAATGGAGTATACGTTAAATATACATTAGTTTTACAGTATTATCAATATTTTTTGGGACTCTAGAACCAATAGTTTTGCTACAGTCTTGCGCGCAATGGATGCAAGCCAATACACAATTTTAAAATTTTCATCAAAATTAAAAATTAAAAATTAATTAAAATACCAGTTGTAGAATATTGAAATAATTATTCTGCATAGAACATATATTAAGCTTTCAGTGGCAAAAATTTCATGTATTTATGTTTTGTAGGGAGTGAGAAATAAAACTAAATGTGACATGATGCTAAATTGCACCTTCAGTAAAAAAGTAAGACTCCTGAGACCCCTTGAATGAAAACAAAATTACCGAAAAAGATCGCGTCTCTTTGGCGAAAGAAAAGATAACAGTTGCAAAACCCAAATACCTTGAAATCTGTATCTATAATAATAAATTTTTGTATGATCCAGTATTTATAAAAATAAACATGACTCTAAATTTTATTGAGGTTTTCTGAAACTCCCGTACATTACTTCGGGAAGTAGTAAGTAATACGATGCAGGGTAAAAAGTCCCAAAATACGTTGATTACATGAAAATGGAAATCAAAACATGCGATGGTTTTCTTAAAGCCTAAATAGTTAAACACCTGAATAATTTTCTTAATGCCTAAAGAGCGATAAATACTTTCCTTGGGAAATAGTACTGGGGTGTTGATTATCCCCGACCCCTCATTTTGAGAATCAACCTCCCCGAGACAGCAACCTTAAAACCGGTCTCAGGTCTCTTCTGAAGGGAGGTCTGCAGTATTGACATTTGATCCTTCTGAACCGGTCGCCTTACTATTACAGCAACCCTTGTGACGTAACCTATCGCGGCTCTTCCGAGGGGAGTAGAACAAACCGTGCCACAAGGATTGGCGCGAAATCCTCTTGGCGATAAATGACACAGATAAGGAAGTTTAGCCCAAATAACAGACCTATCAAGTCTCTAATCGAAGAAAAGGCTATACTACTTTGGAAAACAATAGTTAGACATCCGGATTGCTTCTCACTTTGGGACAGTGATTCTCTGACTACTGAGCGGAAACTTTGATCATAGCATAGACTAATTTCAGAAAGTACTTGGTTAGAAGGAATTAAATAGAAAGCTTTAAGATGGAATATAATTTATCATCTTTGTTAAAAGATATTAAATTTAAATTTCGATGCTGAATTTTCGCATCCCTCTCGTAATCCATTAGATTTAACGGATTATTATGTCTGTATCAACTTTATCAAAGGACAATTAAGGGTGATACTAACGAAGGTGTTTTATTACCTTTGTTCTTCGAAATAGTCAGATCACGCTATCCCGAGGAAGACTGGCTTCATATATTTACAGACTGCACAAAATTGTATAAATATTCGTGCAGGGGTCAACTGTGATCTTTTTTCATTTTATGCACCTGTAATGACACATAAAACAGCCTTTGGTGGGGAGATAGCAGCAATTCGTATTGCTGTGGGCCAACTTTTATGCCCGATAAATAATTTCTCTAAAGTGGTCACCCTTAGCGACTCTCGGGCAGCTCTTCAAGCTATTGGCTCCTGCGGTGTCCCCAAGTCACTTGATGTATATAGGTGTCAATTACTATTGGACAAAATCCACAATAATGGTAGGGAGATAGCTCTGCAGTAGATACCAATCCACTGCGGCATCAGGGGCAACGAGCTGGCCAACGCCCTGGCTAAGAAAGGTGTTCTGTCCCTCAACCATCCAATAATGAGGTCATAAACAACTCACTAAAGTTGCTTGTAAAGGAGACTTTTGGGAACTCCCTCTCACAAGAATTGTTGTCAAGGAGTTTACAAAAGATATGGGGGAACAAAATTGCTGATGTCCCAGAGCGGCCGAGGTAGAAAGCAGTCGCCTTGTTTCGCCTAATGAGGGGCCATGATCGCTTACTGAAACATATTTGCCATATAAATAACGTCTCAGTACCCTTTTGCAAGCTCTTTAATCGGACATGGACTTTACCCATATATTGAGTTGCCCCTCTCTACCTCTTTTTCCAATGTGGAAGATATATTGGATAACTAGGAAACTTTTTGGGTTCATGGACGTTTCAGTTCTCTTTTGTTTGTTTGTTTTTGTTTTTATTTATATATAGTCTTGTAACCCGCCATTAGAAATACAAAAAATAAAAATATATATGTGTATTATATTTGATAAACGAGTAAGTATTTGATCATATTTGTGACTATTTTCTCTCACAGCAACGTGTATAATATTATTTATACTCAAGTACATAAATGTTTGAATAAGACAAAAAACCAAATAGAAAGTGTAAAAAACCTAATTTTTTTTCTGTTTGAGTGATTTACTTGGAATAACATTATGAAAGGTATAAAAATCTGATTATATATATATATGTGTGTGTGGTGTTGTTATTGTTGTTTCAAATGCCCCGTGGCAGGAAGTATTCCACACCAGGTCCATAAAGGGTAGCGGGCTGAGGGGTGGGGCTCCGGTTTATAATGCCACCACAACTGTTCGAGGCTGATTTAGCCAGGTGCCCCCTCAATTTTCTCCGAACACCGCCAAGGGTGACATTCGTGGGGATCGTACCGTCTCCCACCCTCTCTGACCTCATAGAGGGACCTTTCGGGTCTACGGATTTAACGTGCCAATATCTGGGCTAGACACTGAGTGTAATTAATAGCGCTTGTCGGGATTCGATTCGAGCACGCTCAACACCAAAAGCCAAAGCGCTACTACTAAGCTACCTCGGGCACACACACACAGTCCAGTTCTATTCAAACGGGGTGCAGCAAGATATAGCGATGAGTAGCAGTATAATACATTTTACTCATATTACTAAAAGTTGTTCATTATTAACCCTAAAACCGGCCCATGAATTTGTTGCCACTATCAGGACTATCGGCCAAATTGACCCCTAAGCCTAAAAAGCTGTTATTTTTGCGTTATTATGATGGAACTGCATGTTGATATTGTGCACAGGGTTGTTTGATTTATATTAGTGATGAACAGTGAGGAAAAAAATCATGTACACTTATTTGTTCAATTTATTTTGATCTGTTTTCTACATCAAATCGTAGGGCTCTTAGAAAAATTGCACAATGTTTCTCAGACATAATTGCTCGAAAAATTAGCCTGCCAGTGATTGAGGTAGAGAAGAGTGGTGTCAAGGCTTCACATGATACTTTAAAAAATCGCACAGAACTCTGAATTCCCTATCAGGACCATTCCTAGCAGGACCGGTAGGCCTGTTATTGCTCAATGGCAATAATAGGTCTACTGGTCATTTTGACCGCCATACTTTTACAAAATTGCAACTTACTGGCAAATGGCTAGCATTTGTGAAACCCTGATGTGCTCTCCCTGATATCCAGGAACTGACTGAGGATGTCAGAGCCAGCCAAGCGTTCACGCCTCTCCCCACTCCTGCCCCACCCCTTAGTTCACCGCTGCCGGTCATAATGACCGGTGGGCCGGTTTGAGGGTTAATACAAATCTGCCTATACTGCACTCATTCATTGTCAATCAAACATCAATCAAACTAGTTGGTACCCGTCAAAACAGGACGGTTAGTTAGTAAATAAATGTACTAATACACAAATTATACTCAACACATCATTGCCAAATACTGAAAATCATAATAATGCACAAAAACAAATTAATGCGTATAAGCAGCCTCATGCTTAGTGAGTATCTAAAGCCAGATTTAAAAATGTCACTGATCATGCGCAGAAAGCAATTTTTTCAATTGTAAATTATCGCTAATTAAACAGAGCGAAATAAATAATTTCCATCGGGATTAATCTTATATTTCACAAACATAATTATCATAAAAAAATGGCAGAGAGAAATCTAGAGAGACTCCTCGGAATAAACATGTTTATCATTAAAACATGTCACTGAGCATGCGCAGAAACAGTGAGTTTCTAAAGCCAGATTTAAACATTCCACTGAGCATGCGTAGAAATCAATTTTCAATTGTAAATTACCACTAATTAAAAGAAATTGCGGTTACAAAAACCAAATTTGACAAATCTACAGATTACAATCTTTCGTTTAAAGTTTAAGACCAAAATGAAGTAAATTGATGCAGTAGTTTTCTCTCACGGACTGCCCAAAAAGTCGGCTTAGAAACTTAAATATATAAATAGAGCAGGAGGAACTGAATTATGAAAGTTTATAGAAGTTTGTACGTTCTAGATAAACATTAAAAACGGAGAGCCTCAAAAATACAATTAAAAAAAGCTCCAGTTAAACTGTTGTAATTTTCTATCAGTTATCCAAATTAGGCTTTTCTACATCCCTGAATGTTAAAAATAGCAAAAGAGATGCTAATATCAGGTGAAGTAAGAAATATGGAATGAAAGAGAAAACGAGAAGCAGAGGAAATTAGAGGTAGTACTTTTCAAATCATTTATTAGTATTTGAGTAATGTACAGTATTTGAGTCTCAAGGACTCAAATACTGTATTAAACATATTATTTACATATAATTTTGTAAATAAATTATCGATTTTATTATTGAGTATGCATGTGTAAATAGAATATTAAATTATTTTAAACCAGGATAATCCTATTATTGAAACCTGTACTATTCAACATAAACTTATAGATACGTAAAATAAATTTAAAATTGTACGAAACTGCATATTTTAAAGTACAAAGTATATCAAGACGTTGGGATAAGAAAACAAATTGATGGAGGAATTGGGGGGTACCACTATTAAAGTAAGGATGAAAAGAAGCCTGTGAATTACGGATTATTGCACTATCTGTATATTTTGCAATTTTTTCCAGATAGACCTTATTTGATTATATCGTCCTGACATGGACTATCTCTAAAGACAACTTCATGTTCGCAATTTTATCACCCCTCTTCCTTTAAGTTATATAGAAGCGTTTAACCTTCTCCCACGCTTAACCACGGGGATCATAATTTCGCCTATCAAAGACCTTGATTTAGTGAGCAGTAATCGCCGCTAATTCTCTTGGTCTGTCGAAAGGCTACACCTGTGTAGCCGCAAACAGTTTGCAAATTTTGCACATTTTTATTGATTTAAAAAGTTTATATTTACAGCGTATTTATATTCCACAAGCATCTTGTGAGTACCTGTCAAGTATTCGGTCATGGAAATGGGGTGATGTTACTTTAAAAGATTTATTGCTGAAAAGAATATTTTATGTTGGTGAAAATTATTAGGATTATGATAAACTCACTTCCTTATATGCTGAAATTTGGTGCATTTGCTTTATTAGGCAGTCCGGTAACTGACTTTTAGTAGGAACTACAATTATTAGAAAAAAAAATTTTAAAACGTGATAATTGTTTGAAAATCAAAATTTTTATGTGTAGTTGTAGACAATGCTATGTTTTGTAGTTATCGTACTAACCACGATATTATTTACACGGCAGTATTTAGACGCAAAATACTTTAACACTACTGTAAAAATTTATAGAAATATTTACTTATATATTATAATATATGATTGCAATTACATAACGCAAATATTTAAATGCAAACGGATCAATTGTTAAATTAATGTAAAAATCAAACTACAGTAGAGTCCCGATAATCCGAACTTCGGTAATCCGAAAGTCCGCTTAATCCGAAACCAAAAGTCAAACAGAATTAAAGTTACAATAAAACCACAGTGATACTAAGTAATATAAATTACATTGCTGAAAATTACTAGAAAATTCAAAGTTAGACAATGTACTGAACTAATTATTATCGAACTACATTGGTTTGAAAAAAATTTGTTAAATATTTTGTCGATTATAAGAGAAGAATACCTCTTCCTTGAAGCCAAATTATGTCAACGCGTCAGAAAAATGGTGTCCGCTCTGGTCGCGGCGGAGTTTTACTCTACGTAGCGTAGCGCTACATCAAATGCAGCCGCGGCGTCTGAGTGAGATACCCCCTGCTCGCTGTAACCGTCTGCTTCACCTTTACTCTCGTCTGAGACTTTAACAGGTTCTTTCAAAAGCATTTCAACAATCTACTGACCGTCTAAAATTTACACTCTACTGAATGAGCAACTTACACTCTACTATACTATACTAGGCAGCGTTCCGCTCTCTTATCATCCATTTCGTCCCGAAATTTGGTAATGTTTAGACAGACCTTATAAAATAAACTGTGTAATCACACGTAATATGTAATATTTATGTAATCAAACGTTATTATGTAATTTAAGTATATTTTAAGAATGATTTCGCTTAATCCGAAAAATTCGTTAATCCGAAAAGGGTCTGGTCCCAATCATTTCGGATTATCGGGACTCTACTGTACCACCTTTCAACCACACTCAAAACACCTCCATGCGTATTGAAGAAATGAGAAAAGTTTTTGAATAGATATTAGATTAACAGTTGATAAATTTGCATGCTAATCCATATACATCAGTAAACGATAAAAAACACGAAACGGAAGCATGGCGTGATTACGGCAGATAGACATAACAAAGTTTCCGAAAACACAGCGCCTCAGAACCAGAAGAATAAAACAGCTGCCAATCAGAGTACGTTTAAGTACTTCGACAATGAATTGTCTTTTTGAGATACCTACGTCAAGTGGAAAACCTTGATCTTCTCTGATACAGCACTAAAGGATGCTTTGGGTGTCTGGTTCGGTATTACTTTCCGTATTCTGTAAGAGATTCTTCTCTTTTATAGCTCTGAATTTAAACTATTCACTAATATGAGTGTAAAAGCGGGAGGGGGGATACACGAGACCAGTCCATTTGCATCTCAAATTTAAAATATCGAGTTTCATGTTTCATATTTAGATATATCATCATAAGTATTTTGACTTGATACTTAGGTTTACACGATCGTAATTCATCATGTTACACGGAAGTTGCGCTGGGAATTTAGAGCTCATTATTCAGGAGCTCGGAACTTCATCCGTGATATTTCCGATACGATGCCTCTTTCCAGTCATAGAATCCACCCATGTTGAGTTACTTGCACAGAGTTAAGTATCATAATCCATCTGTGTACAACTCATTTACTTGTAAAACCATTATCAATGACCTCATGCAGTGGCGTAGCAAAGGGGGGGGGGGGGGGCAAGGGGGTCTATCATGCCCCGGGCGCCACTCGCAGAGGGGCGCCAATGTAAGATCCATATATTATATTACTATATGTTTTCGAGGAGGATGCCAATATAAGGTCTATATATTATATTACTATATGTTTTTCAGGGGAGGGCCCCAATATAAGGTTTATATATTATATTACTATATGTTTTTCGGGGAGGGCGCCAATATAAGGTATATATATTATATTACTATATTATTTTGTGGGGGGGCGCCAATATAAGGTCTATATATTATATTACTATATTATTTTGTGGGGGGCGCCAATATAAGGTCTATATATTATATTACTATATTATTTTGTGGGGGGGCTCCAATATAAGGTATATATATTATATTACTATATTATTTTGTGGGGGGGGCGCCAATATAAGGTCTATATATTATATTACTATATGTTTTTAGGGGAGGGCACCAACATAAGGTCTATATATTATGTTACTATATGCTTTTCGGGGGAAGGGGAGTGCCAATATAAGGTCTATATATTATGTTATTATATGTTTATCGAGGGCGCCAATATAGGGTCTATATATTATATTACTATATGTTTTTCAGGGGGGGCGCCACAAAGGTATCGTGCCCCGGGCGCCAGTTATGCTCGCTACGCCACTGACCTCATGTCTTGCCCACCTTAAATGAACTTCAGAGGACTTTAAATAAGTGAATTTGAGTTACGAAACACTAATCTCTGCGGTGTTTAGGAGAGGAAGCAGTCCAAAGGACGAATAAAGAGGTGGTTTTGTCATGGTGTCACTTGATTGGGGAATCGGTTCGTAGTTTCTAGTACACGGAACTATTTCCCTGATAGTTATCTAGATATACTAGACAAATCCACATTGCCTGCACTATGGCAGTGAATTTGAAATTTACTATCTTCCATTTCCAACTCGATAGTACTCTCTGTAATAAAGCAGGATATATGTGTGCTTGAGGGGTTAGTAATTCTATTTTTTCCTTTTGTGCTAATTTCCTTTTTTAAAAAAATCTCCTTACGAGCATTTTTTGACTCAAAAATACAGAACATCCTCGGAATATCCGCAGTATTTGGCTACGCTGAAAAAATAACAGCTCTTTATGACTAATTAGTGTTAAAAATAGTACTTTTTTACATACAGGGTGGACATAAAAAACTTTATATATGGACCTCTAGCGGCTGTTCCGTTCTACCGATCGAGACGAGATTTCAGATATAGTTATTCGGAGGTATGAGCTCGAGATTCTGTGAACGGCAACCAAGTGGCGCTCACGATTACGGTTATAGGTACAGAAACTCGAAATTTTCAAATAGCAGCACCCATTTTTTCCCCTCACAAAATGTTCAGCGCACGCGAAAACCCTTAAAAGCGTTGGAACAGTACGTGTATCACTAAAAACGGACGCATTATGCACGCACAAGAAACAGCTCTGCGAACGGCCAACAAAAACACGATCGGGGCACACGGGGGAAATTTGCATGTAGCAGAGGCAACACACCAATCACTGATGACAACACAGATTGGGCAAAAGAAAACTTCTATTTGGATTACACATTTTCCACATGGGTGCCATCACAGGCCGTTCGCATAGCTATTTTTTGTGCGTGCATAACGCATCCTTTTTTTGTGATACATGTACCGTTCCAACGCTCTTCAGGGCTTTCGCATGCGCTGAGCATTTTGCGACGGGAAAAAGTGGGCGTTGCCATTCGAAAATTTCGACTTTCTGTACCTATAAACGTAACCGTAAGCGCCACTTGGTTGCCGTTCACAGAATCCCGAGCTCATACCTCTGAATAACTATATCTGAAATCTCATCTCGATCGGTTGAACGGAACAGCCGCTAGAGGTCCATATATCGGCAAAGTTTTTTTTATGACCACCCTGTTTATGAGCGAGAAATTGCATTTCCGAACGCCTTCCTCTCCGAAAGATATGTAAACAATCGCATTCCCTCGTGAAGCAGTATCTCCAAGATAATATTTGTAGACTGTAATATATGTACAGTTCACAATTTTGAATTAAATAGCCGCATCAACTAACATTTGTAGAAATTCAGTGGTAATGGTTACATTTTCCCCTTAACATCATCTGTCATAGTTTAATAATTTCCAATTTATTAAACTATGACAGATTTTTTACATGTTATAGAGTATATTTTGTGTCTCTTTGTAGTACTATGTTTTCAAATGAAGTATTCTTTAGTTTAAACTACCCTTCAGATTCTAGATTGCCATCTAAAGATGTTTTTATCACCATTTAAGACAGTCGTCAAGAATTATATCTCAAGCATCTTCATTTGAGAACTCTTCATCCTTTATAGTTAAAAAGGCCGTTTGAGGGGAATTCCGGAAGTTTCAAGCCGTTTCATCTCAGCTTCATCTGAGTATTTTGGTTTCTAAACCCTGCAACCTCCGAACTCGGGACAGGAAGAAGCACATAAACATAAATAACAATTTTTTCCAAAAAAACCAAGATTTACGATGCCCGAATTTTCTATTATAGAAATGTAAATGAATTTGAGTCCAGCTACTGAGAGAGAAAATCCGTTTCCCTGAAGTGGTGAAGGGAGGTGTATTTTTATGACGTCCGACTAAAAGAGTCAGTACGCGCTCTCGCGTGTTAAGGATTTAGTTGAGGATTAGATAGGAGCTAAAGATATCTACGGGTTTTTCTCGGGGATCCTCAGCCTCGTGAAGTTGTAAAGAACTGTATTAATTTCCATACGTAATTTGCAAGATTTTCTTAGTCTGCTTGTAGATTTACACATGTCCAATTTTAGTTATAAGGTTCATATACCCATTTGATCCTTTAACAGACAACTCTTATTTAAACGATCCTTTTGATTACTTTCTCTTGTACTATAGTGGTAAAAAGACAGTTACTCACTTTGTCTATCTCACTAAAATTCTACAGACCACGGTTGAGAGCCTAGGATCCAACAGAAAAAAATTACAACCAATCCCTAAGGCCGGCTCTCCTTATGTAATGTGTAGTGGCGACCGAGATTCAGTGTAAACGAGGATTTCTGGCGTTCTTATACGTGGAGGGAACGAGAAATTTAAAATATTTTTGTTAACATCAGGAAAAGTGATCATTATAACTGTGGTTGGTTCATTGGTTTGTTGGAGACGGTCATCTTTCCTAAATTTTACTGTTATTATTACACAAATTTCATATGCATTCAAAAAACTTCTTGGCTATGAAATTGCATGAAATTCCACTTAACATCATGTTAGTTATCCTGTTACTTAACAGATGTTTGCTTTACAGTTTTTAAATTTTGCTAGAGTCGGTTTCGCAGTAGTCATTGATCAGCGTTGCCTTCTTAATGGGCTGTCCAGCAGCTAATGCTTACTCCACACCAACGGTGACAGCAACGACAGACAGACACATTTTGCCACCTGTCTCTGTGGCTGTTATAAAAGCCTTCACACCGCTAGGAGACAGGGAAAAGAGACAATTTATTCGCGCATGCGCATAATTTTCTCTTTCTATTCTGATTGGCTGTCGAGCATGGCGGCAGAGACAAAAGTTGAACTTTTTCCAACTTGAAACCGCAGAGATCACAGACGGAGACGAACCGAGGGAGTGAAAATTTGTTTGTAATACGCATGCACAACAACAAAGATACATGATTTTCGTTTCCGTCGCCGTTGGTGTGGAGTAAGCATAACTGAGAAAGATTATGCGAGAATTTGATTTGATTTGGAGAGCTACGGTCAATTATTGCTACACAAGAGCGACTGGTACCTACTGCTTAAAGCCGATTCCGAACGGCTACAAACGTCCATGCCAAGAGTGGGATTCCAACCCACAGACTCCGGTACTGAACGTCAGGATTATGTGGGAGGAAAATAATTTCAAATAATGGAAATACATCACACTCTTAACGAAATTAATACCCTGTCATAATATATATATATGTGTGTGTGTGTGTCACGACTTAATTTTAACTCAACTGGGATCAAATAAATAATAAAAAAAAACCAGCCGATGGCAGCACCAATCAGACCACTGTAGTTGGTTATATAACGTTTTGTGCACGCTCCAGAGTGCAATCTACGCTACGGGGATTAAAAAGTAAGGAGCAGAGCCTGGACTTACGTGTTGTCGAGACGATCACGTTAAGTCCAGGCTTGTGTGATGTATTTTGCGGGATGAGAGGTTGAGGAAAAGGGCGAAATATGGCGATGGTCGAGCTAGGGTTTTTCTTTAAAGTATGAAAAATAAATAGAATTTTAGTTCATTGATAATGAACTAAAGTGTCATCATTCCCGGCCTCCAAACATGACTGCATAATGAAGAAGTAAAATTATACGGATGTAAAGAGCCTGTCACGCATATATATAATATATATATATAACCCACTGTGGAATAAAAATGAAACACTCTACACGAATAGTGCCTTAAATATTAATAAGTTTATGAGAGAAGTAGCCGAAAAAACCTCATGGCCAGTTTTCTCACATCGAATTAATAAGAGGTATGAAGTAATATTCTCGGTGCATTAAAACATGTTTCAGTTGTTATGAAAATTTCACAATTGAAAATATTTATTTACAGAGAAATTTTTTTGTAGCTACGTCCACTCTCTAGTTGTTTTGCGAGAAAACTTTGGCTATATATATATATATATATATATATATATGTATATATATAACTTGCTCTTAAACGGTAACGGGAGTTTCACTATTCATCTCAGCGACCTTGAAAAAAGTATGAACTCGACACTGTTCTCGGTCACTTTGGACTTTTTATTTTTCACCCTTTCTTCCCCCTCCCTCCCTCCCTAATGTTGATGGGGCTGAACCTGCACTTAAACGGCACCGGGAGTATCACTATTCATCTCAGCGACCCCAAAAACTATGGATTCGACTCTCGGTCAAATTGGACATATTATTTTCCCCTCTTCTTCCCCCTTCCTCCACCAATGTTGATTGGGGGGGGGGCGGCTGAACTTGCACTTAAACGCATCGGAACTGTCACTATTCATCAACAGCGACCTCAAAAACTAAGGACTCGACACTACTCTCGGTCATTTTGGACATTTTATTTTAGACCCCTTCTTTCCCCCCCTCCTCCAATGCTGATGGGGGCTGAATTACACTTAAAGAGCATTGGGAGTGTCACTATTCATCTCAGCGACGCCAAAAAATTTGGATTCGACATTAATATCAGTTGTTTTCGATCATTATTACATGTCCCCTCCTCCCCCCCTCCCCCTAGGGGTGCTAGGGGTACTCCCCCCCCCAGTGTTTCTTCCCAGATTATAAGTCATATGTGTACCAAGTTTGGTTGAAATTGCCCTAGGCGTTTTAGCCTAGGCTATGCGCCTAGGCTAAAACGCCTAGGCGCATAGCCTAGGCGTTTAGCCAGCATAAATTTAGCCAGCATAAATATAGGCGTCGCTGAGATGAACGCCTATATTTATGCTGGAACATACACACGTACATTCATTTTTATGTGTTTACACACACACACACACACACACACATATATATATATATATATATATATATATATATATATATATATATATATATATATATATATATATATATATATATATATATATACAGTAATTTTCGCTTATAAGAATCACGTTTGTTATCACTGTTTTTGATTCTTACAAGCGGTTGATTCTTATAGCCGAAATTTAGGTTTTTGGACAGGCACACACACACACCTATATATACATATATTAGATAATTTACCATAAAATACTCTATAATTTGCGTTAATTATCTTTTATTAAAATTATTTTTTAGAATTTTAAAAATGCAACTTAATTTCTAGACCTATAAGTAGATACAGATGATTATAGTAAGAGAAGAAAAAAATCCAATATGTGTTACAACATACCTGCTTAACAGTTTTAACATTTCAACTACAGGAAGGGAGCAAGAAAAAGTTTTCTATGGTAGTTTCACGTAATGAAGTTTTCAGGAGGCTGTTTATACATCTTTCAATGCCAATAGTCTCAGATGAAGATTCACCATCTAGCTTACGTTTCACGGTTTGATAACGTGCTGAATCTACTAATGTCACGTTTGCCTGAATGATAGTGGACACTTCGCCGAAGATTTATGTGTTTTAGGGTCCAGGAAGCCGCAACCAGGGTGTGGGAGGTGGGGAAAAAGGAGTCCCTATTTTTGTTTGTCAGTGGAGAAAAGTGGAATCGGACCCGGACGGGGAAAGATGCCCCCGGGTCAAGCTAATAGGACAGTGTTGTGCTAAAGCGTTTAAGGGGAAACTATTATGTTATGTCTAACAAAGAAAGGGATGCATTTTACAACTGTATTGCCTCCCATCTTATCAGTCCTTTTTTAACAAAAAAAATAAAGAAAGAACTTCGTGCCTTTTGAGGGTTTAAGTGGCTCTTTTGGAAAAATGAAAGGAAAGCGAAGAGTGTAAGCTGATTCTTAAAACCGGTGGATTGATTCTTTGAAGCGAAAATTTTAACATCGAAATAATACATTTGTTTTTGTTTTTGCGATATTGATTCTTAAAAACGGTTGATTCTTATAACCACTGATCCCTATAAGCTGTGGTTACTGTATATATAAATGGACAGATGGGTGTGTTCATCATTAAATGTGTTTTCCATCGTCTGATCTCCGTGGAAGCTCTAAAATCTGGTTGTGGTGAAGTCTTTTGTTTTTACTTCTATTCTGATATTTTTTTCGTTTATTTTTACAAGTTCACAAGTGGTCCCGTGGGGTGGTGCTCATATTTTTTTTAAACTTTTTATATATGTTGCTTATTTAAGCGGTTTTTTGTAGCACCTACCTGCTTCATAAGAAGCTTTCGGGTTTTTTTTTTGTTTCTTTCAGTTAATTTTAATTATAAACACTTTTAAGATATGACACCATGGCGAAACCAGTTGTGTTGATTAGTTTTCTTTGCTTTACCCACGGCTGAAGAGCCAAGCGAAGATAGGGGATAGTTTTTTCTGTTTCATTGCTTAATATACTGTTTTTTTAGTGTTGATTCGCCTATGATTTTATCTTTTGGGTGTAATTCACCTATGATTTTAACTTCTGGCCGTCAATTCGCCTATGTTTTGTTCTTTGGGTATTAATTCACCTATGATTTTTTGAGTGTTAATTCACCTAAAGTTGTTTTGAGTTTTGATTCACTCACTATATTAAATTCGCTCTATGTTAGCTGTTAGTTGCTAGGCTGGAGCATATATATGGTTAAAGAACTTACAAATTTTGACAAATGATGTATTTATGTTTTGGTGTTAAGGGCTACTTTAGCGCATGGCTACGAATGCTATTTGTTATTCATTAGGGGTTGTTTGTCACGTGATATATATATTTATTTATTTATTTATTTATTTATTTATTTATTTATTTATTATTTTTAAATTTACGAATCTCGTGTTTTTGAGGAACTTACTTCAAATGAACATGGGGGAATGGTGGTACTTGGCCACCATGGGTAACCCCCCCCCCCCCCTGGATAATGGACACGCTCATTTATCTCTAAACTCATAAAAAAATTCATGATGAAATCAAAACCTTAATTTTTGTATTATTACTTTAGTTTTTAATATTTAAATTATTATACATATGCGTACAAAATCCCAAATACAGAGTTATGTTAAATGTCATCTAATAATTATTATGCTATTTAAGTTGCTATGCATTTATTGTAACTTTCCCCACAAGCTCTTTCACTTAAATTTAGAAAATATGCAATTTAGGATCATTTGTATATATTTACTTGTTACCATAAAACTTGATATCATAAACTTGACATAAAACTTGTTTACTTGTTAACATAAAATATATTTCCTGGGAGCATGTTTAAATTTCCCCAGTAAAAAAATAAGCCTATACAGAGAGAGTTATGATGTTAATTTTTATGTTTACCAGTTTAGTCTTCGATATTTTAACAACTGAATATTTCTTTAAGATTACAAACAATTTTTTGAAGGAAAAAGAATAACCACGATAGTGCACTCAAATGACTATCATTTTTTTTCTATTTTTTGAATGATTCTTCTCAATTATTTCAAAAGATTTCATCCATCTATCGACTTACAGTGTTTATTTAATTTTTAATGATATTTTGAAGAAATGGTTACGTTAATGGTCACCTGCTTTTTGACAATGTAAAAAAACAATAAACCATCTTAGTATAAAAAAAAATTATAAATGCTTGTTTTTTTAAATTTCAACAAACAATTCTTATGTATTTCCGATGAAAGGTTGTTTATCAACACTTAATTTCTAGCCGAATTTTATTGTATATTTGTTTGTTGTAATTATTTATTAACCGCATATTATGATGCAGATATTTTAATATCTGAATATTGGGGAATAACATTCCTAACAAATGAATACTATAAAAAAGAAAACAAATTAATCAAGTTAAACAAGCTTAATGTTCCGCAGAAGTATTTTTGCGCATTCATGTTTATTTGTTTACTTTTAGCATTAGCGTTATGTGCCAGAATTCATATTTCAACTTTATGTCCAATACACAAAACAAAAACTCTTGACAGAATATTGATATCAACAAATTTAATTAAACTTACCAAGTTAGGTAACAGCTATTCCATAGTGCCGGGCTTTCCACTCTAGCGTTAAACGCCCAAAACAATCGTAATCTTGTAGATAGCCGGTAGTTCCGAAGCTGGCTGCCGACTGCGTAACATTGACTGAGCGAACTAGCGCTTCACTGGCATCCCTTGGCGATTATCCAGTTCCTCATGAGCACGTGTTCTTCTCCATCTCTGCGCTGTGTTTTTGATAATCCTACTGGCGAGTTTTGAAAAATCTTGGCCTGGTCGCGGAAAAAAATATAAAGTGGGAGCGAAGTCT
The DNA here is from genome assembly GCA_907164885.2 of Dolomedes plantarius. Classification (NCBI taxonomy): domain Eukaryota; kingdom Metazoa; phylum Arthropoda; class Arachnida; order Araneae; family Dolomedidae; genus Dolomedes; species Dolomedes plantarius. The sequence goes on along the minus strand of OU015501.1, from coordinate 27,833,992 downwards.
CGGGATGCCAAGACTGATCAACTTCAGAGCAGTGAATCTTAAACATTTTTGAGATTGTATTATTTCGCCTTGATGAAAAATTTAGTGCACCCCCACAATGAAGTTTATCCAAATAAACTGTTTTTAAAAACTTTCAGAAAATCATTGAGAGTTTTTTTAATGTATTAACACAAAACACTTCAAAAAATTTGTCATATCTCTCACTCCTTTCAACAACGTCATAGCTCAAAAATCGGCAATTTTTCAGAATACCCTGAAAAGGTAGTATATCCCTGCAAGATCGTCATATCTCACCGCTCAATATTTAGCCACTAGAGAGCAGAATTAATACTTATTTTTAATACATTTTATTCTACTTTTAAACTTTAAAATCACTCTCCTGAAAAATTACGTTTTTTTTTTAGATATGACGTTGTTGAAAGGAGTGAGCGATATATGACAAAGGTATTTATAGAATCCTACGAAAATTCATCAGAGCAAGAAAGCATATTGGCTTAATATTATCCCACCATGAAAACCTTTTTAATCAGATAATACAAGAAAACATCAAAAATTCATTTTAAAAGGTATGTAGCAAAATTTCAAACATTTTTATTGGAACTCGTTGAACTCGTTCAAAACTTATAAAAATTAAATCTAAACATAAATGTTCATAGTAGAAATTTTCAATCTTAACTCTTAAAAGGATAGATTATGAATCCTTATAGTGCTTGAGTTCGTGGGAGTATACCCGAATTCCTTCACACCCTCGCTTATTAAATATAGACGAGACTTTCAAAAAGGTTTCAATAAGAAAAACAAAATTTTTCTTTTATAATATTTATTTTTAGTTACAATGTTGAAAACATAACTAAGATAATATATCTAAAATATTCATGAGAGAAATATTACCGCTTATCACAACTTTTCTACTAGCATTCCCCCTGAAAGTAGTCCGTTTATCCTTACTGGTACGCGAAACATTGTTTGGGAACCATAGTATTTGACAACTATGGAGAAAATGGCAGTTCAAGTCTATTTGTCAGATAAACAAACTAGCCATGTGAAGATAATAGATTGGGTTTTGGGAACAGACTTAAAAATAAACTCCTTGCCGAAAATAGGTTACCTTTTGCAACCGCCCACTCTTCATTCCTTTGAGGCACGAATACTGATGAAAAAACTTTACTGCAATAGACAAATTTATTTCAAATATCCTGCGTAATTAATCGCATGTAATTCATATTCAAGTAAATAATTTATGTAACCTTCATAATAATTCATGTAAAAAGATGAATCCTCCTCTTTTCCTTTTATGTCAAAAGTACTATTGTAGAAACATAATCTCGATATATGCCGTATAAAATAAATTTTACGCTCTAAAGTTAGAGGAGGCATCTTAAAGAGATAATTTACGATCTTTTTAACGTTTTGACTCAGTTATGCGAGTGGACCATGTATTTCTAGCCTTTAGTTATACAAACAGTGTAAAATTTCCCCCCCTCCCCACATACAATCTAATTTCAGGAAAGCTATGCCTTATCTTCGTTGTGTCCCCTCGTGATGTAACAGAACCGTAATAGAATTGAAAGAGAAAATTTTCGATGAGATATATTTCAAGTTCCAGGTGGAAATGAAGAATCCGAAGAGACCTAGAAAGGACCTAGAAAGAAGAAACTGTGAGAGTTGGGAAAGGATGCTAGAGGAAAGGCAGAACCAAAAGGTAGATGGAAAGGAATCATGAGCAATGTATAATCAAAAATATGAGCAAAGAAAATTAAAAGACAGATGCTCAAATAGGAAGAGGCCAGGTGATAGACGAATGGCTAGGGCGTTCGGTTCAGATCCTGTGGGTTCGAGTTCCACTGTTGGCATGGATGTTTGTAGCCGTTCGGTGGTCAAATTAGCCCTTGTGGAGCAAAAAGTTGACCGTAGCGCTCCAAACCAAACCAAACCAAACAGGGAGAAGAAGGGGAGGGGACGCTTGTTCACGAATGACTCTTATTTAAAAAAGTACCCGACGGTGAGAAACGAGATTAAGAGAAAATGAGATGAAGATAGGGAAAAGGTTAGAATCAGAAAAGACCTTCAGTAAAAGATGCTTTGATCGTAGAATAGACAAATTGAGGAGGAGGAAAACATGACCTTCAAAACACATGTTTTAACTTAAATTAGAAAAATATCCTGAAAGAAAAAGAAGCTGGAATGCGACAGGAGTTTTTTAAGAAATTGTTTTAAATTCAAATAAGAGGGAATTCAACGAGTACGCATTGACAAAAGATAAAGACGTCTTCCTCGACAACGGATCTCATCATCAACACTATAGACTAAGATTCCTGAATCGAATTTTCAACCTCAGAATTTTCAGTTCACCTAGACAATTATACATTAGGAGTTACTATCAGGCTTCGTAAAATTACCATCTAAGCTTAAGCACATTCAATTCTAGAATTTGAAAATAATTTTGCTGCAGCATTTATAGTCATTCGCCAATGCCCCTCTGAAAAAAATAATTTTGTACACATGATATCGATTATGATAAGGAAAATGATATCGAAATATTGTGTAGTATGTTGAAAAGTTAAAAATAATTTTAGATTGATTATTTTTTCTCACGTTATTGTATAATGCATTCAGAAGTTAAGTATATAAACAATAAATACTATGTAACACTTTTAAATCACGACTTTTTACATATATGTAGCGTTAGGTTCTAACTTATTTATGACTAAAATTTTTAAAAAATTAACTTTAGATAACTGTTATATATTTTCTGATATCCTCAGATGACCAATAAAGTTCCAATAAATTCATTTATTTGGTTACCATTTCCTTTTATAATCGTCATGCAATCACCAATGAATGTAGATATAAATATATTTCAGTGTGGGGGATTGGTTCATGATAAACATTCCCAGAATGAAAGCTTTTTAATTTATTTAAATTAGACTGATGTCGATTTTCTTAATCACATTAATTCATTGATGTCAATTTTGTTTCCAAATTTTACTCTTCCTTGAATTGAGGTCAACTGCCTTTTTTGCCACCAACGTGTCATAGTGGTTGGCTTCATGAGCTACCACGTATGAGACTTGGGTCCGGATCTCATCTAAGGCTTGACCGTTCTTGTTCTGTCTCTTCATAGGGAGTAATAATGTTGGCTTAGCTTAATGGCGCTAATATAATAAAATCACCAACAAAAAATCGCTGTTTATGTATGAGAGAATGTCACCGGACAAGTGCCTACCACATTGTGGGGATATATATATATATATATATATATATATATATATATATATACATACAGTCGAACCTCCATATATCGAACTTCCCCATATCGAAATTTTCTATATATCAAACTCTTAGCAAATCTCCATGTTCATTACATAGAAAAACTGTTTCTATGTATCGAAAAGAATCTCTATATATCGAAATTTTTTCAAGACATATTGGGAGATTTTATTCCACTTTTGACCGTTTACCTCACGAAAAATGAAGGTCAGAGGAATAAGGAACTTCAGTGAAGGTTATTTCCGGAGAAAGTAGAAATGTATGTAAAACAGTCAGTGGTGACTGGAGAAGCAATGACTTGAAAAAAATTCTAAAAGATTATCAGTCCGATTACATTTTTTAATGCTGATGAAATGGGACTCTTTTATAAGTGTTTACCCATCAGAACTCTAACATTGAAAGACGACGATTGTCATGGAGGCTAGAACAGTAAAGATAGAATAACTGTACTGGTAGGCGCTAACATGAGTGGCAAAGAAAAACTTCGATTATTGGTAGTAGGTAAAAGTAAGAGCCCTAGAGTATTCAAAAATGTAACGTCTTTAGAGGTTGACTATTGTTCTAATACAAAGTCATGGATGACAAGTGAAATTTTTTAAGCGTGGATTTTGAAATTGGATAGAAAAAGGAGTGATGAAAGTAGAAAAATTGCTTTGCTTGTAGACAATTGCCCGACCCATCCTAATGTGTCTTCAAAATTATCAAATGTTAATTTGCTTTATCTCCCCCCGAATGCCACTTCAATATTGCAACCAATGGACCAGGGTGTAATAAAATACCTGCAACTTCATTACCGAAAACTCCGACGACTTATCTGGACATTTGAAAATGAAAAAACTTTACATAAGGTGATTGATATGAGCATATGCGTGACAGAATTAGCCAAAGTGTGGGAAAATGTTGTTTCTGAATCTACAATAAATTAATTGTTTCTCAAAAGCTGGGTTCAGCAAGATATTCGTTGCTTTTTTAAAAGAATGTAACTGTGATCATTGTAACCACTGTCTGGATTATTGTTTTTTTTTAAAGTATGTAGTACTAAATAAATCTTTCATATTAATTCATTGTTTAATTACTAACTTTCATTTAATGTGATTGGAGTTTCGTATACGAAAATTAGCTTTAATTTTAACGTTTTAGGAGAATTATGATAAAACTAAGATCAATTCTATATATCGAAATTTCTATATATCGAATTTTTTTCCGGCAATTTGCTACTTCGATACATGGAGGTTCGACTGTATATATATATATATGTGTGTGTGATAATAACGGCCCACCATTATATATCTAAAGCGTATTTAAAATTATCCTGTTAATAAAGCACGACCCCTTTTCTAAAATTGCAACCTAAAAGTAAAATAAGATAATTTATATTAGCGCTGCAGATCATTATACAGGCATGTGAAGTAGCTGAACTCAATAACATCCCCAGATATGAGTGTAGGAAGTTTATGAGATTCCGAATATCAGTGTAATGTCAAAATTCTTGAAGAGCCCTCGAACCACTCTGGATTTATGGGTTCTGTATCGTCAAAACCACACTTTACAAGAACTTTATGGCCACTTATCCTGCACCCAGGTCAATAGTTCGCGGTTCTAACAAGCGCGGGATCTAGCAGTAAAGTTCCCGGGCAAAACTTAAGTGGACACGTGAACTCCACGAATCTAAAGACGCCCAATTAAAATATTAAGTAGTTTAGGCCCTCTGGCGTCAATATCGCCAAACACCCATTTAATATTGCATGAACAGAAGATTTCTGGCTCTTCGTGTCTAACTCTCGTTGCTGTTGGACCTACTGTCCGATATGATGTAAAATCTGCGTTCTGAATACGTCCCAGCAGGGACCTGTGACGTTGCTATTGTGTGTGTCCAATTGTCAAGATACCTGTGTTTTGCTGAATAATGTTTGTCTACATTAGAATCCGGAATAAATTAATATGCGTCGCATCTCTGTTCTGTGTGTCCCTTCAATGCCTTGCATCTCTATGTGGGTTTCTTCCCCGATGTGTCAACAGCTCTCGTGAAATGGTCATCTCCTGACACTCCGGCTACGTCTACATGTTTGTGTTTCATCTCCGCTACATAGTGTAAAGTTAAAGTTTATCGTGCGCGTATGCCAAGCGCATCACATATATATACACTCATGGACAAAAAAATTAGCGCACCAAGAAGGAGGCGTCAAAATGAAACGAAATTTTACATACGTAATGACTACTTTGATATAAGTAAATGATAAGAAAATCAAAGAAAAAGGATAATTTATTTCAGAGAAAAAGACAAAAGAACGGAGGAGTTAATACTCCGTTGGACCCCTCTAGCGCGAATGCACGATGCGATACGATCGAGCATTGAGTCATACAAGTTCTGTATGATGTCTTGAGACATTTCATTCCATATTTGCTGTAACCTTGCCTCTAGTTCGTTCAAACTCGTGGGATACCCAACTCGTCGTCCCAAATGATCCCAGATATGCTCGATTGGAGACAAATCTGGGGATCGGGCAGGCCAAGGAAGGGTAGTAACAGTGCGGAGACAGTCTTGTGACACCCTTGCCGTATGAGGCCGAGCATTGTCTTGTTGAAAAATGGCTCCTGGGAGCCGTTGCATGAGTGGCAACAAATGTGGTTGCAGGATTTCATGAACATACCTCTGGGCTGTCATGGTGCCAAGGAACAATACTAGGGGTGACCGTGTATTGTAGGCAATGGCACCCCATACCATCACACCAGCTTTGGGAGCGATGTGTCGCTGTACAGCAAAGGCAGGATTGAAGCGTTCACCACGGGCTCTCCACACACGAACACGATTGTCATCACTGCCGAGATTGAATCTGGATTCGTCGCTAAAGACGACCTGGTTCCATTCCGCTGCAGTCCAGTTTCCTCGTGCGCGGCAAAACTCCAAACGGAGGCGTCGATGGGTGGGCGTCAAGGGCAGCACACGTAATGGGCGCCGCGATACCAACTGTCCTTCAGCCAGGCGCCTTCGTATGGTTCGAGAAGACACAGAGGCCCCTAGTGAAGGTGCTACCTGTGCCTGGATGGCGGCCGATGAAGCAGTTGGCTGTACGCGTGCATTTCTTACGATGTGGCGGTCTTCTCGACGACTGGTCTGTCGAGGGGCGTCCTGAGCCTGGTCTTCGTGTACATGACATCTCTCGGGTCCACTGGTCCCAACACCTCCTCACAACACAATCAGAGCGGCCTAATTGACGAGCTACTCGCCTAGCTGACCACCCAGCTTCCCTCATCCCGACGATTCTCCCCCTCTCAAACTGCGACAACTGCTTATATTGTCTTCGAACACGGCGTAATGGCATGTCTATCTCAGCTCTTCCTTTGTAAATGATTCAGCACACTCAAACAAGCTTTGGTTACCTGTTTTATACTCCACAGAGTACGATGTTCAACGCCCTCTACCGGCTATACGTAATGCGCAATCACGCTGCATTTCTAATCATTTTCATATCTCCCCGACATGTACCTTCATTGCAAGTTTCGTTACGATCCCGCAATTATTTCTTTGTGCGCTAATTTTTTTGTCCATGAGTGTATATGAACGAACCCTAACTTTGACATTTGTATTCGTTACATTGGCTTGCAGTTGATTCGTTGCATAAACTATATTTACAGTCGAACCCGCTTAATGGAATATCGGTTAAAAGAATATCCCGTTTAATGCAGTAAATTTTCAATGTACCAAACCGTAGTAATTTGTTTCTGTGTTAAATTTCCCGGTTAATGGAATATCATGTTTTTAAGCTATTCGGCTTAAAGGAACAATGTTTAGCCATGACGATATCGATCGTTTTCTTTTTCCCACACTTCTTTTCAGAATTTTTTTCTGTAAAGTACGATAATGAATGTGCAGTAACTGAATGTCTTTCAAAGCAATTTTGTCACTTCGAAGAAAGTGGGCAATCGCAGGAAATGGTGATTTCTTAGATTTGAAGGGCCACTCAGTGTTGCTGTTTTCTTTTGCTACCCCCACGCGTATTGCTTGGCCGCTCAGCCTACGTTTCCCTATTGAGACCCCGCATTTACACAGTCGCGATAGCGAGGAGTCCAATAGCGGGGGGAGAGTGTGTAAACGGTCTTCTCACCGTTTCTTCTCTCCAATCGTGGCGCTCGCTTCGGGAGCGGTAAACTGGCACGAGTCAAATGGGAGAATGGGGACGGGAAGTTGCGAGGGGAAGTCTTGTTCACAGCAAGAGGCGGTAATGTGAGAACGGTCTATCGCGTTGATGTAGGAACGGGACTAATGTCTCGCGAATGTCTTGCGGGTGGCGCGATCGCGAATCTGTAAATGCGGCAAGAGAATGAACAATAAGCTTCACCCCGAGATGAGAGCTAGAGAGTATTTGGGGAGGTGGGGGGTGAAGGAAATGTGAAACAGCAACAGGTCCTTATCTTCAAGGGGACGGGGATTACCAGCTGTAACGAATATTTTCGGAGAAACGCAACATTTAACCTGGAGGTCTCTAGCCTTGAACATCATTTAACTGTACATTTTTTACGGCGATTAGTTTCTACAGTTCGGTTTCGTGAAATCTGTGTCTCTTCGCTTTCGTGAAATCAGTCAGCTCTCTTGTGCTTTACTACAGTTTTCGAGACCAAAAGATCTTACTTTAAAGGAAAAAGTAAAAGTTTTTGAGTTAGTAAATAAGTGTACGCAATGGGAACTCTCAAAAAAGTTTGAGATATCCCTAGCTGAAGTTTCGAAATTGTTTAAAAATAAAGAAAATGTCTTGAAAGACTGGAAAGGCAACAAAAATGTTAATCAAAAACGAAAACGTATTGGAAAATAATCTGAAGTTGAAGATGCTCTTCTTCAGTGGTTTGCTGAAAAACGAGCTTGTAATGTTCCTGTTAGTGGATTATTATTGAATCAGAAAGCTTAAGATTTAGCACAACAGTTAAATATTTCTGATTTTAAAGCTACAAATGGTTGGCTGTGCAAATGGAAAGAAAGAAACCAAATTTCTTTCAAAAAAATTCACGGTGAATCAAGTGATGCTGATGAAACCGCTGCCAGTTCTTGGATAAATGCAGTATTACCTGCTTTATTACACGACTACAGCTCTTCTTGTATCTATAACTGTGACGAAAAAGTGCTTTATTATAGAGTAATGCCAGGTGGGATTTTTTGCTTAAAAGGCGAAAACGTTGTTGGGAGCAAAATCCCGAAAGGCAGACTGAACGTTTTATGCTGTAGTAATGCTGACGGCAGTCATAAAATGCCCCTTTTTGTGATCGGAAAATCCAAAAACCCACGATGTTTTAGAGGTGTAAAATCTCTTCCAGTTAAATACAAAGCGGATTCAAAGGCTTGGATGACTGCTAATTTCTTTCAAAACTGGTTAGTGTCATTTGACAATGAGATGAACAAGATGAAAAGAAAAGCTATCCTTTTTAACGATAATTGTCAAGACCATAAAATCGACGCAAGACTAGAAAATGCAGCACTTCATTTTTTGTCTCCGAATACTACAGCTATTTTACAACCAATGGACCAGGGAATTATATCACTTTTAAAAGGAATTATAGAAAAGAAGTCGTTAAAAAGATCATAGCCTGCATAGATGATACTAGTGGATTTTCTATCAATAGTTCAACTAGTAAAACTATAAGAAACGTTTCAATTCTTACAGCTGTTCATATACGGAACAAATCATGGAATAATATTTCCTCTGAAGCAATAAAAAATTGTTTTGTTAAATGTAAATTTTCAACAGACGTAACAAATGAGGAATTAAATGATGAATCAATAACAAACGCAAATGATTTACCACCAGAAGGAATGACAGAAGAATTTTTTTTTCTAATTTTGTAAACTTCGGCAATGACTTGGAAGAATGTGGTGAAACTTCAGACCCTCAACTTGATCAAAGCGAAGTCGATGAAGAATATACCGTTAAAAAGGTTCCTTCCACTGTTGAAGTTAATAACGCTTGTGATATTATAAAACCAAAGACGTTTCTTAGAAACGAAGCCATAAGCAGACTTTCATTTATTTTATAAACTAGAAAATCAAACAACAGATTTGCTGCATTCACAGAACAGTAAACAGTCTAAAAGATCTGACTTCTTTATCAACAAATAAATAAGTAACATTGTAATGATTTTCCAAAAATTAAGGGAAATATGTATATTTTACAATAAAATCAGCTCAGTTTTAATCAAATTTCTAAATTTTAATGTATTTAAAATGTTTCTTACTTTTAATTAATAAATTGTTTTTAAATTATAATAGTTTAAATATGCCTATAGTTTAGGTAATTTTTACTGCTTTCTTGGTTTAACTGTAACTTGAAACATTGTGGGCATGTCAATGTGATCCCAGTTAATGGAATATCCCGCATATTAGAATAATTTTTCGTGGTAAATTGGTTATTCCCTTAAGCGGGCTCGTATGTACCTGCTAGTAAAGAGAATGACATTTGCTCTAAATTCATGGTACCAAAATATGACTAATTTTTAATGCATTAATCTTTTTGAATTTGAGTTGCTGGTAATATTTTATTGGGTGTTGTGTTACCCAAGATTTGCTCTGCCTTTTTGTAAACACGGAGAGTGTCCCATGCATTTGACCCTCCGGGAAAGGTGCAATTCGAATTCTTCGCCACTATCTGTGTATACAAAACCCATTAAATGTACACCTAATGTAAACAGAGTGCTTAAAATATATCAATTAATTCCTAAAATATTTTTTTTCCCTATGGCTTTATTTGGAAAATTAATCCATATTTACAGGCAACACAAACAGCAAAGAACTAAGCATTGAACAGATGCATAAATCACAGCAGTAAACAAAGTCAGATAAAAGGTGTTAAAAGTTCATAGAAAGTTCATCATATCTCTAGCGTCCCAGTATAATTTGGTAAAGTTCTCACTTTTCTGGGCTTCCGTATCAAGTCCACAATTCGCCTGCATTCCACTGGAGTACAGAAAAGCAAAAGTTCCTCATATCTTCGCGGTGAGCCTGCAGCCAGAGTTGTTACTCATTTAGCACCACCCAGGAGGCACGTGTGATTTAAGGATATCACGGACGCGAGCAACCTTACCTCCCCCTAAAATATTAACGACATGCTTTATTGAGTCCAAAGCAGAAAAAGGTTGAACTTTTGCTTGTGCTATTCATACATTTCTAAAGTATGTAGTGCTGGCTTAGTTTGCACACATTTTCGAATTCAGGGTGTCTTCTACCATGGATTTTTTTTTAAACATCCAAATAAAGATATTCAAACATTGCACAATCCTTTATGTATATAATTGCTAAGCGAATAGGGACAGATGCACAATGAATAAAGTTACTTCCATTATTTATCAGACGTTATTTTGCAATTCAGCGTTACATACTTTAGTTATCCCAACTTCAAATTTTTTATCTGGCAGTTTTTTATCTACTATTTCATTGTTAGATAAGGACGATGAATAATGTAATGATATACAAATGATATTTATCTTTCGATACAATTTTATCTTTACCGGAGAAGTTTAAATTTTCATCATTATTAGCAAACATAATTGCACAAAATTTCTAAAAATGGCACTCACATAGTTAATTTACCATACTATTTGAGATATAAAATTGTATTAAGTCTTTCAAGATATACATACAGTCATACCTCGAAACCGAAGTAAAAGCTCATCACTTTTCGCGGTACTTGGCATACTTGTTAAAAAACCTGCCTGAGGCAATCCCGTCTCTTTAGACAAAACAAAGACAGAACGCTTCAGTCTCGCGCTCAGAGTAGAACCCCACATATTTCGCCATGTACTTTTGTTCCATTTAGAGTTTTTTTTTCCTCATCATGAGATCGAAGAAGGTTAGTGTTGTGAAGGATCCACAATTTGGACATTTTGAACTCCTTCCAACGTTATAGCCATTTTGTTCTTCCAACACGGTTACGGGGCATAAAACGGCCATATTGGAACTGCACCAATTTTCCAAGAAACATCGCACCCCCTGAATTCCTCAGGACGGGGGAAAGAAATTCCAGGAAATTCAACGGACTTCCAATTTTCTTGGAAATTGGAAATTGGTGCCGTGACCACGACCCAATATATGTTATGAGGGGTACCAGAGATACCCCTTTGCGTTGTGTAAATTTAGGGAGGTGAACTCCAAAGGGAACTATGCGCTTATAAATAAAAATAACAACATTTATTATACAATATTTTACAATAAAAGGTCGGGTTTACATATTATGTTTAAGATCTTGGCTATACATATTTTTAACCGAATTAGGGCATACTTTATCCGCTTCCTGCGGCATAACCATTACGGGTCGAGTGAAATAAAAGTCTCGTAATCTCTCAAAAGGCATGAGCACTATTTAGAGGGGGAATTTATGACCAACCTGGGAAGTTTTGATGAAACAGCAGAGCATGGCATCGTTGAGGCACTTCTACAGGAGGAGGCTTTAGGCATCGGGCTGAAATTCATGTGGCCCTTCACTGGCGGAGGCAACAGGATTCGGCGCTGGCGGTTGAAGACGGACATCTCGCCATTTTACGGGGGCGTCTTTTCTTCCCAGGCTCTCTTCGCAGCTCGCTACCTCAAATCACTCTCCCGCTCTCCCTCCGAACGTCGTTTCTCCCACACTCGGGGCTCCCACAATCTTCATTATAACCCCTCCCCAGGTTAGTTATTCACGTAAATTTATTGCCTCTTCGAGTTTTTTATTCGAGGGCAGGATGCTCTGACATTCCCATGGTTGACCCACGTGGTACGCTTATTTCCAAGAAAATTGGAAGTCCGTTGAATTTCCTGGAATTTCTTTCCCCCGTCCTGAGGAATTCAGGGGGTGCGATGTTTCTTGGAAAATTGGTGCAGTTCCAATATGGCCGTTTTATGCCCCGTAACCGTGTTGGAAGAACAAAATGGCTATAACGTTGGAAGGAGTTCAAAATGTCCAAATTGTGGATCCTTCACAACAGTTAGTGATACAACTCTGCAGAAATTAGTGCGAACGAAGATGATAGCTAAGTATGAACATAGTAGCTGCGTGTCTGATCTCACTGCAGATCAAAAATGGAGATAACTCCGAGGGGCTTTGAAGGCTTTGAGGCTGTTTCGATAGAGGAGGACATCATATCTGTGGGACAGCCCATGAACCTGGAAGTCAGGGGTGTAGACATCAAAGAATTAGGGGAAGAACACAGGCAAGAGCTCAGAACTGAGGAGCTGCAGGAACTTCAAAGGGAGTAGCAACAGATAGTGGCAGGTGAACTTTCTTCAGATGAGGAGAAAGGAAAGGTGGAAGTCCCTACTTCACTGCAACAAGAAATGCGTTCTAAATGGGTTGAATTACAAAAATTCTGCTGAAAAGTATCCCCTGACAAAGTTCTAGCAAGCCGATATGTAGACTGTAAAGGCATTTTGAGACGTAGGCAGAGCAAAGTTTCTCTTGATAGGTTTTTATTGAAACTTCTTAAATCGGAGTACACAGCAGGGTTCAGTGGTAGACAAAAAAGATAAAGAACTCCGTTCGAGTATCTGTTGTTTTATTGAAAGGGTACTCCCCTTCCAAGCGAAAACCTTACGCCACCATGAACTCCTAGTTAAGAGAAATAAAATTTTATATTACTTTATCTAACTAGTTGTTTGCCCGGCGTTGCCCGGGTATTTGCAACATCTCAGGTTATCTCGGTCATTTTGGACATTTTATTTTCACCCCATCCCCATGCCGATGGGGCTTAACTTGGACTTAAATGGCATCGAGAGTGTTACCATTCATCTCAGCGAGCCCGAAAACTATGGATTCGACACTAATCTCAGTTTTTTTTTAATGTCACCCTCTTTCTACCCCACCACCACCACTAGGGGTGCATTAAACTTGGGTTTAAATGTCATCGGGACTGTCCCAATCAGCTTAGCGACACGAAACACTACGGATTCGAGACTGCCGTTGGTCATTTTGGACATTTTATTCTTCCCACTTCTCCCCCCCCCTCCATTCCCATGAGGGCTAAACTTGGACTTAAACGGCATCGGTCACCATTCATCTATGCGACCCTGAAAATTATAGATTCGACACTAATATCAGTCATTTTCGATTATTTTACATGTCACCTCCTTCCCACCCCCACCACTAGGGGTTCTAGAGGTGTCTTACCCCCACAGTATTTTTTCCAGATAGTAAGTGATATGTGTACCAAGATGGGTTGAAATTTTTTCCTGGAGTTCCAAAGTTATGCTGGAACATACGTACATATACAGTGTGTCCAGCTAAGGAGTCCCTGATTTCAAAATTAAAAATCTCGAAAACAAAGATCTGTAGAAGAACACAACAAACGGTATGTTTATCGTGAAAGCTGTAAGAAATTTATACACTAATTTTCGAAATAGTTACAAGAGCTGCCACCAGATGGAGCTCTACAGCTCGTATCAGCATGCATAAATAAACTCGTATAGTCCAGTCAATGAGTGCTCAAAACAGGGGTGTAGAGTGCATGGAATATGCGAGAATTTTTGACTTCAGGACTTTGTTAGGAGTAGTTAGTAGGTAAACATACTAAAAGTCCCCGCCCCAAGGAGATGAGCAAAAGGCGGGAGGGGGCTGGAAAGGTCCCATTTTTTGGTTTTTCACTTATATCTCGAAAACGGTGCACTGTAGAAAAAAATGTTCAAAATAAAATTGAAAGCTAATTAAATTTCCTATAAAATTGTCCATATGCATATTTGTCGAATTTCCAACGGTTTTTGAGATATAAGTTATTGAAAATCGATAATTTTCGAAAAAAATCATTTTTACCTCACTCTTTTTGTCACACATTTGCTTCTAGTCCCCCCCCCCCACACACACACACTATTTTCTTCAATTTGATATATACTTTTGCCACTTTATCTTCAACCAATCAAAAGTTATAGAATTTCTAACATGTACGCTCAATTTCGAAGTTTCTCTAGAAATGAGTATGTTGAGAGCCTGCTGCGTTTTAACTGCTGTAACTTGCTTTCATGATGAATAACAATACTTTTGCTATGGAAATAAGGTGGTTGCAATTGAAATACAACACGTTTTTATAATTATAGCTTTAATTATTGTAATGTTTTTGTCGGGTGAAGTTGATTAATAACAACTAATGGTGGTAGGGGTAGAAAGTTCGAGAATCTTCCAGGCTTCCTCCTCGATATCAAAAGTGCAACGATATCAAAGTGTGGGGTCATTTTCTTGTTGAAAATACCTTGTCAAACAAGATATTAGACGAAATCAAACTCTCCGAGGAAGAGCAGACATACATCAGCACCCTTACGTCAAATTTCCTCTCCGAGCCTCCCTCATTGAATTCTTTGAACCAAAAGAAATTACTTGAATCAGTAGCTAACAAATTTGGAGAAGTACAGTATCAGTACAGTATCAGTAACAATGGACCCACTGCAATGCTATGGATCCAATACTTCAAAATAGTGAATTTGATAAAGGAGTACATCCATGCAGATAGGTCTGGCGATTTCCTTGCTCACCTGAACTGCTGTAAGCGAATGATACCCTATTTTCACGCTTCTGTACACTTCCCGTATGCCAAGTCTTGCCACTTATATGTACAGGATATGGAAAGCCTCTCGTACACCAGAGGGGTACGAGAAGTTCGTGAACAAAGGCTACTTCACTATGAGAAGGAATGACCGATTCTGGTGCGGCATGTAGTCAGACGTGACCATCGAGACAACTTTGATGCGGTCATTCTCAATCCGAGGTGGTATGACCCGTGGTAGAGGTATGACAGATAGTGCTCTCAGTAAATGGTTAATTGGGGTGACTGCAACTCAAGACATATGTGCTTCACTCGAAGAATATTGGGGTGTTTTGTTTTCATCAAGTGAGCAGCACAAGGATTTTGGAGAAGCTCGCCAAAGTCGAGACGCAAGTGACATTGGCAAGCTTACACAATGGTTTGATAATCCCCCTCCTTTTCTGAGGACCGAGAAAATCATGTCAATAGCGACAGGAATTATGGGAGATGGTACAGTCTTATGTCATGATGCACTTACAATTGGCAAACGAGCAATGGAAAACTTACCATTGGCAAAAATGGAAAACTTACCATTCACAAATATCAAACTGTCACGGAAATATCGCGCATTTCCTCTTTCCTCAATGAATTTGACAATAAAGATTGACAATAAAAAGTTGTTGTGGATTCATTCTTGCTTTTTCAACGAATCTCCATTACCAAGAAATCGGACAAGGATTTGAAGAATCATATGCAATATGAACTGGCTCCCTACCCCCTGGCATTCTTCAACGAAAGTGGACTGAGGAAGTGCAGAATGTCAGCACTATACACTCTGTTTAAGCAAATCGATAAGGATGTTGATTTAACTACCTTTGAATTTGTTGTTGATGGGGGATTCCTAGTCCACAAAGTTGTTTGGCTTGTTTTTTTACAAAGAGACAACTGCATCAACCATTTGTGATGGTTATGTTAGTTTTCTGAAGACCCATTATCATGTGAGAGGTTGTACAGTAGGGTGGAAAGAAAAAAACTTTTTTTTTAATTTCAATATGCTCTAGTTTTCAAAAGTTGTCTTTTAACAAAATAAAGACGGAAATTAAATATTAGCGTAATTGGTGCATGTTTTCAGTTAGCGCAAGAAGGGCAAACTTTTGGTTTTTATTAAATTTTTGACAAATTTCGCAATTATTTTGAAATTGAATACACTTGTAGTACAAAAAAGTACCAAAATATGTAATTTAAACATTCCTTTTAGTCAGGAGATCTTCTAAACAGATTATATAATACGTTTTACTTCATAAAAATAGTACACATAAAGGCACTTAAGGACGAGGCACTTAAAAGACACTCGGACATCACGGTGGAACGAAAAAATTTTTTTTCGGAATTTCAATATGCTCTAGTTTTTAAAAGTTGTCTTTTAAAATTAAAATTAAGAATATAAAATTTTTTTGCTCTACAAAAATATTTTCCATATATATTTATATATTTATATATTTATATATTAATTAGTTACCTGGTCATCCTTGTTTGTTCGTGGTACTTCTCCAAGAGATGCATTGATAAAAACAAAAATACATTCTCAAAAAATAATGCCAAAATTTGAAACATAAAACAATTCAATGTGTCAGTGAAATAAGTAATGGAAACCATGTGTGATTAATATGGACTTTTGAAAAACATGAATATTTTTTTCAAAATAATGTTTTGCCTTAATAGACATTACATTAATATTTTTCTAAATAAGTGTGATTTGTTTATTTTAACTAAGGTCCGTCAATTAAAAATTGTTTTTCTTTCATTCCAATGTGTATTATAAGAATATGCTAATGTAAAATTAATATGATGAAAATCGCGAAATTCCACAAAATCAGTTGTTCTGTTATGGCATCTAAAAATTAGAAATACTTAGAATATGCAAGTTTTCTGTCAAATTATCATATTTTGAATATTTTATTTACAGAAAATATACATTATTTTAATATACTATAAAAGAAATTAACAAAAAATACAAATATAATCACTCTTTCATAAAAATATCCATTTTGAAGCCCTTTGCGGCACTTGAAAATATTTTTGTAGAGCAAAAAAATTTTATATTCTTAATTTAATTTTAAAAGACAACTTTTAAAAACTAGAGCATATTGAAATTCCGAAAAAAAATTTTTTCGTTCCACCGTGATGTCCGAGTGTCTTTTAAGTGCCTCGTCCTTAAGTGCCTTTATGTGTACTATTTTTATGAAGTAAAACGTATTATATAATCTGTTTAGCAGATCTCATGACTAAAAGGAATGTTTAAATTACATATTTTGCTACTTTTTTGTACTACAAGTGTATTCAATTTCAAAATAATTACGAAGTTTGTCAAAAATTTAATAAAAACCAAAAGTTTGCCCTCCTTGCGCTAACTGAAAACATGCACCAATTACGCTAATATTTAATTTCCGTCTTTATTTTGTTAAAAGGCAACTTTTGAAAACTAGAGCATATTGAAATTCAAAAAAAAGTTTTTTTCGTTCCACTCTACTGTACAGTGGTTTTTTATGGGTACACTGACACATCAGAGAGCATAAAAGCAGCTGAACAGAGTCAACGACATCGACTCGGGAGATCTGTGGTTATAAATGTCAATTTGAAAAGTAAAATTAAAGTCAAACAAGAGGATTTCCTTTCCAACTTTCATAATAATAGTCAGTGGATAAACCTGCTGATGATGCAGCTGCAGAAAAATGGGATAAATACGCTTCAAGCTTCAGTGATGCTGAATTTGATATTATGAAGACAGCTATCAACAAATCTCAAAATTCCTCGGTTGCTGTTATTGGAGTGGACGTCGACTTGGCTGTTCTCTTGGTAGACAAAACCCCAACTGATCGCGACATTCTGTTGGTAAAACCTGGAAGGGGAAAGGTCCAGACGAATGTATATTCCTCACAACAGCTGCAGCAGGAGTTTAAAATGAAGGACAATGCCCATTTGTTATTACATGCATTCACAGGCTGTGACACAACATTCGCAGCTTATCGCAACAGTAAAGTGGTTTTTTTCAAAATGTACCAGAAGTCCAAAATCATTCTACGTGCAGCTGATGTATTTGCCAGCGGTTCTTCCTCCCCTGACTCCATTGAGACAGCTGGGACCATAAGTACTCTCTCATTGTATGGCTTTCCAGCCACAGAAAAATCCCTCAATGAGTTCCGCTACAAATCATTTATCAAAGCAGCTGTATACATGAAGCCTGATCTCTCAACTCTCCCTCCAACTGAAGGAGCTGCTAAGAAGCATGCATTCCGGACGCACCACAAAGTACACCTGTGGTTAGGGGAGGAACCGAATGGTGGGGCGCTGAATTGGGGTTGGGAGAGGAGGAATGACCAACTAGTTCCGAAACTCTCAGAGTTCGATGCTGCCCCTGAAGAAATCTTGAAGATGATTTTTTGCCGATGCACGACAGGATGTGACAGTGGCAGGTGTGGTTGTAGATAAGCATAGTCTAACTGCTCTGTCACATGCCCGAATTGCAAAGGCAATTGCAACAACGGAGTCGCAATATTAATTCAGGAAGATGATGACGATGACGACATTGAATCTCTACCAATCTCTTTGGACGAACACTTTCGACAACACTTTAGCAATGGGAATAAGGTAATTGCAATTGAAACACAACACTTTTTCATAATTATAGCTTTTTTTATATTATTACGAATCATACACTGCTGGCCACTGTAAATGCAACACCCTGAAGGAAACATGCAAATAACATGAAATTTACAACATGCATTAGCGGAGGTCAGATATGCAAATGATTAGAATTTCAGCGCAGACGCACATCACGCGCATAGCAGATCATTAGCATCCTCATCATTAGCATAGCAGATGATCATGATTTAAGCGAATTTCAGCGAGTTACGATAGGTAGTGCTCGTGAGATGGGTCATGGCATTTCGGAGATGCGGTCAAAGTTCGGATTTTTACGATCGACCATTTCAAGGGTATACTTTGAATATAAGAATTCCGATTAAACATCGAATCTTCGGGAACAATGTTGCCATTGAAAGGCTCTGGATCATCGTTTTTGGGGCTTCGTGCCTGGTCGGGCCCACCGCGTGCTTTTTCGGAGAATCATTTCAAGAGAAAGAAGGGCAGCATTTCCGATAATAAAGCCGCAAATCAATACTGGGGCCTCAATTAGCATCAGGATGAATACTTTACAACGTTCACTGCAAGATATGAGCTTTTGCAACGGACGTCCAACTCGAGTGCCATTGCTTTCCTGGCGACACAGAGCTCTGCTCCTCCTATGGGCCCAGGAACACCGACAGTGAACATCGGAATACTGGAAATGAGTAACCTGGTCTCATGAATCTAGTTTCCAAATTATTCGGGCAGGTGGAAAAATCCCCTTCTGAAGAACACGCCATAAATCAATGAATCCAGCATGTCAACAAGGGACTGTAAAGGCTGGTGGTCCCTCAGTAATGCTATCGGGTGTGATAAGCTGGCACGAATTAGGACCCCTCATACGTCTACAACTTCTCAAACTACAGGACGCTATGCTAACATCGTTTAGGATGTGTTACAGCCATTTATATCACGCATTCACTCGCATGTGTTTAGGCGTCCTCCGAAAAGAGAATGCATCACCACACACATCCATAGCCACCAAATTATGGTTTGAGGAACGCTCACCGGAGTTTTGGAAGATGAAATGGTCCCCTTGTCCACCAGATCTCAACGTTATTCAACATATCTGAGATGCGATGCAATGTTAAGTTCAAAGCAGATATCCATCCTCTAGGAATCCTATAGAATTGGGGACCACTCCTTACGAAGTATGGTATTTACTGTCTACAGATTTCCTCAGAAAGCTCATGGAGTCCATGCCCCGTCACGTGTCTGCAGTCCTACTATCCAAAGTGAGGTTATCAGGTATTAGAAGGGTATCTCCGTATTTCTGGCTCTCTCTCTCTCACACTCTTTACTGGTCAGTCAGTCGGTCGGTCGGTCGGTCGGTCGGTCAGCCAGTCAGTCCGTCAGCCAGCCAGCCAGCCAGTCAGTCAGTCAGTCAGTCAGACAGACAGACAGACAGACAATTGTTTTTTTTAATTTTGTATCTCTAGTTTGAAGATTTTATATAAAAAACAACCCCTTTAATTTATAAATTGCCAAGTATAATGTGAAATTTCTGGGGTTTAGTAACGGATTATTTCAGTTTGCATTACACTATATGGGAAAAATTCATTCGGTACTTGTGCTTTCTGGAACCAATTAACGTCGAGTAGCGAGGCACCACTGTGTGTGTGTGTGTGTGTATATATATACATATATATATATATATATATATATATATATATATATATACATACATACATACATACACATACACACATATATATATTATCTACCAATAAGTATTTGGACACCCATGCAAATGACGGTATCTGCGGTCCTGATATACGTCACGCCCTCCGCCATTAAATATCATGCAGGAAACAACATAGGCATTAGTCGCTTGCAAGATGCCACGAAGTGCAGAGTTATCTGATTTAGAAAATATGAAATCGTCGGGTATCACAGAAATGGCCGATCCTTAAGGGACATATCTAGTGCGCTGAATTACCCAAATTCGACAGTGGCTTATGAGATTCAGAAGTGGAAGGTGAACGGTGATTGTTGGAATGTGCCCCGAGTCGGCAGACCCACGAAACTGGAAAATACAGACCGATGGGGCTGTCCAGAGAAATTCGGAAGAACCGCACACAACCGATGGCCCAAATACTCCAAGAGTTTCAACAGGCATCCGGGAGTGTTGTTTCGATGAATGCCATCCGTAAGGAAGCACATCTGCTTGGTTTTCATAGTCATGCTGCCGCCCATAAGCATTTGATCACGTCCAACCGCGTTATTGTAACCGCGTTGTTGCTGTTCCTAATGCCCCCTTACCAGCAATTCCAGACCAGGTCCATATAGGTTTCGGGCTGATGTGTTCAGCTCCGGTTTATACAGCACCACAAGAGTCAGAGTCCGTCTTAGCTAGTTGCCGCCACAATTTTGACCGAGCACCCCCCCAGGGGCGGCATCTGGGGGATCGTACCCTCTCCGACCTCATAAAGGAACTTTTCGGTCTACGGATTTAACGTACCCATATCCAGCCTAGACGCGGGCAAACTACTTTTTACTGTGATTAGTTGATCACTCGTAAGCGATTAAATGTTACAAAATAAACGATTCATGCAGAAATGTATTTGAATTTAATTTTATTATACCGTATTTGGTAATTGCATTTTTCATTATTGTAAATTTTTCTGAAATTTCTCATTTAATGCTTTTCTCCATATAAAATGAAATATTTGGAATTTTTTTTACGCGTTTAATCTACAGATGCTTTTTCAGTTAAGCCATGTTGGTCAGTTAATCCCTTCAATTTTGGTCTAGTTCTGATTTCTTTTTAAGTTATAAAAATTACTTGGCATTAAAAAAGGGTTTGATACTCACTATTAATTTTTTTATGATCGACCTAGAATGCTCTGCTAAATTTTTCTGAAATTTCTCATTTAATGCTTTTCTCCATATAAAATGAAATATTTGGAATTTTTTTACGCGTTTAATCTACAGATGCTTTTTCAGTTAAGCCATGTTGGTCAGTTAATCCCTTCAATTTTGGTCTAGTTCTGATTTCTTTTTAAGTTATAAAAATTACTTGGCATTAAAAAAGGGTTTGATACTCACTATTAATTTTTTTATGATCGACCTAGAATGCTCTGCTAAGTAAATAAACAAGTTTTGTTTTTCTTCCTTGAAAAACAAATGTATAGATATGTATCTATTTAAACAGTGGTAATAAATTTCCTGATTTTTAATATCTATTCTTAAAATTCTATATGGACAACATAATTAGTATCGATTGTACAATGACAACAAACAGTTATTGCATATTTTAAAACTTTATATGTCTTGATATTTCACATAAGTATACTTTTTTTTTAATGTTAAATTTTTTAAACTTTTTCTAAGACTGAACATTTTAAAAAATGTATTATGCTTATTCTTCTAACGTATGTAATATGTGCTTTTATATTGTAAAGTATGTATCAGATTTGTTCCTGAAATACGATGATGTTATCAGTTAAAAAATTCTGTATGTACTTATGTATGTGTATATGTATGTATGTACGTAGGTATGTGTCTGCCTACCTACCTACACACCTGCGTACTATAAAACTTTCATTTCCACAGCAATTTTATCATTACTAATCCTGATATTCAGTAGCTGTTGGTCTGAAATATTTTAAATTTTGCAATCATTTAGCAGAGATATTGCTAACAGTTCCAAAGAGTTTAATTAAAGAAGAGAAAATTATATTAAGTTTTAAAGGCATAAACAGAAATAATCTTCTGTATATAAAATGATAGTTGCGACCTGAAATGTTCTGTTAAAAGAAATGTATAACCTGTTTATTTGCTGCAGTTTGAAGAAAACAATACCTCCCTTCTTTGCCGTATGAAATGAGGGAGAAGGATTTTTTTAAATCTTGACACTGTCAAAGTTTTCTAGTAGAAAATTTACCAACACAGCACCATTTGGGCGAAAGTTCGACAAAAATCTTCTTTCCATTAAGTTAAGCTCTTAACATCAAATTCACTAGAGTCGTATGTCGAAAGGAATAGAGTAGCGTCTTGTATTTCTGGCAAGTTTTCTCTTAAGGCTGCTTTGCACTTACCCTATTGGATTCTCTCACCTCAATGTTAACCTATGGAGAAACCTTTGAGTTTGACACCTCGGACCCCCAGATCATTAAGGTCCATCGTCCATGATACACCTGAAGACCAGTCACTACGTAGCAAGAGCCTGAATACGCAGTAGAGGGTTAATTTCCAAAGTTCGGTGGCATTTTCCATTGCTGTGGGGCTGGAGGATGCCGGACAAACAGTACAGATCTGTCATCCACTCAAGGCACCCCCAGCCCCCTAACCTATGGAGAAAATTTTTCTACTATTTACAGTTACAAAAATGCTGATAATCCAATAAAATTGATATTTCCAGATAGCCTGAACTTTTCTGCACCTTGCAACAGGATTCATTTCATAAATTTCGTCCACCAAAGGAATTTAAGAGTGTTTAAAACACACTATACCAGATTTTTCCCCCAATAATTTAAATTTAAAATATTATTTGCATTTTTTGTAATGAAAAATTCCCCAAGGTGTAAAATTTCTCCATTACGGAGTACAATTTTTAAAAAAAATCTTTAAATCTAAGACAGCAATCCTTTGACACATTTACTCCATAGTAACATTGAACCAACTAACATTGAGGTGAGCAAATACAACAGGGTCAGTCCATAACAACCTTAATGAGATTGGCTTGTGAGTATGGAAAGAACAGATGCACTGTGATTTACAGGAAATTTGTGGAAAACTCACACGTAATCTACAATTCTTCAGTTCTACAATAATTTTTATTATTATTTGTGGAATTGAACAGGAAATAAAATAGATGATCGTATAGTGGCACTTTTAAAATTGTTAATTGGAGAAAACACATTCTGACCCATGTCTGAGATAATTAGAAAAACAAACTTACTTTTAATAAATATTAGCATTTAATTTCTCTTATTATTATTTAAAATTATTTTTATCGTTAGTTACAATTTGCACAGAAACAACATAATTATCTACATACATTAAGAAAGTATTCGAACACATAATAAAACCTAGTTACATATATCAATTATTCTGTGCTTAAATATATTAAAAATTATTTTTACTTACCACCACCCTCATTGGAGACTGATGATTATCTCTCATTGTATTACTAAACTTGATCCAAAAGTAGACCAGAAATCTCGAGATATCTCAGCATAAAAAAAAATGGCGACTAGGGGTGAAGAGCGGACAACCTACAGCTACATAACAGTCGCAGCTTTTTCTTCAACTGCGTCAAAAAAACATTAAAACTTCCCAGCACCGAAAATCGCAGAGGTCAGAAAATGTTCTAGAACAATTTACCTTTAAGACATATGATTGGTTAAAAAGATGGTTGCTGGGACGTTGCTATGGAGGAACTATGTCCCCCTAATGACCGAGAGGGTGGCAAGTAATTCTTCCTTCTTGTGCAAATGACCTTGTTTACTATCTTTACTGTTGCAGGTCACACTTAATTGCATACGGGAGACACATTCCCTTCTTCCAGGAAAACCGGTACGAAAAACCACAGGAATGATTTTCAGCACATAGACAATTTAAGATTTACAAAATAAAATAAATACACTTATAAATGTGCATGGAACCGAATTAATGTTGTTTCGAAATTATGAAATCAGAAAATATTTTTTTAGAGTTAAAACAGTATAATAATCAAAATAATTACAAAAGTCGAGTTCCATATCACATTACTGTTAATTTGTTGGGAAATTCTGGAGATGCACTGTTTAGCTTCTCTTAGAATCGAGTGGCTTGTAGAACCCAAGAAATCAACTGTAACGCTATGTCGTACTTATCAGTAAATGTCCCATTTGTAATAACATCACCGCGTTTTGTTTTTATAAGCCACTTAAGCGCAATACATCATAGCCTGAGTGTCTTGATTTGTAATTCGAGCCTGTGGTAGTCAAAAGCAAGAATTTTTCTAACTAACCCGAAAGTGCAAAATACGAGACAAGATCTTTTGTAATGAAAAATTGGAGGACGCCAATCCAGTTTTAATCTGAAGCAGCGATCCCGATACATTTCAAGTGAAGGCTGTCAGTGGCAATACAGTCGAACCCCGTTATAGCGAACCCGGTATATAACGAACTCACGGATATTGCGAACGAGAAGTTTGGTCCTGCCGTTTTCCTATTGTATTTAATGCTAATTTATCCTTTTATAGCGAACTTCCGAAATCTTAAGAATCGGCTATAACGAACCTTTTTTCAGTCGACTACTGATTTTTTTTTTTTTTTTTTACTTTTTAAGAATGTTGAAGATACAACGAATGTTGAAGAAGCAAAGAATGTTGGAGAAGAAGATGATGAAGATTTACCTATCGCGATGTGAATAGAAAAACACAAAATTTCATCATTCTCAGATTGGGACATGCAATTGTTCGAAACATGTGATGATGAAGTCATTACATGTGAAAATCCGACTGATGAAGATATTGTAGGAGAAATTAAAATGAATCATTCTGAAATCGAAGATTCTGCACCTGATGCTGATGAAGATGAGCACATAAATGATGAAATCCCCACCATCTCAGATGCTACAGCAGCGATGCGTGAAATTAATGAGTTTTTGTCTACACAAACAGTGGAAGAAAGAAAGTTAGAGTTATTTGATGTATTGGACAAAGAAATTCATAAATTGTTTTTGAAATCGGCATCACTTCAGCAGAAGATTACAGATTATTTCTGTATCAAAACAGTGAGCAACAATTAAAGGCAAAATGAATTTATTTCCAATTGTCTTCATTTTAGTTAATTTAATTAGTATTGTGTCAGCTTAATGTAATCGATTTTAGTCAATTTATTTCATTAATGATCATTTTTAATATAGATTTTATCATTAATTTAATACATCATTATTGAATACACATAGAAACTAATGAGTTATTCATTTTGTGAACTTTGACATTTTCCTTCAGGGTTCGGATATAGCGAACAAAACCTTTGGTCCCCCGAAGTTCGTTATAACGGGGTTTGACTGTATTACCATAAGACCATAAGAAAATGGATCTAACTGCACTTGCTGGGCCAAGCCCTCTAGTTCAGGCTTTCAGAGAGTAAGCAGCGGGGAACCATTACTGGACAGAAAATAGACAGAGGGAGAAAAGTGATTGATGCGCTCAGGATCCGTAAGTTCCAAGTAGTCAGAGTGAGAAAGCAACTAGCATGGACAGTAGTTAGAAGGGATTACGATCGATGCTAAGTTGAGCTAATAGTGAGAGTAGGAAGTTTAGGGATAGCAATACATATTTGATTTTTTAAAATTTTATTCATTATTGTCATTAGTAGGGTCGATTCTTGACCTGAAAATACCGATGATAATTTCGAGTGATGATTCCTGTGGCAATATTATAAGAATCGTCCTGATCCGTGATTTTTTATTTTTTTTTAAGTGAACGCTTGTGAGGCCGGTCACCAACATTGTTACAGGATCGTCATCAGTCCCATTTACAGCGGAACGCAATTCATGAACCTGTTGGTTGTGTGTTTTAGTGCCAGTCCGCAAGTGGAATTATGAAGTGGATTTTGTGCAACAGAACCATTCTACGTGTGGAAGTCTTTCCAGATTCCGCAAGCCAAGAATTCCAGCGGGTGTGTATCCGAATCATCGGACTTTTTATTGGCCTACATAACATCAACAATGACAATGCGATTAACGGGTAAGTTCCTTGATTTACATTAAGGCTGTGATACTGTTAGAATGTGAAAAGAATTTACCAGAAAATCTAAGAGAACTACTACTACTAAGAGAATCTACCCAGAGAACTGTTCAAGATGAACAGTTTTTTGCATTGCGAAATTTTGGTGTATATTTGAGTAAGAGCTTTAGAAGTAATGTCGTATGCTAAGCGTTTGTCGCTCAGCGATGAAGGTTTTATAAAGTGAAAGGTGGAAAGATTAAAATCCTCTGACAGAAGATTTTGAAGAAAAGGCCTGTACTTAATGTAGATGCCCTACATTCCGGGGAATTTCATCGTCAAAATAGAAAGAGTGCTTCAAATGCAAAGCGGTTTTCGGGGAGAATACTTTTTTTATGCAGGCAATCGTAATATTCTTCTTATTTACATTAGTAATAACGTTTTCAGGATGTAAACACCTCACATTTGTCAAGTAAAGGTAATGTAAAAACAAATTTCATGTCGAATTTTTTTTTTTTTTTTTGCAGACAATGATCTTAGATAAGAAGCATTAATAAAAAAATAAGTCTACATGTGATAAAACATTAAAATTATATTGCAGTTTGCAGAGATAAATTTTGCGAGTAGGTTCGGTAAGATTTGAATCAAGATATGTAGGATAATGCACTGAAGGTAAAAATTGAGCATAAAAAATTATCAGATAAAAATATTCAGCAGATTAAATATACCATTTCAATAGTTTTCATGAAACTGTACGTTTTTAAAGCAATATTAATGCATTGTTTCGACGAAAGATGCGATTTATTCAATGAGTTCCTCCTCGAATATGCATAAGGAGAGTAGTTTTACTGTTTCATAAGATTTTCAAAATCAATACATGAATCGATTCACCTTTCAAATCAATGCAATTTAGTGATTGATAAACTCCGTATTCTATGACCAAAAAAAAAAAAACGAAACAAGCTTTTCTAAAAACTTCTTTGAATACAAGTATGACTTAAAAATATGATTCTTAGGTTATTATAAATATAGACCCAGGGCCATCCTTAGTCATTACGGGGCGCAGTTGCAGAATTTTCGGCAGAGCCCTTCAAAATACTAATACACATTAAATTATAAGAATATAATGTGAAGCATAAAACACAAAAGGTTTGAAGGCAGTCATATTTCTTTTTCTATATACACTGCTGGCCATTAAAATTGCAACACCATGAAGGAGGGATGATACAAACGTCAAATTCGCATGAAAGGAAGAAGATGCTGGGATATGCAAATGATTCGCATTTAAGCGCAATCGAACGACGCAGGCGGGAGAAACGGCATATCAAACTCTGTATAAAAGGAAAGTTACGTAGTGGGTTTCTCATTTGGAAATCGCATTTGAATGTTGGTTGTTTGTGAGAAGATCGTGTTATGCCTCGTATAAGAAGGAGAAACGGCTACCAGCACATCTCGGAATTGGATAGCGGCAGGATCGTGCCCTATCGAGAGTGCGGTTTATCGTTCCGCGATATTGCTACTCACATTGGTCGGAACCCAACGGCTGTCATGCGAATATGGAATCGATGGGTTCAGGAGGGGTCATACTGAACGCCATGCAAGATCTCAACGGCCTCCCACCACAAACACCCGAGAGTTGTCAGGTTGGCCTTGCAGGATCGTACAGCCACATCATTGACCTTGAATCAGGAAATGGGCTTGTTTGCAGCACGACAAGTATCCACACGGACAGTGCGACGACGTCTGGAGCAGCACGAACTGTCTGCATGGTTACCATTACTGCGGCTTCCCTTTACACTGCAGCATATAGACGCACGGCGACAGTGGTGCGCCCAACGACAAAACTGGATGCAGGAGTGGCACCACGTCGTCTTTTCAGATGAGTCTCGGTTCTGTGTGCAGCATCATGATGGACGTATCCGTGTCTGGAGACACCGAGAAGAACGCACGTGGCCTGCTTGCATTCAATATCGTCATATTCGGCCCTGCACCTGGTGCGATGGTATGAGCAGTCATTGGGTACACGATACGAAAACCTCTTGTTCGCGACGACGGTAATCTGAACAGCCAGCGTAACATTTCTCATATCTTAAGACCGGTGGCCAGACACTGTATTCCAAATTATCAAGACTAAATGTAATTTTAAAATGACTTGCCAAGAATTCTATCAGTTCCTTGAAAAAAGTGGCAAAAAGGTATTAAAAGATATTGGTAGCTCAGATACATATACAGTGTGTAACAAAATTATAAGACCACCCAAAATATCACTCATTTTAATATTACACTGCATAAAATGAATAATTTTAAAATTTGAAGCAAATGAAAAAAGTTATATTTTCTCAAATAAATCGCTTAAAGGAAACAAAATTGAGTTAATTTCCCACAGCAAACAATTTTTTGAAATCTCGGTGTAACATAAATATAAGACCACTTATTTTTTATTTAAAATCGTTTGAGTTTTTAAAACTATTTTATTTTTTCTTTCAAAATCGTAGATAAACCGTATCTTTACATCAAAAAAAAGTCCAAACGATAATATTGTAAAAGAAAATAGAATTTAATTTGTTTGTTTTTATGAGGAAATTCACAATGCCACGTGGAAGAGAATTATCTGAACTAAAAGTTCGAAATATTTGGTTTTATAAGGGCTCTGGAAAATCGGAACGTGAAATAAGTAAGATACTTAAACGTTCTAAAACTGCTATTCATAACGTTTTAAGTAAAAGAGATTTTTATGGAAAATATAAAATCTGGCAGAAAGAGTAAATTTTCAGCTCGCGATAATAGACGAATTTTCAAGCTTGCAAAGAAACAGAACTTGTCTACTCGTAAAATAACACAGCAGACAAGTAAAACTATTTCACATATGACAGTCTGGCGCACTTTAAGATCAAATTCAAATGTTGCTCTTCGGAAATTAAAAAGAAAACCAAGACTGTTAAAGCATCATAGAGAAGGAAGGCTGAAGAGGGCAAAGGAAGTCATGACCTGGGAGGTTGCTTGGAAAAATATTTTTTTCCGACGAAAAAAAAATTTAATTTGGATGACCCGGACGATAAATATTTCCTACTGGCATGATTTACGAACGGAACCTCGGGTTTTCTTCAGTAGACAGATGGGTGGTGGCTCTGTGATGGTGTGGGGAGCTTTTGCACATGATGGGAAATGTGATCTGCAGCGAGTTCTTGGAAAAATGGACTCCATTTGTTATCAACAACTGCTTTACCAACACCTTATACCTTTTGGCCCATTTTTAGGAGGATCAAACTGGAAATTTCAGAAAGACAATGCACCATGCCATGTGTCTAAATCAACTAAAAACTGGTTTCAAAAAGAAAAAATGGAGGTCTTAAACTGGCCAAGCCTTACTCCAGACCTTGATACCACCGAAAACTTGTGGGGCCATTTGGCTCCTCAAGTGTATGCAAATAACCGTCAGTATGATTCTATGCATGAATTGGAACTAGCTATCATGAATGAATGAGACAAAATTCCCAAATATTTGCTCGAAACCCTAATTAATTCAAGGAAAAATCGAGTATTTGAAGTTATTCAGATAAATGGTAGATCAACATCATATTAGTTTTATTAAAAAAAATTGTTTTAACTAGTGGTCTTATAATTTTGTTACAGATATTTGATTGGAAAAATTTGAAATTGTTGATAAAATAATTAGTATAGTCAAATATCTCTTAAAAATAATATACATATATTTTATATTTCATTTATTATCAACCTAATTTAATTTTTAGAAAATTATGCTATTTATAGTAAAAATCACAAAATCCACAGTGGTCTTATAATTTTGTTACACACTGTAGTAATCAAAATTCTATCATTGTCAGAAATAATTGTTTTTAAGTAAGATTTCTGAGTACTTCCACGGAAAAAATTTGGAATGAGCAGCAATGCAGGAAGAAATAAAAACAATGAAAGAAAGACAGGTGTGAGAACTGATAGATCCACCTCCTAATTCAAAAATGTGGAAATAGATGGATTTACTCCATAAAAAAAGATGATCAGAAAAAAAAAGATTTAAAGCTAGGCTGATTACGCGGGGATTTAAAAAAAAATTTGGTGTGAATTACTCGGATATAGTTTCTCTAGTTTTAAGATTTTCTAAAAATAGATTTTTGTACACATTATTAGTATCGTATCTCTTTGTGAACATACATAAGTAGACGTAAAGTCAGCTTATCTGAATGGTAATCTAAACACAAAAAGTTTATACGATCCAATCTCCAGGATAAGTGAAAATGAATGGGTGAAAAATTAAGTTAAATAACAAATTCCAAAAATTAAATTAATTAGCAAGCACAAAGGAAAACAAAAGATTTTGTTTATTTTCGATGAGTAATGAAAATTTCACTACAACTGAAATTTCGGAATCTTAGACATGTGAAGTTCTGTTAAATTCGGAATATTTGGTAAGCAAAGATTAGATGTTATGATTGGCTCTTAACGTATGTCAAACATAAATAAACACAGCAACCGAGAGACAAGAATTGGAGACTTTTTTAAAGGGCTGATCGAAAAAATTCGAACTTTTCCTATCAAGAACTTCATCTAAGGCACAACGAAACAGAGATATCAAACAAAGCAAACAATAAAGGAATTTTTTAGAGTCTGTGAGCTTATCTTCCTGCGCATATAAAAACTGCGACAATTTTTTGCCGGAAGCCTCTCCATCTCCCCAAATTAATATCATAAATGCCTCAAGTGATGTTATCAGACACGAAATACAAAACGATACCAACTCAGGAACCTTTGTATTTGCTATTCTAGATTAAATGTCAAATGTTTTATCGAAATCACAACTGTTCACAGTGCGCGTTACATTAAATACATCTCTTGTGACCATTTCGTCGACTTTAAGGATGGTAACATCGGCCTGCCAATGGACTATTCGATCATGCTACTAATGCTCTCAGTTATATAAACCAACGGTTAGTTAAATACCGGCCTCGGGGGAGATTTTAAAAAAAAAATCAAAGTGTAAAGTTTGTACTTTTTGAAGGTATTACCGTTTTCAAAATGAAGTGCGAAGCAAAGCCCTGAAGGCCTTCCCGGTGGCCCACATGAAATTGCAGTTGCTGCTTTCGGGATTGCAAAACTGAACATGACTGCCTGACTGTGCATTTAAACAGAATGGGAAATGTTTTTTTTTTTTTTTTTAGCGATATATGCCCTATTTGCGATTCCGACAACACGGATGCTAAGCACATCCTGTCCTGCCCCGCCTAACTGGACGTTCTCTGTTCAGACGTTATTGGGAGCCCGTTATCGCATGAGAATTGTATCAGAGTTGCTTTTCTTGTTTATGCATTTGCCATTTTGTTCTCTTTTGCAGTTTTTTCCCTTTTGTCTGTATATCTAAGTACGAGATGCTACCCAAAAATTCCCGAAATGTATCGATAAACAAAGTTGTAGAATACCTTTATCTTACTCGCCACCGTCAAAGTAGTCCCCTTGGGATTGTAAACACCGATCCCGGAGCTTCTGCTACAAAAGCAATGCCTGCTGGAAGTCTTTTTTCATTAATGTGTTCAGCACCATCTGCGTTTTATCTTGAATCTTCTCTATCGTATCAAATTTGCGTCCCTTCAACTTGATTTTCATCTTTGGAAAGAGGAAAAAGTCGCAAGGATTTAAGTTGAAAGAGTAAGGTGGATGAGGAACAACGGCCATGTTTTTTGCCAAAAATTGCTGTATAATAAAAGCATTATGATGTCTCACATTATCATGGTGGAGAACCTAGTCGTTTCAATCTGTGGACGTTTCCTTCTCATGTCCTCCCTTAGCCACCACAGGACATCACGGTAAAATTCTGCGCTAATCGCCTGACCCGCAGGTACGAACTTCTTGTGGATAATCCCCTCATTATAGAAAAAAAAAACAGATCAGTAAGGATTTGATGTTGCTCTTCACAATGGGTTTTCTTTGGCAGAGGTGAAAATGGGCTTTTCCATTGTGACGACTGTTGTTTCGTTTCGGGATAATACCCATAATCCCAACTTTCGCCAATGTGACAACCTTAGAAAAAAAAAGTCTGGATCAGTTCGCAGCTGTTCCTTCAAGTCTGTACAGAGATTCATGCGACATTGTGCCATGACTCGTAAGTGGCGAACAGAAACAAACTTTGCTGTTATTCTTCACCTGTTTAATTCTTCCGATAAAATCCTCCGGCATGTGCCATAGGATAATCCCACAACGTTACAAATGTCTTAAATGGTCTGCCTGCGATCATTCACCACTGCATTCCGCACAGACGCGACACTTTATGGTGTAATGCCGGTAGATGGTCGTTCGTAACGTTCATCATCAACTGGTGTTCGGCTATTTTTGAAGCGCTTGAACCACTCGAAAGTTTGTGTTGGGCCTAAAGTGACATTCCCGAATACTTCTTTTAACATTTTGTGTGTTTCTGCAGCAGTCTTACCGAGTTTAAAATAAAACTTTATACAAATTCGCTGTTCCTTCAAATCGGCCATTGAAAAATCGCAAACAACAATCAAAAATTGTTTACCAACAACGAAGACGTCCACTTATAATGAAGCTCCTTGGCATACTGACTCACAAAGAATGTACGGAAATCCCTCTAGTGGCGTTTGGCGGTATCTAAGTCCGTTTACAAGCGTGAATCAAATTTTGGGAACTTTTGGGTAGCACCTCGTACTTTTTCCACAGGTTTCTGCATGAGAAATTAAAAAAAAAAAAAAAAAGAACTTGAAGGTGGGCAGGTTTATATGATCAGAGAGAGAATACCAACAACCTTACACAGCAATCATACGCAGTAAGAAGACTTGAAATGCGGAACAAACGATCGGTATGATCCAGTTAATCGAGGATTTGTCTCGAACTGTAGTCAAAGTCTTTGGGTTAGACCAGGGGTTCCCAAACTTATCCAAGTCGTGGCATCCTTAAGAGAATTAGAATTTTTTCACGGCACTCTCGTCATATAATATCTATTTGTGGTATATTATTATTATTATATATATTATGTATAATATATATATTTCATATTTGTACGACTGTAAAGAAGAAATTAGATAAGTGGTAATAACATTAATACAACTTGTGTTTAAAAATCACACAAGCACTTTAATTGTAATTAATAAGAAAACATTAAAAAAATTAATAATTAAATTACCTTCCAAATAATCTTGGAATATGTGTTTAATTTTGGTGTGACGGGTGAGCCTGCTGCTCACTGCACAATAGCGTACATTTCCCGTCATAAATGTGTCAAGGATATCGAACATATCTTCAGCCGTTGCACTTCCACAAAGCAGGTCTTCAACAACAGTACAACCATCAATGAAACGTGCATACCGGGTGTCCCAAAAATGACCGACGATTTGAAAAATCAATTAAAGAAAAACGGAAGGCGATAGAAATGTACGGTTTGCTGCATTCTGCTTAGGTAACCAGGGAATTTATTCTCACCAATTTTCAAAATTAGTTACAAAGTTCGTCAACAGATGGCGCTGCTGACTGGGAAAAACTATAAAACAATGTTTTCAAAATAACCACTGTTTGCAGCAACAACGGGGCGCAATCTGAGGTCAAAATTCGCAGACGCCCGTGGAAACATTTCAGTTTGAATGTTCTGACAAGCAGAGATGTACTGTTCTAGTTTATCTACAGTTTGTGGATTGTGGCGATACACCTGGTCTTTTGTACCATCAAAGAAAAAAAATCGCATGGCGTCAAATCTGGCGAATAGGGAGGCCAATCCATGCGACTTTGCGTATGCTTCTGGCTTTGAAAACATTGTTTTATAGTTTTCCCAGTCAGCAGCGCCATCTGTTGACGAACTTTGTAACTAATTTTGAAAATTGGGGAGAATAAATTCCCTGGATACCTAAGCAGAATGCAGCAAACCGTATATTTCTATCACCATCCGTTTTTCTTTGATTTTTCAAATCGTCGCTCATTTTTGGGACAACCGGTAGCTGATGAGGTGTTCAGCCTTATTGCTATCTGCGGCCTCGTCTACTTGCAGTCCAAATTCATTTCCTTTCATTTTTTCTATCAATTGATCGTTGAGATCCTGAGCCATGTGCTGGATACTTCGATTGATGGTGTTGTTCGACAAAGGAATATTCGCCCGAAGTTTCCCCACATTTTCTCCTATCATTATATTAGCCATGTCCACTGCAGCCGGTAGAATTAATTCCTCGGCAATAGTGTGGGCCTTTTTGCACTTTACTACTCTAAATGCCACCTTGAATGACGCCAACAAGGCATTTTTTGGCACTGACGCTTGCTTTGTGAAAACATTTTTTTGTTGGTGCAAATGTTTCATTTTTCTACTAAAATATTCACGTGGTTTGTCGACCATGTTGGGATGCGTTTTTTCAAGGTGCCGTCTCAATTTACTTGGATTCATGTTCTCGGATGATAGAATTTTAGAACAGAGATCACACATTGCGGTCTCTCTTCGTCATTGACTTCTATTGAAGTGAAGCCAAAATCCAAGTAGCTGTCTTCGTATTTGTGGCATTTCTGCTTCTTTCTACTCACGTCACATGTCGATGCATGATCTTTATTAGTACTTGCATTATCGTTTTTTTTTTCATCAAAAATCCATCTATTTTTACGAAAAATATCTATACAGCGACCACTAGTGAGATAACTGACGACAGGACTACCTGCCCGAATACTCAAGACGATATGAGCAGTCGGAGGTAAGGGGAGAAGGAATGTCACCACTCCCGTTCGTTATTGTGAAATATTTGCAGCCCAGAGGGCAGGTGCAAAGAACATACAGAAGGCATCCTCGAAATTCTTTAGGCAGGTGCCCTCCGACCGTTCTCCGGAGAGTGCACTGACATTTTTTTTTCTTTTGCTAAGGAAGAATGCACATACAAGACAAGAACACGACCGGCTATGGGAAAGCCTATATGAGATGTTCCACGAGACAAAACCGGACACTCCTAAAACTGTGCCTGATCTATTGATTCGATCTCCCCTCTCTAAGCAAACCCAAAGATATTCAATAGCGGACTCGAAGAGGAGAGTTGTTTTCCGCCTTTTTGTCCATTTTCGTCAAGTTATATCAGAATAGCCCTTAGCAATAGATTAGATTGACGATCATGAGCGCTTCGCGGCACCCCAGGGTGCCGCGGCACACACTTTGGAAACTCCTGGGTTAGACAGTTCTTTGAAAAAGAGTTTTAAGTCCAACTACTAGAGCACATAAACGACGGTATCGCTTTGTTTAAGTTCATGATTATCTTGGATGGTTCCTTCTAAAATAACATGAGGAAGGGGGGGAAAAAGATAAGTGGCATTCTCAACTTTAAGAGTATTCTACTTTTCCTTGAAGAATGAATCAATTAGGTTCTTTAGGGTGTTTTCCACGCATAAAGAGTGGTTTCTTTTCAAATTGTGCATGGAAATTCTTACCGAAATAATATATTACATAAAACTTACAACAGTAAATCAATAAAAAGAGTTTCTTAAAATCGACAGTAGAATGTAAAAAGGGCAACAGCCATTTTTACATTCCACTATGAATTTTCAGATACTGCTTGCACAAATATATTTAAACAATAGAATACTAATAATCATTTAATGACATTTTAAATCATTTAAAGAACCTCAAAGTCAAATTAGATAGATGATGGCTAGAGAGATCTAGCCCTACTTGTACCACAATCTATAGGTTTGAAACCCAAAGAGGCAAGATTGTTCATTACTTTTTTTCCCTTTTTTTAAATTTTATTTAGTTTTTATTTTATTGCTTTTTTTTTTATCAGCTTTAAATGATATCTCCCAATCTGCCGTCTGGAAGCAAAAGATAACTGCCCCTTCCCAAATCCAGCCAACCTAACAAAAGAATATGGAATAGTTTATCATACCTTCTGATGTACAAATTATGAACATGAGCCTTTTTTTAAAATAAGAAATAAATAAAATCCATCGATCTTACTTAGAGTGCAAATCATTTATATAAATATCAAGAATGCATTAACAAGCTCCTCAGTTTAAACTAGATATCAGGCAGACTACAAATAAACATATATCAATGAAACTTTCCAAGTCTTTCATTTATTTGGAAAACACTGATGAAAAATTACCAGGTAAATGTACAGGAATAAACATGGTTTCAAATAGAGATTAAATGAATATTTTGATCAGTGTCAAGAATTAGAATTAAAGAAAAAAAATCTCAAGATTTACCTTTTCTTGGGTGCATTAAGGAAAAATAACCTTGTACATTTGTTTAGTTGTACTGATTTACTCTTTCACTCTCAATTCAGTCAATGTAGATATGATTCTAAACTACAATGTTATATACATTACACTTAGCTGAAAGTGCTGAAAAAAGCTTGGTCCCATTATTATCCCATTTTTTAATAGCTACTTTATCAGGGTAGAAGAGATGTTTAGATGAATATTGTGTTTATCAAAATACTGTGTTCCAAATACAGTGTTATCATTGAAGCAATTCTTCTGAGCATTCAGCTTAAAATTTTGTATTTTAAATGGAATAATCAATGAAAACTGAACTTCTGAGTCTACTGGACAGTATTGATTTTATATGAGATACTGTTTCAAGTGTCTTCCTCAATTCATGTATTCATTAGATATTAAAAGTATACCAAAACACTCATCTTCTCCTGTGACAGCTATAGATTATGTACTCTAGCACTGTGATAGAATAAAGTTAAATAAATTACAAACAGAACTTTAACATCTCATACACTTACTTAGTTTTTTAAACTAAGAGCAATTTGCAGCTCTAGCAAATGACAAAATTTCATCAAAATAACACTAAATACTCCTCTTCACCATTCTATAAGGTTAACTTCAATAAAAAGTCACATATAATAACGTAAAACTTTAATACATCAGGATAACATGGATAATACTACAAAAATATAACATTAACTATAATTTAGGTAAAATAATTTAGAAAACTACTACTACATAGCATCTAGTATCTGCTGAATTTAGGTTTTATCATACAAGGTATATAATGTGCTTTTCATAAAAACACTACAAGTAAATCAATGCCAGCATAGACATTTTTTTTTTATTAATCAGGTACCACTACATAATAGAAAAAAAATGATACTTAAGTGATTTAAATAATATATGGTTTAAAAGGAAAGTATGAGTGTTATGAAAACTAAATAGTAGGCATGAAGTGTGGAAGAGTGAAAAGAACTGACTTAAAAATGTATGTAACAAAATAATGAACACATATCAAAACCATACTCTTAATTTTATCAGGAAAAATAAAAAAGCTCTTATGATGATATATCAGTAAAACTTTGAATATTGCACATGTCATGCACAGTGTGCAAAGGACTTAATATTGTGCATATTACACACAATGTATCAATATCTTTAGCTTCGTCAACTGTGATCTTTAACAGTGAATAATAACCTGTTGTGATTAATGAATATTAGTGGTGCACATAAAGAGAAAAACAAGTTATTCAGTACAAAATATTAAATGCTCTGTGTCAGTGAACACCAAATCAAAAACAGTATATATTTTTTTCTCATACATTTTCAAAGATGTATACATGAATGCTAATGCATATACATTACATAAAGTATATCCTTAACTCACCAAATACAAATTGATGAGATTAAAATATAAAATGTTTACATTCACATTGCAATCAGGTATTAGAACCAGCTCTTAAAACAAATATTTGTTTTATCCAGTCAGGTTTGAAAAAAATTTAAAAAGAAAATAAATGTCATAAAATCCATCATTTACATAATATTTAATACAATAATTACATAAAGTATATTCATTTTCTTTGTTTTAGCACTTAGCTGTCTAATTCATTTTCTTCATCACAATTTTAATATCCTTTTTCCCCCTTCTTTAAGTAAGACAAAATTTAACAGTTGAAAATAATTACTTCCTTACAAAAACTTTTCTTTCACATACAAAAATAAAGATTACATATTACAATACACACACACTCACACATAAATAAAACATTTCTAAGAATTTTCATGAAGCTGGTATATTATACACACATGTATTACAAATCAGATTTCATGGTTGCATGGTTTTAACTCTCTCCATTTCTGTAAACTTCACAAAGTTGCAACTTACACTGCATATAATTTCAATTCAAGCATTACAGAAAACAGAATAACAAAACACAGAAAAAGCTGCCAAATTTTAAAGTGACGCCTGCTTTGAAAATTTATTAAACAAAAGCCAAAATAGCATTTAAAAATTCCCGAGAAACAGTAGAAAACTTACTCGGAGAAACACATGAATTTCAAAGGCTTGATACATGCAACTTTATCAGGAGACATGAAGAGATAAGCAGCCACCTCCATCTTGGAGAACTCTGGTACAGAAAAATCTGAAGTAGACATCAAAAGATAGTAATGATTAAGCAAAATGTAAGTCATTTCTTACTCATGGATCATTCCTGATAAAGAATGCTGTTTTTACATTTGAAATTCAAACTGAGTAACTTTACTTATTTCAGGAAATTTTCAAGGCTATTTTGAATAGTTGCACTTTCCAATGGCATTGATGCTTTTATTTTTCTACTTCTATTTAAAAATTAGAACAAAAATATAAGCACCTAAACAATATTATACAGAAGTCAATCAGATTAACAAAAGGACAGATTTCAGGCACATACAATACAAGCTCCACATGGTAATAACTGTGTGTGTGTTTATCACAACATACTATAATATAGATATATTCATATATATGTTCATACATACATATAAGTGTACACTTATATACACA
This sequence comes from Dolomedes plantarius, assembly GCA_907164885.2. Taxonomy (NCBI): domain Eukaryota; kingdom Metazoa; phylum Arthropoda; class Arachnida; order Araneae; family Dolomedidae; genus Dolomedes; species Dolomedes plantarius. The sequence goes on along the minus strand of OU015501.1, from coordinate 27,795,158 downwards.
CACACTGAGAACATTTGCTTTACGGCAATGCTTTGATCAACAAATGTAAATGAAACTTGCAAAGTTAAGATTCTCTAAATTGTCATATAAAGAATATTGCAAACTTAACATTAATTCTGTCATAAATTACTGATATAATAAAACATAATATGAAGGCTGTCAGTATCAGAAGTTTAGAGTAGTACTAATACAGATTTTCTGTATAATGGGAAATAATTTTGAATTCCAAACTGTTTCCCTATAAGACAAAAATAGGAATAATAAATATATGAGTATTTATAAAGTTGACCAGTACATTAGAGCAATAAATAATGTGACTTTCCCAATTTTTCCTCTTTTCACATGTTCAGATCAATGCAACAAAACATTCAAAACAACTGTATAATTTTAATTTTGTAAATTTCAGGACAAAGTTTTCTTTAATTAGAACATAAAAAATCATATCCTTCATTTGAAAACTTTACAATTAAAAACACATCTATACACCTGACATTATAACTTTATAATAAAGAATAAGAAAAATTTGCTAAATGCAATTTCTCTTTGAGATCTGACTCAGTAAGGATTAAATTACACAGTAACAACTATCTATATTTAAATAGAAGTACCTTGGTTACTTTAAAATGAAATATAATACAATGAATAGAATTTAAAATGATACAGAACTGACCAATCAGTTTGAAAATATAACCTTTGACAAAAAGAGGAAAGGCAATTTTTTCACTAAAATCAAGTTTTAAAAGTTTACACACAAATAACGTTTCAGGCGAACATACTCAGAAAAGAACTGGGTCAAACAACTGATATTGTTACTTGTGTTACAATTAAAAAAAAAAAGATGGCACTAAAACCATTTGCTACGGTTGTCACAATGTAGGGTTTCCAGTGAGTAAAATATAATAAACCCAAATTCCATACAGAAAAACTCAGATAGTAATAATAAAATAAAACCTAGATTTCTTTTAAAAAAAGAAAGAAAAAAATATATACCACACTTTCTAAGATTACTTGAAGTTAAAGTTAATCTATTTAATTGCAAAATTTTATCCATTTCCTCATTCACCTTCAAATTAATTTTCTGATGATCTTTGTGGCTGTGGGCACCTGCCAACCCCTGCTCTATAACATGCTTTTTCTATTATGTCTTTTACCATTTTTGTTTTAGGTATCCAAGAGTTACAATTTTGATGATACCCATTTATTGCATGATTTAATATTATACAATTGCTTACAGTTTCAGTTTTAAGAGAATTTGAGTCTTTTGCCATGATTCTATAAACTTATGAAAACTCTCTCTTACTCACACAGAAAAGTCAGGTAAAATAGTTAAATGGGTCATGAAGTTTGATAACATTTCATACTTGGGATTACTGAATCAATCTCTGATATTATGTAACAAATACCAAAATTCTAGAATGGATTTGTACAGTTGGTTGATTGAGAATGCTATGGACATTTTCTGCTACACGAGGGCTAATTAAACCGGGGCCTACTGCTTAAAGACAATTCTGAACAGCTACAAACATCCATGCCAAGAGTGGAACTTGAACCCAAAAACTGGTACTGAATGGCAGTACCCTAGCCATTTGGCTATCAACTGGCATAGCTTTGTAAGAGGAAGATATATCTTGATTCAATCAAACTGATCTCCTCTTGTATCATTCTACAATCAAACACATATTAATGTCATTGTAAGTTGTATTTTTTTTATTAAACTGTATTATTGTCCTGTATTTTATTAAACTGTAATATAATCATGCTTAAAATGAGAAATAAATATTAATTTTTTGCTATAATTTTTACTTACAAGGGATCTTACCCCGATTTTGGAATAATTTTTTTAAACCCCATAAACTCGTATGGTCATTCAAAAACGCAGGTCTGAGAGCCCTGGTCACACGTGTGTTTTGATCTTAAGAGCTCATACCCCATTAACACATTTTTTGCATAAAATCCCCTGTCTAACATTATAATAAAAAAATCAATCTCTTTAAAGTTAAAATAAGTATAGTTCATTAAATTTTATTTCATCTAAAACATAGAATTTGGAAAATACATTAGCTCATATTTTGTTAAAATTAAATCACTTTTAAGATATATAAAATATTTAATTATAGAATAAAATGTTTTCACAACAAATTATATTTGATACTAACCGGACGAAGCCCGGCTATGCTTGGGCCATCCGTCCACCAGACAGACAGCTTTGAATTGATTGATTGAGAGGAAGAATTTTCATAAGAGGCACTATTAATTTACAGTCTCCCTCCACCCCACAAAAAGAAAAATGTGTTATTCGCATTAACACCCACCACTACCTGGTATGATATGATGAGCATACCTGCATTACAAAAAGATAAATTTTCATGTGAAAAGAAATCAGCTGGCTACTTTAGCCTATATTCCTGCAATACAAAAATTCAAATTTCCTGAAATTTGTGTTATTGGTGACATAATAATTGCATTATACATTGAAATTAGATGAGTGCATGTATTAGGCAGAATTGCACATGTCTATGTTGCAACATATTCCATATTCAGTTTAGTCAAAAGATAAACACATGAAATATTAAACAGGCTTCCGGAGCATATGGTATTGTGGAAAAACAAATAAACCTCTCAAAAAACACCAAAATTTCTTTAATATAAATATCTATATAAAATATAATTTGTGGATATGCACTTTTTAAATATTTTAGCGTGTAATCATGAAAATAAAGAAATAACCAACTTCATACAAAATATATTAGTAGAATATTCATCTAAAACCAAAAACTAAACTAATCAGCAAAGAAAGAAATACATGAAATATGAACAGTTTTGGAAAAAAAATCGGTAAAGTGAAAATAAAAGTTAAAGAATTATTTGTTGTTTGGACAGTTCAAAGATTTGCATGTTGATTCTATATATCTAAAATCAAAACTGAAAACCACATGCAAACAAAACTGAAGATATATATATATATAGAACTGTGAAATGAGAACAAAATGAATCTTATGTCACATATTCACGTTTAATAGTTCAACTTCTCAAGAATGGATACAAAACTATGAAATGAGAACAAAAAGAATCTCATTGCTGGCTATTGTTTAGCATTAATCGAATACCCAAATCAAATCACTTGATACTTGAATCACAGTTCACTTGAATTTAAATTTTTTTGCACTTTTAACTGCCAAAAAGTCCCAAAAAAATCAGTACATCTTCAAATAATCTATTTATGATTAAGAAGTTTGAAATAAAAGTATGAAAAATAGGAAAAGAATTAAAAATTAGATGCCTCATGAAACATTTCTTTTCAGAGATTCATTTTTTAGTGAGAATCACGCTGTGAAAGAATCATGCTTAGTTTACATCGTCAAAGATAGATGATCTCATAGGAGACGCCTTATTAGAATCCAAATAACTCTAAAACTATTGAAGTGACAGATTAAGTGTACACAGAAAAAATTATCAGGTTTTAAAACTCTTTCCAAATAAGTAACATTTATGTACTTTCATAAAAAAAAAAACATCGATTTTGACATTTTCAAACATGGCTGAATTTCATAATGGATGCCACACCGGAAACGGTCTACCCGGAATTGTTCCCGACTGACAAAGTTTTCCTTTAATTTATATAGATATCACATGTAATAAGACATTTGCATGTTGGTTACTAAGCTGTTAATATAAGCAAGAGTTGAAATATATTTCAAACTATACCTTTTATTAAATGTTGATTTTTTTTTAATGCCCAACAAAAACATTAATTAAATAATACATAATTTATTTAATTTTATGAGTTTCACCTAAGATGATTTTATTGTCTAACATCTTCATTCATAATTCCCCTACCTAAAACAGGATTATCAGGAAATCGGACATACTGAAGCATTAATTTTTTTCCACAAAATTTAATGTATTTCTGTTAAATGTAAATTTATTCTTAGAAAGGTTGAAGAATGAGTAGAAAATGGTGAAAATTTTCCATGTTTATCATGGCTTGTATTACTTTCTCAAACAAAAAATTATGGCCTTTGAAGGGCCTCAAGAAAAAACTAAGGATGATTTCAATAATTAATGGTCAAAAATTTTTAAAATTTCAAGGCTTAATAGTCATTTACAATTTTCAAACCTCTTTATGAAACAATATACTCACTGGAAACCTTAGTCTCATAAAAGATAAAAATTAAGCAATCAGTTGCACATGATATTTCAAAGACATGTGATAAAAATTCTGAATTTTTCATGAAATAACAATAATTCAAAATTATTCAAACTATGATGTAGGAGCAGCAGAAATTTGATACATATCAACCATACTCAAACTTTAACCCTTAGACTGTTGAGTTTTCACCATTCGGTTCTTCCCGCAGCGTTTGGTTTTTTTCTTGGAAGCGCATTTCGGAGGATGCATGTTTTGAAGGGACGTTCAAAAACACGAGTTAAATACAGTTAAGTTATTTAAATCAAAATAAATAGTACAAAATAAGTGAAACATAAAATTTTTAAGAATACATATGCATATTTATATAATGTACAGATTTTTGGTTCATAAATTTCTTATAGTATGATATATTTTAAAGAAAGTTGATATGCATAAACCCACTTCACAGTCTTTACATGATATAGTCTGTTCATCACTTAGTCCACTATTGTCTTTTCATCACTTTTGTCATTGAATAAATCTGAATTAGCATTCTCCGAATCACTTGAAATGTCAGTTCATAGCCTTCAGTTTTCGAAAACCCAAAACTCCCACCATTTTATACTGCATGTATTTTCAAAATAATTACCTGAAAATCTACTTATCAGGAGAAATTGTATTCAAAAGCCATTAAGTGCTAAAAAACCAATTTAGAATGCGTGAAATGCATTTGTAACATGCAAAACATTGAAAAATCCAGATAGATGCATCCAGCGCATCTGTAACACTGGCGAAAAGAATCCCCAGTGTTACAGATGAACGTGCTGAGCATGTTCGTAATGGTCTAAGGGTTAATGTATTAAATTGGGTTTATATATGCATACATACATACATACATACATACATACATATATATATATATATATATATATATATATATATATATATATATATATATATATATATATATATATATATATATATATATACAGTGCCAGATTTCTACAAATAGAGGTGCCGGAACGGTAACCTTCTGAGGTGTGGGGGGGGGGGATTCCAAATTATCGATAAAGAGAGGTACAGGAATGCCGTTCCGACATGTTCTGCCTCAAATCTAGCCCTGTATATATATATATATATATATATATATATATATATATATATATATATATATATATATATATATATATATATATATATATATACACACACACATACACAAACTCTCACAGTGAAAACAACATAGAAAATTAATGCAATACAGATAACAAATGTGATGAGAATTTCCAAAAATTATTCAGTCATTTTCTCTCATAGTATAAGATTTTGTATAACTTTTTAAAAAATATTCCAATGAATGCAAAACAATTACTAGAAACTAATAACACCAATTGCTGGTAACATAACTTGCAAAAGTAAGTAAATTTTACAGTACCGTGGGGGGGGGGGATTGTATGTGCAGAAGATACCTTTGTGATAGAACCCTAATTTAAGCAAAAAAGATCCATTAATATTTTGTGTACAACCTGTACACTAAACTTAAAAATAATTTATAAAATACTTTATGAATTTAGACATGAAAGTTTGTTAATCATGCACCAACAGAAGTATAAATGGTATTTTTGCCATTACTATCATTCTTTACTTTATATGCTACAGATGAAAATCCTTTCTTCTTACACTAATTCCCACGTAAGAGATCAACAATTGTATTGAAGGATAAGTCAACACTCATATATGTCTGCTGGAGGTAAAAGGAACAAAGTCTATTTTTTGCAACTATACTATTTGGCATTATTCTCTCATACTTTATTGCACCCTTTTCAGTGGTGAAAAGCACAAACTCATATACTTATATATAAGTTATATAGCATGTTGGAAATGCACCACATTCAAGCACTGTATCGATGTAAGGAGCACTAAGTGGATTTCATTTAGCTCTCCTGTAAAATTCAATAACTGACTTGGTACCTTTTATCTCAAGTGTACTTATATATACACACACATGTACACAGATGTATAATAGACATATAAAATGTATGTATATGTGTGTGTGCTTATATCAAAAATTTAAATTCCCTTTATAGCTATTATATTTTCTCTGTCCTATTAATTCATCCTTCTAATATTTATCTTTCCCTCATTACCACATGCTTAAACAGTGTCTCATGTAAAATCCCTAACTACTTGTAAAAGAAATAGATTTACCAATTTCATACACATCTACATGTTACTTTTTGGCCAAGAATCTTGCTAGAACTCAGTATTTTTATGTGCAGTAAACTCTAGAACTTTTTAATAAGGTTGCATAGAGCAGATTTGGTGGTCAATACAATACATGTACTGATCAATAGTGAGAATAATAAAATACAAGCCATGCAAAATTTATCCCTCTATGCCTGAAATTTTTGTGACTTTACATAACATGCATGTGTTGTTACACATGCATGTTATGTACACAATGCCTGACAGTGAATGTACTTTTGACACAGAAAAATAACATGCATTTTGTAAAATAATATTCAACTACTTATAATGAAATTCTTAAAACCAATCTATAGCATATATGAATTTCAGTATGAGATAAATATGGAACAATAAAACTATGTCATTAATGAATACATTATATTGATATTTATGAATAACATCTGTCTCAACACCTTAAAAAAATGAAAACCAATTTTTTTTTTAGTACAGGAAAAATTTCCATTTTCTTTACTTTTTACTTTGATTTTGAAAGTCCCTGCCTAGATTCTCTGTGACTTGCCAAAAATCTGTAATCACTCTCAAAGCTAATCTATTTTTTTTATCATAGGTAAAATAATGCTGTTACTAACAGCCTTTCAAAATTCAACACATCAGTCCAACTGACAAAAAACAATAACCTAAAAATTTGAAAACTGAAGTAATATAGCTAAATTTAGAAAGAAAATCAAATACATGTTGTAACAACTAATAGTATTGATTTGTAAAATTATACATAAATAAAATAGTAAAATTATACAGAAACAACAGTATCAACCTCAAAACCTGAAAAACATTTGTAAGCAAAAATCAAGGGATTGAGGATAGGCAGCACAAGTTCATTCTAATACAAAAAAGCACATTAAGAATTCATTAAACTTTGTGGTTGTTACAAGTCTCATATTGCACATTTTCAGCCAATACTTCACTTTATGACTTAAAACACAACAGAATTAGTTATTTGCCCAAAATAAAAAATAACAAATGCTTCATACAGAATAACAGAAAGACTATATATAATCAGCTATTTCCACTATGGAATAATTGAGGCACTTGGAGTAAAAAGCACTTATGAAAAATTTATTTTCATATACACCTACATTATCTCAGAAAATCAGAATAATAAAAGAGTAAATTCATGAAAACATTTACACTTGTGATACAGATATACTAAAGAAAAGTTAGTGATCAATGAACTAAAGTGATGAATCTTAAACTTATTTCAAAACTATAAGTTCAAATATTTATAAGAAATAAATCTGTACAATTGCATAAAACAGAGCTTATCAATATAAAATATTAACACCCAAGAGAAGTCTCTAAATACAAGTTCACAGTTATAAACATTCTTCATTCATTTTAATACAGATATTTCTACCTTTTAACTCCCCCCTTATAATTACAAATGGACGGAAAGGCATATGAAAAAGCACTTACAAAAAAAACGTACATTTCCTCAGGCTAAGATCTACAGCGAAAGCCTTCGAATTTTAATGTGAAAACTTCAATCATCTAGATTTGGTATACTAGACATTATGAATTAAATTCAAATGGTTTAATAATAGAAGTTATAAAATTTTTGAACAGATATTACAGCAATCATCTTTATAAGGACACAGTCTGCAGCAAATTTTTTAGGTCTGTAATATTCATAAACTGACCCTTTCTATGTGCACAAATGAATTATCTAAACCATAATATAAATATTAACAGCAATTGAAGAGAACTGAGCATTTTTTAAAAGCCCGATTAAACTATATAACTAGCATCATAATTTTGTCACACAGTAAAAGAAAAATTTGAGAATTGTTTTTAGGTAAGAATTTTTTAATAGAGTAAAATGACTGTATAGAAATGTATGCAAGATGTATTAATAACTACAATGTTTAAAAATTTCATATAAAATTTTATAATAAAATAGTCAAACAAAATACTGTATATACTAAAAATTAATATATAACAGATATTAAAATGTTTTATTTTGAATGTGTAAGATAACTGCCAAAAAAAATTAAATATTAAGTAAGCATGAAAGTTAAAATTGGGATATTTCAAAAATTACAAAAATAACGAATTTCAAAATAACCACATAACACACGTTTTATTTACTGTGATGACAAATAAAAAGGCATTTATTTGAACTTAAATGCATCGTTAGGTAAGCTGGGCAATTGAAGTGTGCATAAATATAAATTCTAAGAATCAACGAGTAATGGAATGTAAATTTCAAAATTAAACAAATGTAAGTTTCTACAGATATAGATGAAAACTGGAAAAAACATCAATCATGATATATAAGCAACTGAAAAACAAAATAGTATGGGGAATTCGATAGAAAAAATTTTACCCCCACCTTGCATAGATGAAAGTAGATGACATACAAGTTCTTAAGTATACTCAAACAGAATATACATTACACATGGAAGCCAAAATCTATTTAACAATAACAGGCTGAATTAGATTTCAGTGGAATGTTATGGTGCCCATATTAAAAGAAAAAAGAAGAAGAAGAAAAAAAGAGTATCACATAAAATACCTGCACTATGATGGTTTCCACTTCATAAATATGACAGAAATATTCTGGCATTGAATCTGACACTGTCAATACTAATGTTTGATGACTAGGCCAGAGTGTCTCTCCTGGTTTAAATATAGTTGAATTTAATTATTCATACACATACACACACATTCCTCACAAGATATATTCCATTTACCAATGAATTAGTTATCACGTCCAATAATTAATATATTTTGATGTTGGAATAACTATACAAAAGGCAAGACCATTAGAGCATATCTTGAACTCCTTGAATACATTTTATCAGTATGAAAGAGTCTTAAATTCAATGACTAACAAATATAAAATTATGCATGTGATATATTTATATATTTATATATATATATACACACATATATAAACATATACATATGTATACATAGAGTCGATAATGTTCTGTACAGGAAGATAGTCGAGCATGAAATAGATTGCAGAATCAACATGAAATTCTGCCAGCCTTACTTTATTAATACATAGAAAATAAGCTCAAATGAAATTGGTTCACTCTGAGCAGAACCTGAGAGCCTTAGTATTACAGGGATTAATGCACTGTCTAATGCATTCATATATGTTGCAGGAAGTGGTCTTCCACGAGCTCCTATATCATACTCCACCTGTAAGAGAGAAATTTTTTAACTACAGAAAATAACATGTCATTTTCAAACTATCACTGCAATTGTCACCATAGCTTTAATTCCCTTTGTTTTTCAAACTGTTATATTTAACCCCAGAAAACATTCCAATATACCAGTAATGCATTCTCATAAAAACTGTAAATGAACAAAATCTTTGAACTGCTTTTAGCTGTTTCCAACTAGAGTTACAATTTTTTTTTTCTGTGTGATATGCTACTATTATTATAAGCCAAAACATACTATTGCAAAATATACTGACTTAATTTAAGAAAGTTAAGAGAAAATTAAATATCTAAGAAAATAAGGAAAAATCTTAATTTCTATAAACACCTAAGAAATTATTCCACTGAATACAACTCCATATTTCAAAAATAAATAATTAATAAAGAAGCACATATACAATTCACTTTACAAAAATACTTTCTTGGCTGGTGAGAAAATAGTAATGGATTAAAAATTGAGAAAGGATTTTTTACCCTATAGACTCATTTCAGAGCACATATGTAGTACTCTGTAGAATATTTTGTCGCTAGTTTTACATGATGCCAAGTACAACAATAAAGTACAGATAACACTTATATGGAAGATCAGTCACTTTCTGAGTTTTGAGAAATAACCCTTAAACAAAATCAGCCCAGGTATTACATCTTCATTAGCCATTGATTGATAAATAATAAAGAACTTGATTTTCAAAATCCCCAATTTTCCAATCATAAATAAAATTAGAAGTATGACGAAAATTGCTACATATGGTTATTTTCACAAGAAAATATAAAAACCTTAACATTTTTAAAACTAAGAAAATACAAACCCTGTCTCTGTCAGCATCTAAAGTGACTCTCAAACCTATTTTGGTCAATTCTGCATCAGCAAGCTGGTCTAGAAAAGGAACCAAAGCCATGCAACATGACTGGGCTACAGTCTCAGCAAGACGACAAGGATCCACCAATTCATGCCTATACAAGATTAAAAGAGATAACTTTCATGTAATTATTGACATACTACTTGCTTACATACAGCAGAGGTGATAAAACAAATATAGATCATTTTGAAAACAATAAATACAAGGTCTGTACGCAAAATTTCACCAACAGAAAAAACTTGGGAATTTTTGGCCAGAAATTCAGAAAAAATGAATTTTTAAATAAAAAGTATCTATTACAACTGCCAAAATAGTTTTACCACAAAAACTGTATAAAACAAATCCATCATGTGTTCGATTCATTTTGCTTTACAGCAAATATTTAACCACCTATTTTTACATTTATATACACATATAGCATTACTTTTAGATTTATATATTTATACATATATCAGATTTTGCTCATTATGTACCAGGGTTACTTAAATGATCTACTGCTATCGACTATTATGTGCTTACTACCTGCCATCAATAAATAAAAATACTTTCCGTATAACAAACTAAATGTAGACTTTTGTACTTATTTTGCTAGCCAATTTTTTTTTAATTTTGAGTCTGTTTTGAAAGCACATGCCTGTAATGTCCTCATTTCAAGTAATATGCATTATTTTATCATTTTGTACAATTTTTAAAAAATTTGCAACTATTCAATAATTTAAATTTTTTTTTCATATCATAAAAATTAGCATACCTTAAGTTACCAATTTTATTTTAGTTCCAAACCTATTATTTACATTATTCAGTTGCTTAGAAGCAGTAAATAAGCTTCAAAGATATCTAATACAGAAGAAAAATTATGAACTATGTTATGGAAAAAGAGCTCATTTTAAATAGAAAATATAATATCCTAGTATAGAAGGTTTATTAACCAAAGTGTTCCTTCCCATCTAAATACAACTTGGTAAGTACAACTTCCTCAATGTTTCTTTTGAAAAACTTCTATTAAACAAATGATTTTAGATGAGTCACAAGTTTACAACTTCAACAAAATATGGACATAAAAATTTGTACAGAAAGAGAATTCATAAGTGGCATGGTGCTACTAATAACATTAACCTACAAATTTCTCAACACCTTCCTGTTGTGCTTCAATAACTTCAATACAAAAAATATTGAATATTGTTCTAGAATCTTACAATATCATTTTTTTTTAAGTAAACTGATCTACAAAAATTAGTTTTATTGTTCAATCTTTTGGATTGAGGATTAAAAGCTGTAAAAATTAATGAAAACTGAAAATGCCCAATTCACCCATTAATTTCCTATAATAGCATGAAAAGATGCTAATTTTTCATTTCTTTTACACTGAAATTCTAAACCTAACAAACAGTAAAGTAAAAACTGCCACGTGAAATGTACACATACAGATACAGGAGGAATTAATTGATGAAAAATGTATGGTACTGTAGCTTACTCAAGAAGGTTGAAAGCAAAAATATATCTCCAGCGATCTGTCCTGCAAGACAGACTTTTAGGGTAGGAGCAAGATTTAACAATTAGAATGAGGCTATGGAAATACAAAATTTAAATAGGGAGAAATAAATAAAGGGAAAATTTTACAGGGAATTTAAATAGGGAAATTTAATTAGGGAGACTAATTTTAGCTCAAAGAGAGCACAAATACTGGATCAGATTTGTTATATTAGGAACCAATTTAAGTGTTAAACAGTTGACCAAACTTTATTTAAATAGCACAGTTTGGCCCAATCATCCTTGCCTTCAATTTAATAAAAACTATTTCAGCAAAAGAAAAGTAAGGACAAGCAAAAATTGTGCAAGATTAAGGCCCTTTAAGGTCTATACAAACCTTGATAAGCACATTGTAAAATATATATATGAAGGGTCCAGGGGTAAAACCACTTTACTCTAAAAACCTCGTTTTGAGAAAAACTAATTTGAAAGTTGGAGTAACGTGGTTTTTCTATGGAACGCTGAAACTTTATCGCTATTTTTAAGTGCTTTAAATTGATTCTGCCCCTGATATGAATGAACGTGGTGTTAGTACTCCTTGAAAGCTACAAGATGGCACTGTTAACTCATTTTCGTAAAAATGGCTGTAAAGTCGTTTTACCCCTGGACCCTTCATATATGGTTATATTACCTAGTAATGTTTTTCTCTTAATTTTCTTTGTCAATAAAAAAATTATAGTCAATAATGACCACTATTCTGTTCTCCAAAGTGTACTAAATTGTCACTATGTTTAAAGTAACACAATAATTTGGGAGGCATTATTCTTACTTTGGGAGCTGCATACTTGCTATCAGAAAAACACCGTCATCTGATTAGTTCTTTGTTGACAAGCAACACCAACAATAATGAATTGTTGAGAACTCAAGAACTTGAAATAAAATTTCAATTATAGGGATGAGGCAGTCTTTACATACCACGTTTCAATGCACTGGTAGACAAGCACTAGCAATATAAACAGGAAACTACTAATATTGACACTACAAGTTAAGAGGAATTGGGGAGAGTGATAAGGGAGCATGGTTATTATTCCTTCTGGTAGTTTTCTGTAATTTAATATTGTTTACAAAATATTATTGCCTCAATTTCCCTTTAATGAAAGTCTCACATATGGAGATGGTTATGAGCAATAAATAAATATCAATAAGCTCTACAATGAACAAAATGTATTGAGAGGAGGCAGCATCAGCAATTGGGTCATTTATTATTAAAGAGGAGGGATTTCAAAAAATGGTAACTCTAGACCCTCTTATAATGAGCCTTTCTGAGCCCTTTCAGATCCCATTTCAAGATCAAAAATTGTAACAAACCCATCCTCCCTATCTCACATACATTATCTTTTATCAAAAAGAGACTGACCAATTTTCACAACTATCACTGGAATGATGATGACCTGCATTAGGCTTGATACCAATGCATTCAAGAAAGCTTCTTTGCTTTCTGCCATTTTCTCGATAATGATCTCATAATGAAAAATATGGACCTGAAAATATGAAAATATCTAACATACTGAACACTGCTGTTGGTTGCATCTACTTCCAGAAAAAATACTTCAGTCCAACGAATCAAATGATTATCCCCAGCATAATCAGTAGATGTATGAAGTCTTAAGCTTGGAATGCCTTCTAAACTTCTGCCATCAATGAAACTCCTTACACTAAGTAAATAAAAACAAAGGAAATTCAATATAAATTTGATAACATAAGATACACACTATACAGGCATTTTCCTTAAACAGAAATAGTGCTTAAAATATTTATAAGTGACAAAACAATAAAATGTAATTCAAAATTATGGAGCAATATGGCCTACAAATACATAGCATTTTGCTGCAAATAATAGTCATACATTTTTGTAATACACATCACTCCATGAGAACTGTTTTCGTTATTTTTTAAACAGTGACAACAGAATTACATCAATTACTTTTTTTAATGCTACTTTAACAGTAACACCAGACTGAGGCCATATAACATAATAATCTAGGAAGTAAATTCAAAAGTTAAAATAGAATTCAGTGATATCCTCAGTAGTAGAGGAAAAAGAAATATTACTGACGACTCAGAAGGCAAAAAATGAAATCATATTAACATTCCAAAATAGTACAATAGTGAAATTTGTTTGACTCAAAAATAAGTTAATATATGATGAATAGCAGTTGAATGATAAATGATGTTTGATGAACTTCAAATTTCATATCAAACCATGAAACGGGGTTGCTTTTATACACACACAATTCTCATTGATCTTAATGTTAATAATATAAAAAAGCAATATGACAACTACCTTGCGAATAAAATCTTCAAACATATTGCAAGGTCTTGAAGTTACTTTTTGGTTTATGTAAGATTTAATGTAACTAATAGCCCAAATTTGTAAATATTAACAGTTGCATACAACAATGTGCAATATCTCTTTACTTAAAATTTTACAAGGAAATTACCCTATATTAAATTTTTTGTCATCTCTTGTCCACTGAATAATGACAACTTCTTCAGGCTCAGCAGCATTGATTTGACCACACTCAACAGTCATATCTTTCATCTCTCTCAGAGACATGTGAAGATTAACCATAATTTCTTGAGGGATCTGCACCAGAAGTCCATCTTCAACAATACTAAATTTTGCAGATAATCCTGATGAACTCTTCAAAGCTCCACTGAAGACAATAAAGCTTGCACCAGTTACTACATAGATAAATATATCTTATTCAGAATACGATGTTAATATGCAATTCTACATGATTTTTCAAAACTATGAAAGTTTTAAACAAACAATATAACCATATAAGATGAGACAATTACTATATTAAAGTGAAACAAATTTATTTGTAAAAATTAATAGATTAGTGTGCATCAATAAATTCACAAAATAGCCATTAATTTTTTTTTTCTTTTTTTAACTAGGGCATAAATTAAGATCTTTTCTCATCATATATAGACACATGAGATGGAAAAATTTGTAGTTATGTTGGCTCATTTAGTTTATATGCTACAAGATTTCATCAAATATACATCTGAAAAATATGCATACCATAAATGCTCATGTATGGCAACATTTGATATACACTTTAAACTTTATTTTGATTATAATTTAATAAATAAAAATATTTTGCAATTATGCAACTTTTTACTTTACCTCTTCGCGTAGTATTTTCAATGTTGATTGCTTGAGTCTGATAGTCACCTTCCTCTTTTTGCATGCAAACTAAATGAGAATCAGCTTCAGAACTAAAATTTGATCCAAGAGCCAAAACATGTTCAACATTGTTGCTGTTCAAAACTTTCATGACCTGAAATAAATATACTTAATCAACATTATTGAGCACTTTAAATACACAAATTGTTTGCATTTTACAAAGAAAAATAGATATGATTGAGATTACTCTGTACTGGGTTATATGGACAAGTCATTACACTAAGTTATTTTTGTTGTAATTGATTCACCACTACCATAAAAATCAGGCTAACAAACAAATTCCTCTTTTTAAGATCATAAAACATAAAAACATTCAGACTCAGAGAAATAAAAAATTAGCTCTATTTTACAGCCTTTTTTGCATATACTTGTTACAGTTTGATTTGAGGTAAGGTCATTCAAGAGTCTCAAAATTTATTCTGAAAAGATTGATTAAAGTCGGTTTGTTATTTGTTCATCTGAGATATATGGCCCTCAACAATAAAAAAAAGTTAAAATAAACATTATGAAAGTTCTTAAATAATTACCAAAATTTACATTTGACCGACTTTCCTACTCAAATTGTACAATATGACAGTTTTGTAAAAAAAAAAAAGAACAATACTGTAATAAATAAGTTAAGTTCAAAAGATGTGAATAACAATGTAAAACAGCTTCACCCTTTTAAGCCTGTCAAAGGGAAATTAAGAAAAATATCCGAACTTAGGCTGTTGTTTTAACACTGGCAGAGAAATAATGAATCATAAAACACCTCTCCCTTTCTCTTTGAATGCCACTACCATTGTACATTAAAGTGCAGAGCATATAATACTAGCACAAAATAAATCCCACCTTTTACTACAGACTATTCAAGTGATAACAAATTTCTTTTATATATTTTATGCTGGACTATATTTTAATCGATTAATATACACTACTTAGCCAACATAAAAATATTAGTATGAGGTTAATCATGGTGTACTATACACAATGATCCTATGAAAAAAATCCTTGATGTATAAATATAAAAAGACAAATATACATATAAATTTATATTATAAATATAAGTAAATATTTATATTACAGATATAAATATGTATACTAATTTACAAATATATATATATTCATTGAAATATAAATATATGAGTCACAAAACACATCTCCCTTTCTCTTTGAATGCCTTTACCACTTACGTTAATTTGCCGAGCTTATAATGCTAGCACAAAATACATCACTCTACCTACTACAGACTATTCAGGTGATAAATTTCTTTTATGCATTTTATGATGGATATGTCTATAATTTACATTTTAATGGATTAATATATACTAATTTGTCATCATAAAAATATTAGTATGAAGATTAATTGTGGTGTACTTCACACAGTGATCCCATGAAAAGAGTCCTTGATATATATAGAAACAATTTCAAATATATGACAGATAAATATGTACATAACACAAAAAAATTGACCTTTTCATATCTATTGCGTGGAATGCTCACACAGGTTTTCTTCTCTTCCATATGAACTACAAGTCCCGGAATGACAGGAATGGTGAATTGATAGTTGCGCAAATCCTTTAAAAAAAAAATTTCAATTTAGAAATATGGAATGGGAAGAAAATAGGAAAATATTAATGAAAAAGTAAAAAAGTTAACACAGGTCTGCACACAATATTTCACTAAAAATAGAAAGTGGGATTTTTTTTTCCAGGAAGAAGGAAAAAGTAGAAGTGATTCTGCAAAAAAAAAATTTTTTGAACCAAAAAAAAGAAAATTAAATTACTTCTGAAAAATAAGGGTAAAAGATAAGATTTTTCGGGAAAATGTAGAGAAACGTTGTATTTGCAGTTAAGAGTTATTCATAATTAATAAACCTAAAAAATATTCAATAAGCAACAAATATGATTTAGTAATTTGCATATTATAACAATTCATTTTTAAGCCACCTCAACACTGCATGTAAGAAATGTGTCTTACTTGATTTCATGGTAATTAAACTTTAAACACAATCATACTACAGTTGTTACTGTATAAAATGCAACTTTCAACCAGAGAATTGAAATTTTCCCAGCTCAATGCAAACAGTCATACAATTATTTATCAACAAAAGGGGGGGGGGCTTGACAAAACTTATTACAGATGGTGTAAAATAATATGGACATTTCTTCATTCTAACATAGGTAATTTCTTAATCAACAGAAAATGGGAAAATAATAACTTCCACAAAAGATGCAATCAGATTATGTGTAGCAAAGCTCTCTCTACCTACTACTTCTGCAAGTAGCATTATAATTTTTTTTTTTAACCACAGAGAGAAAATAACAAGCCATCAAAAATGGAAATTTGGTAAATAAGATAAAAATAAACTTTATGCTAAAAAAGCAGCTTTAATCAGCTGGGTTTATTTTAAAGGGTTTTGTATATGCTTAATTGTGCCAATTTATGCAGCCTCTTGTAAGAAATCCTTTGTCTTAGAAAGTTGAAAGTCTACATGTAAAATCCCACTGGCTCCAAGCAACCATTGCAATTAAAAATGAATTTCCAGCCAAAATTCTCAACTAGTCAAAGTTCAGACACCACTGTTTTCCTTTGGAAAAGGACAGACAGTAATAAAAGACAGAAAATGACTTTAAAAGCAGTACATGTGTCCAGCAATTAACAGCTTTACCAGATGATGTAGGCAGGAGAGAATTTACAGGAATGTATGACACCAAGCTACCTAGCCCAATTTGCTCTCTTACTAACCTAAAATTTAGAGACAGAACTATAAAAATTCAAAAATGAAACCTGAAGTCAAGGAATGAAATTTTTTAGTTTACACTTTTCCAGCATTTCTCCATTTTATCTACTTTTTACTGGTTTTTATAAAGCATTATATAAAGTAGATCAAAATTAATCTTAAAAGTGCTCATTTCAATAGAACTTTCAGGTATTTAGAAAGGGAAAGTAAAGAAATAATGTACATTGGGATCAGAATGAAACCTAAAGGTATCTGAAGATGTAGATGGTGTAAAGTACAGTAAATCAGACTATCTTTCCGTTTATCATAAATGACTACATCACTACTCTTGGTACTTTTCAGGCTTGCCTCAGCTCTGAATGGAAACTATAAAAATTGCACTACCTAAATTATTACTGAAATGGCATTCAAGAAGAGAAGTACTCTTATTGTTTATATATGCACATTTATTACATAACAGCACTGCATTTTGACTTGAATGCAACAAATTAAACAAAAACATCATAAAGTTTACATGTATTAGTAATAAGTAGAAAAACTCTGTAACATTAATTACTTACAGCTAAAACACTCATTATTGTTTGACCAATCTCAAAGAACACAGGTTTCCGTTGGCGAACACTCACCAAAGCACAAGGATAATCTGAAACAGAAATTATACATGAATACACATGCAAAGTACTTAATTCACAAATACATTTAGTTCTTTTTCCATGCATATTGTAAATCCAGAAGCCCAACAGAACATAAATGAAATAAAATACTTAATACCAATTGTAAAATTCAAATTATGATTTACAGGAAACTTGTGGAAAATGAGAACAGGAACACACAACTAGTTAAATATCCCTATAATTATATGGTGGGTTGCCATCCCTCTAACTACTTTAGAGATTTTAGGAAGTTGTGTGCTCTTATTTCTTAAATTTAGAGTATGCATATACAGATTATATTGATATAAATTTTTAACATCAATATTTCAACAAATAATAAATACCATAAAAAGTTGATAAAAGTGGTTTAAATTATGATCAATTTCCAATAATAAAAATAATAATAATAACAATAAAAACTTCAAAACATCTGGCATCTTGAGTAATGCTGTGAAACTATTTTAGAGAAAATAGTGAAAATTTAGGTGTATAAAACAACACTTTTCAATCAACTAAAAGGGAGACTAAAAGCAGTTCTGCATTCTTTGTTCCTCATGTAAAGGATTATCTAAGTTTTTATCGGCAATTTGTAAATCATGAATTCATAAAATAGATACATAAAATCACACAGATCTGAATGACTTAAAAAGTCAGAACTTAGGAAAAAATCATCACTAAATTTAATGAAGGAATTGGTTTGTGAAAGGTAAATAATTTCTTCAAAAGAGTAACAAAACATATGAAAATGTAATGTTCATCAAATAAATAACTTATATGCAACAAATTTGAAAGAAATCTACACAAAAATGTAACTGTCCAGGCTAATACAGTGGAACCCCGATTTTACGTTTTTCATGGGACCAACGGTAAAAAACATACGAAACGGGAAAATGTAAAATCAGGGTTAAAACATAATCTAAGCATAGTATAGGCAATTTTCCCGGACCAGCAGAAAATGACGTATAAAGCGGGATAACGTACGAAATGGACAACGTAAAATTGGGGTTCTACTGTATCTTTTAAAGAGGAAAAATCAAGTGTATTTAAGAGTATCATAATATTTAAATACATTGTGCACACATTAAATAAAAAATTTTAACTTTCAAGATTCTGACTGATTTATAACATTCAGACAAGAAACCATTTACTTATTTTTTAATTCAAAATGGCTAAATAATTTGCTTGTGCCAATTCATTTTATTTTTTTACAGAGTTAATTCTTCAAAAATTTTTTTCCCATCTGAAACAGATGAATAGATTCAAAAGCAATGATCTTCATTATTTTACTTTACAAGTTATTTTTACAAAATGGATACTTACATCTACATTCTGCTCCTAATCGAAGCATTAGGCGCAGAGGGAAAACTTTTGCCCAAGGAACTTCCCATTTATGAATCAATATGGCAACTAAGAAGGGTGAGTTTGGCACAATAAGCTTACTTAGACACTGAAATGTAGGACGGACAAATAAAAATCCTCTATGATCACTACTACCCAAGATCTGCTCAGGAAAAATTGTATGGCCTAGGTCTTCAAATGTAGTACCTAAAATTAAAATATTCTTGGTATAAATCTCACAATTAAACAAAATGCACTTTAACTAAATGTATGAGGAAGCATGAAGAATATTACCTTTACTAGCACTGTCATAAATATGTGTGAAAAGTTTCATAATTCCTCGGGGTAAAGTATTTTCTCCTGGAAGTCTTTCTAATATAACCATTACTTCATCTTGTCCAACAGCACAAAGACCATGACTTGTAAAACACCAGCATTCTTTACCATAGCAACAATCCACTATAAATAATAGAAGAAAAAATCTGGGTTTTTGATAAAAAAAAATAAAATAAATAGCAATGATTGAATAAAATAAATAGCATATTTACCACAGAATTGCCACATAAAAAAATAACAAGTCTATAACAGATCATTGATAAAATTTCAGCACAGTTCAAAGGATATTGTTATATAAATTTCAATATTATATGATACTCACATTTTGTTAATTTTACAAATAAATTCATGTTCTTGAGGACAGCAAAATTAATAGGCTTTTGAGCATCATCTGTTTAGGAGCATAAAAAGGATGAAAAATTACTTTGAGATTCAACATGAGAAGTGGTAAAATTAATACACTCAAGGAATTTAATAAATACCTTGCATTCTCTCCAACACCTGATTCCAGTCCAATTTATCATCTTTATGCTTTTCATTATCTACTAAAGGGGGGAAAATATAATTATCACACTGACTATATGTCAATATACTATTTTTGAATAATAGTATATTGAAATATACCATTATTACATTGACTTAAATTTAAATTCATATTTAGTATTTTTAGATGATACATTACAAGTACTTTGATAGATAACTGTTAAGACAGAACCTAGGTATTACAGATAGAAAAACAAGCTCAGAGTTTTGAACAGCCAATATATGTATAATGAAGCACATCTCCAACTGGTTAACCACAGTTATGCTAAATCTGCAAAATTTCTGCCCTTTTGTCCTGGATTCCCCCAAGATGTTTCTTTCACCAATACTCATTTTATACGTAATACTGGATAGGACTGTTTATCTGATCACTGTATTCACTTGAGAAACTCATCCATGCGAGTTCCGTGTGATTCTAGGTCAGCTTTAACCTTTAGCTTACGGGGCCGGTTTTTTGAAATCTCTCTTTAGAACGGGAAAATGTTATCTACTTCCTACCCCCATTTTATGAACGATCAGCGTGTGGGGGGGGGTATTGGGGAAAAAGTGGCTAATTGCTTTCTAACTGACCGTGGGATACTGAAGAATTTAGTCTTTCCCTAAATTCCCTACATCTGGGATGGTTTAGTAAACAAATTGCAGATGTGACAGACAGGAGCTTTGCACATTTTGTTTGCTTATGATAGCATATGTTCTAAAAAAGATTTTATGGACGAGTGCATTTTAATGGTGGGAATTTTTTCACATGAATTTTTAAGAAGGAAAAGGAATTTAAATTTTAAAATAATTTTAGAAAATGGGCAAGAAAAATTTAAGATAAAAGAAAATTTCTCAAATATTAGAATTTAAATGTTTATTTTCTGAGTTCTGCACGGGTTTTCACACTAAATGTTAATTATCTTAATATTTTTCTCATATGAAGTTGTATTCTCACGCGCAATTCAAATGTTCTTAAGTTCTATTTCATGTCATTGCCAAGCCATCTAGACCCAGAAAATAGAAATTTCCTAATTTCCCCTTCTCCTTTATAAAACGCAATCTAGAAAATAAATGTAGGTGTGTAAAGTTCATGCACAAATGTAATAGTTGAAACTGAAATCGCTGTAATGAAGGAACACAAATTCATGATCTAATGTCTTACTTTCTTATGAACAAAACCAAAATGATTCGGTTAGCGTGATCTTTAAGATAGACATACCTTAGTACAGGGCAATACAATCTAAAATTTAGAGTAAAAATGTCCTCCAAAGAAAAAGTATTTGTGTACGAAGCTCTTTAAATCAGATAGAAGAATACACACATACGATCACTAATAATATATACACACTCGATTCTCATTTTGCATGAATTTGAAATAACAGGGTCCAAGAAAAAGAACCAATTATTTTTTTACACTTTTATTTCTTTTTTACTTTAACATGGTTTAAAAATATAAAAAGAATAAAAAATATTGAATGCAATGTTATCAATTAGTATTTCAGAAAATGTAGATGATTCCACGTTTGTTTATTGTAATGATGATGGTGTGATTCCACTATCTGCAGGTACAATACTGAAAGACTTTCAACTAGCCAATAAACACAGAAATCACTTCCTTTCAAATGATGGCAATGTCGTACGAGCTGTGTCATTCCAACGGGATTTAAAAATGATTATGGCATGTTATGCAGAATCTTATAAAGAACTAACAAAATCAAAATCACTGTCTAATAACCAAATTCATATTCAAAACCGGTGAAACAAATGAAATGCAAGATGTTCATTTTATTCCAGATACACTTGTAGATATATTGCCACTCAATTATTTCCATTGACAAGAGGTATGGAAAAATCTTTTGAATGTCATACGTATGTCTGTGTAAATAAAAAAAAATTTAAAATTCAATTTATTTTTAACCACTTCCGCCAGTCGCACTTTTTCAATTTAAAAAAAATAGGCTGTATAAACATAATTAAAATAAAATTTGTGGATTTGCTCTTACATATTTATTAAACGAATCCAAATTTCATGTGAAAATAAACATTTTTTTTTTTACATTAAGTATATTTGAATAGAACCTATCTCCAAATTTTATATGTTCACTGTATCTCTTTTTCACATGGAATTTTTATTTATTTATTTATTTATTCCTTTTTTGCCCGGTAGTCTCTGGAACGTATCCCTCATGCAAAAAAAGAATCATATATATATATATATATATATATATATATATATATATATATATATATAGTGGAATCTCAATCGATCATTTTCCGAATCGTTTTCCCGTATGTATCATTTATTTCACCCAGTCCCGATGATCATATTGCTTTGTTATGTTCCCGCATTTATCTTTCAGTTTAGTCGGTCCCTTGAAAAACAATAGATCGAGATTCCACTGTATATATTATATTAAGTTGAAAGTGATGTCCAAGACATATAGGTATCCAAAATAAGAAGACAAGAAATAAATACTTTAATTTTGGTTTTATTGCATTAGATAACCTTTTTCTCATTGTACTACCTCCATTCATTGGATTTTAGATTCTACTTTTCATATTTCTCGTCTTACACAAGAAAGTGCTGTTATATACGACTAACATGCAAGTATTTATATTAATTTCCAATTTGTGATAGTTACTTTTAATAGAGCATTTTTCTCTTTCCAATTTGCATGTACTCATGTATGCATGTATATATACATACTTATAAACATATATACATCTTGACCTAGGTCTTTTGAACATATTTTTCACTTTTTAAAAACAATATAATGAAAGCGAGGAAAAAGTACAACTAAATGAAAAAAAAAATGAGAAACAAGAAAAACTGTAACTTCATAAATTTTATAGAAAGAATAAACGTATTAGACTAATTTCAATCACTAAGATTGAAGCAAACCGTCAAAAATAATATTCCTCGTACCTAGGATCAGAAATTTTCCCCTAATTAGGAGTGAATGTTTATTTTTCCCCATTTGTCAGTTGTAAAGTCAATTTTTTCCTCCGGAAAACGATCAGTCCTCAGCAAAATAAGACCCCCCCATCTGAACTAATATCCTGTATCCTGTGTGGTTTCCGACAAAATAGGGGGATGAAAACTTTGGGACGACAGTTATCCCAAGCCTGTATATTTGGAGAGTATGTGCTTGGGATATATGCTATCCCACCCCGTGAGGAAAAGGTTAATTGCTGATCATTTGAGCATATGCTGTGCATTTTAATGCACTTTAGCATTTTAATGGATATGTTTAGGCGTATAGACAGACCCATGGGCTAAAGGCATAACAGCCAAAAACTATAAAAATAAAAATCTTGAAAAATCTACTAACCTATTTGTAATACAACAGGAGGTAGAGGACCTTCTTCATCAGATACTAATATCCTTTTCTGTCTACTTCGCTGAGATGCTGAACAAGAAATGGAAGATCCTGCAGTACCATATGAATCACCTGCAGACAAAACTGTTAATATTTAATAGCTCCAACAGATACAAAATATCAAAAATTTATAGCCTGTGAATTGTTAATCTAAGCAAAAAAGTACTTAATAATAATAAAACTAAATGGAAGCACAAATAACCTATATTTGCCCTAAAGCAAAAAAAAAAAAATAATTATATAAATGTAAAATGTTAAATCCTCATCTATGAATAAGTATACAGCAAGAAATCCAGTGGTAGTAAGATAATTCAAAATCTGCTTAGTAAATATAAGGGGGAGGTATCAAAAAGATACAGGTACAGAAAATTTTGGATGAACATACAATTAAATATAATCTTTTAACAATAATGCAACAATAAACTGGGACAAGTTCAAGAGTATGTCTGAATAAAATCCCGATAACAGTTCCTAAAATAAAGGCATACAATTAAGTTTTTAGCTTTTATTAAATATTAGGTATTAGTTATATAGTGAATAAATTATTAATAACATGTTTTGTTAACTTTACTGAGAATGCCATACAATGGAAATACAGCAGGGGTTGTGATGTGAAAAAGGTTTGGGAACAAGAAGTCGATAAATTGTAAAATTTTCCACTAATCCTTGAGAACAATCAATATATATATATATATATATATATATATATATATATATATATATATATATGTAGGAAGGAGTTAGTACTCCTTCCTTTAGAAGTGAATCATTAGACTTAATTATTTTGAACATTTAATTAAACTAGACGATGTTTACAAGACAGGACTAACACTTAGTATGAAATTAAAAAATAAACACAGAAGAGCTAAACATCGGGAGCTTGCAGAACAACACATCCGCTTAAAGTCCTTCGTGCCGCAGTAGTAGGAGTGGAAGTTGTAGTAATAGTTCAGTTGTGTTGCCAAACTCACTCTCACACGGCCGTTCTGACTTTCCAGACGTCCGCGGCTGGGTTGTAAACAATAATTCTGAAAAGATAAAAAGAAAAAAAGCAGAAAAAGGAAAAATATTTCAAAAAATTAAGCAGTGTTCAACACAGTGGTATTGGTGTTCAGTTTCTGCACCACTGTTTCATTTTGTCCGCTGCAGTTGATGTTATGGTTGGACCATCGTGATGTCCTAACTTTCGAACTTCGTAACGATCGTTGGGGTTGATGTTCGTGATCTCATATGGTCCGAAGAACTTTGGTCGGAGCTTTAATCCGGTTCCAAATTGAGTTCGTTGTATTGCCACTTTGTCACCGATCTTGTATTTACAAGCCGGTTTACGCCGTTTGTTATATTGTCGTATGTTTTCTTCCTGTAGACGGAGGATATTTCGTTTAGCTTCGATACGTAACGCTTTTTTGTCATCAAGAATTCTTTGGTGGTGTTCCTCGTCAAGAAGATTTTTAATCTGTAGATCCTCTTGTTGTTTCATTTTAACACCAATTAAAAGTTGAAAAGGTGTGAATTTTGTACTGCGTGTGGTGGTACTATTTAAGATACGTTGCAATCTTGGGACATATTTAAACCATTTGTCAGGTTCATCTAGAGCTAACTTAGTTAAAACGGGAATAATTGTGCCATGAACACGCTCAACCTGACCGTTGCCACGTGGCACACCTGTTGCTATTGAAATGTGTTCAATTGACTGTTCCTGGCAGTAACTTTGAAATTCTGAAGATGTGAATGCGCTACCTTTGTCAGTAATGATTTTTGAAGGGTTGCCAAATGTAGTTTGTTGCAAGGATAATTTGTCTAAGGCATCTTTCGTAGAGGTGGACTTCACGGGATAGATCCATACAAATTTGGAAAAGGCATCAACTACTGTAAAAAGATACTTATAACATTTTTTTGTCGATGGTAAAGGTCCTAAAAAGTCGCAATGGTAACATTCAAGGGGTGCATCACCTTTTGGAATGGGGTGAAGGTATCCTTCTTGTTTTCCAGATTTTCGCGAGGACAAAATGCAAGGAATACAGTTCGAAATAATTTCTTGAACTAATTTCTTAAGTTGAGGAATGAAAAATTCACGAGAAACAATTAATTCGGTTTTTTGTGAAGCAAAATGACCTTGTGAATGGGCGTTTAGCACTATTTCTTTCTGCATCATTTGTGGTACTACTAAAAGTTCGGCATCCTGATGAAGTTTATAAAGAATTCCGTTTTTAACAAAAAATTCATCAGAAGGTGTAGATTCAAGCATAGATTTAATTTGAGATATAAATTCATCCTGGTCTTGGGCATTTTTCACCTTTTGAGTGATATCATTTGAGGTAATTACAAGAATGGGGTTACGACTTAAAGCATCAACATGTTTCATCTGTCTACCGGGTCGATGACAAACTTCATAATCAAAGTCTTCTAACATCAATGCCCATCGAGCAATTTTAGCTGGTAGGTCTTTTTTGTGCATCGTTTTTTGGAAGGCATCACAATCGGTGATAATTTTAAATTTTGTTCCCAACAAGTAGTTTCGAAATTTTTTTAGCGCTTCAATAACGGCAAGAACTTCCAGTTCATAACTATGATATTTTTCTTGTTGAACTGTAGTTTTACGGCTAAAATAATGAATAGGATGAAACTGTCCATCATCGGATTGTTGCAAGAGCACAGCGCCAAAACCTAAGGAGCTGGCATCAGTGTGGAGTTCTAATGGGTATCCCTGTTGAAAAACACGAAGAACTGGATTTTGTGAAAGAATGTTTTTCTGTTGTTGAAAAGCTGCTATTTGTTCAGGGGGTTTGGGAGCTTCAATAACTTGAAATTTTGGTTCAACCTTTTCACTTTTGACGGATTCATTCTCAAGGGCATCATCATCGGCATCAAATATTTTTGGTTCAAGAGTTGCTTTGATAGTTCCAATATCAAAAGCATTATCATCATCGTTATCATGAAGCAAATCTAAATCACTGGCATCAGCATCATCTAAATATTTTCCATCATCATTATCATGAAACAAATCTAAATCATTGGCATCATCATCATCATCATCACGTTCAAAATCAATTGGATTATCCATTTTCTCTACCCTAGAAATCTTATCTTGAGTAGATGTTAGAGGTTTTTCAGACATGCATATTTGGCCCTGATCTTGAATTTGTTTTTCTACAATTTTCTGTTCCGCAAAAGGGAGTCGTCGAGAACGTTGATTTACGGGGATTTCATCTTGTAATAAAATAGTCCTTTTAATTTCAGTGTCTTGAACTTTATGGGGTTTGTAGGAAGTAACGATATTTTGAACTTCCTCACGAATTTCAGAATTCAAAATGTGTGAAAGATCAAATGGGAAAGCTTGATCATCAGAAACATTAGCAATATTAACGAAGGTGTTATTATCAAGAGTAAAACGAATACCGTCTTCATCAAATGTAAATTGGGTTTGCTGTAAAAAGTCGATTCCGATAATCACATCAAAAGGAATCAAGTCATCCTCTAGAACATGTATTTTAGCAGGTAAAGTAATGGTTTGAATTTCGATGGAATCCTGAAAGAATCCGATGCTGTGAACTTGGTTTTTGCCAATTCCTGAAAAGGGAATGTTGGTGGGCTGCAATGGTGGCGAACCAATTCTTCGATAGGTTTTCTCATTGATGAGGGTTGCCTGTGACCCAGTGTCACAGAGTGCTGTCAATTGAATTCCTGCAAGTTGAATGTCAACATGCATGGGATTTTTCGATGAAGTTTCAGGAGAAAGTGCATTTACAGTTTTATCAGAAATAGGTTTTTGAGAATCAGGTTTTGGTTTAGAATTTCGATAACTTTTAGGGCAATTAGCATGAACATGACCAAAACTTTTACATCCGTAGCATTGTTTACCATATGACTTATTCAAACATTGGTTGCTTTTGTGACCTCTCAAGCCACAGGAAAAACATACTGGCTGTGTATTTGGGCTACGTGTATTATCGACTTTCACATTGAGGTAGGAAGCATCAATTTTTTTCTGATTATTTTGTCTGAAATTTTGTGATCTGTTAAAGATTTGTTCATAAATTTTCAACTTTTCCTTAAATTCAGGGACGGATTTACAACCGTAAAGAATAACTTTATTGTTTGTTGAATCAGGAATTCCGTTTATGACATACTCAAACAGAGAGGAGTCATCGAGAGAACCTTTGTGTGCCAAATCTCTCATAGCTAAGAAATATTCTTGTAGGGTTTCAAACGGTTTCATACGTCGAGATTCCATTAATTTATGTAACTGAATACCGTTAATTTTGTCCGAAAATTCGTCTAATAAATGGTGCTTCAATTGTTCCCAATTTGTAATTCCACGAATAGACCTAATTAAAGTTTGAGCGGGACCAGTTAAACATTTTCTAACAAAAGTAATTTGGTGAATTGGATTGTTTATCTGATATAAACAAAAAAGTTCTTCAACGTCAGATATAAAATTCTCAACACTGTAATTATCACGAGACGAGAAAGGTTTTATTAAATCAACAACGTCTTTCAGACTAAACAACTGGAAAGAGAGATTCGCAGTTTCAACTGAAGGCAATGAATTTTGATCTGATTCACCAACGGAAATGTGTGTATTTTGCTTATTCGAAGATTCTTTTGCGTCAATGGTGGGGAAAAAGGGAGATCTATTTTCCTCTATAACGCTGTTAGTTTGGGATGAACGTGCACCCGGAAGTGAGTCATCATTCACTTCGCATTCCGAAAGATCAGAAAATTCTGCTTTTAATAACGATAAATCAGTAAGACTCATAAGAATGGTATTGGCACATTTGTCTGGGTCAGTTGAAAATTCTAAATGAAGTAGATTACAAATAGAAATCAAGTCTTTAAGTGAAAACTCTTTAAGTACTTTCTGTTTCGTTGCTTCCAACACGAATGGCTGTTTAAAACCTGTAAATTTACGTAATCTGGTACGATTTTGTCTGTCGCCGTCTGTACCAAAAATTAAACGATGTAGAACCTTTATTTGATTCGTGCTACCAATTTTTAATGATTTTGCAATATTGGGGTAATCGTTGAGAGTAGCCATAACTATATACTAGGTTCAAACAATTATAGTACACAAATATACAAATATTCAAAACCAAAATCAATACTTATAATACGTAGGTACTCAAATTCAAAAATAGAAAATAATATTTCAAATCGAAATTTTTTCAAATACCAATTCAATAATAAAATATTGATTCTCAAAATATGCATCAAAATAAGTAATCTTTAAAACAGGTTTTGTTCAAGAAAAAAAATTATGAACTAAAATAAGCATCAAATATCAAATAATAAGTTCTTCAAAATAATTTCTCTGGTTGAAGAAAACAGATGACGTAAATTTAGATATGTATCAAGTTAGATATTACTTCAGCAAAATATTCATCAAATTAATCTTCAAAATAAATCACTGTTGAAGAAAATAGAGGATGTAAATGCAGCATCAAAATAATAGTTAAAGTTCTAATGTTAAAAGCATCAAAATTGGGAAATCGAAAGTATCAAAATTGTGAAATCGAAAGCATCAAAGCATTCTGCAAAATAAAAAATATTCTCGCAAGAAAACAGCAGAATTAAGTTCAACATCAAAGCGCATCAAATAAGCAAAGTTGTCATCAAATAAACATTCGCTTCGTCAAAATTATGCATCAAAATAATAATATAATAATCTTCAAAAGTATTCAATTCGCGATCTTTCAAAATATATATTATGTTGTGGTTTGTTCAAGGAAACAAGATTCTTCAAGTTAAATGTCGAAATTTTCATCAAATCATCAAATAATTTCATCGAAATAGAATTCTCTTCAAGAAAACAGAAGTGATAAATTCAACGTCAAAGACCATCAAAAATGAATTTAGCATCAATTAAATTCTTGCATCAAAAGAACGTTGAAATATCTTTCAGTTTTCTTAAATCATCAATAAGTTGAGAATTCCCTTAATCATCAAAATTTTCTTGAACAAGCGTCAACGTATGCATCAAATAATTTTAATATGATCCAAGTTACTTACAATTCTGGTTTTGGTTCTCATCATCCCATCAGAGTATCATCAGAGTCCGTGGCACATCACTTTGGCTTTCGCTTTCGATATCCAAATCCAAAATGACAGACAACAGTAATCCAGTCGAAATCAAGTCGAAATCAAGTCGTATCATCGAAAGAAAATAAAGTTTTTTTTTTTAAGTTCAGCATGCTAGGGGTATTTTTCGAGTCCGAGGGCCGAGCACCCATGTAGGAAGGAGTTAGTACTCCTTCCTTTAGAAGTGAATCATTAGACTTAATTATTTTGAACATTTAATTAAACTAGACGATGTTTACAAGACAGGACTAACACTTAGTATGAAATTAAAAAATAAACACAGAAGAGCTAAACATCGGGAGCTTGCAGAACAACACATCCGCTTAAAGTCCTTCGTGCCGCAGTAGTAGGAGTGGAAGTTGTAGTAATAGTTCAGTTGTGTTGCCAAACTCACTCTCACATATATATATATATATATATATATATATATATATATATATATATATATATATATATATATATAAGCATTTAAAATAGCAACTACTAATAAAAGTGTCTAAATATTTTTATGGGATAATTAGGTGTCAAACAAACATATGGGGGAGATTGACATTACCCCTTATACTTTGTAGTTACTATAAGAAACATTTTTTATAGGTTAGAAAAATTCAAACCACATAAACAGTTTCTAGAAATGAATGCTTTTATCTGTAACATCTTAATGAAACTCAATTTAAAAAGGTACATCAGAAACAATAAAAATCCCTTTATTCTTCAAAATTCTTAAAATGTTTAAATGCAGCTTTAGAGTAATTTTTTTTTTCCAATTACATTAGGCACTTCCCTTACAGCTACTGAACTAAATTTCCCAAAGTCACTGAACAAATTTTGAATTTTCATGACTTCTCACTTTAATACTAATATATTCTAATCTTTTTCATGATATTCCTTAAACCTGCAATGCTCTGGAGAGCAATATGATACCCC
Organism: Dolomedes plantarius; assembly: GCA_907164885.2. Lineage (NCBI taxonomy): Eukaryota > Metazoa > Arthropoda > Arachnida > Araneae > Dolomedidae > Dolomedes > Dolomedes plantarius. The sequence continues at coordinate 27,764,049 of OU015501.1, read as the reverse complement.
AACATAGAAAAATTATAATTTCATATTTTTTTTAAATTGAGTGCAAAACTCATGCATTGGAAGTAAAATTTATCAATTTTATGAAATATTGAAACTTAATTTTCTTTATGTGAATACATTTTAGGATATTAGAATTAGGAGACAGTAATGCAGTATATAAATTGAGTAAACATAGAGAAGTTATATTAAATAATTTAAATTTTTATTCATTAGTCTCCATTCACGACTATTCTAAGAATGAAATTATTTGGCTAATGATTACTAAAAGATTTAAATATTATTGACTAAAAATTGTCTAAATAGCAAACAAATACCATACTGATCGCAGTGCTAGACCTGGTAGTTCAATTATTACAATTGGTGTTTAATTTCAAATAGAATTCTTCCTCTACAAATATGATCAATGGTTGTTCTATTGAACAAAAATTAATATTGAATATTGATAATTTGTCAAGAATTTTCCTCAATAATTGTTCACCCAAAATACGGTATGGCAGCATTAGTGAATAAATCCAGTGATCTCATGAACCTTTTTGTTTTGCAAAATGCAGATGATAATGCCAGTGAATGTATCTTCACTTGCTGATTGTAGACCTGGATTGTATATACTTGATCCTTCTGATGGAGTTAATTCCCTATTTCTTTCCAATGTACTTTTTGAAGGTTTTTTCGGGTGGTTCATTAGCCTTCAACAATTTACAAATGCTCAGACACATTCACTTCTCGTTTATTTCACTCTATGGAAACTTACAAAATTTCACAATTTTCAACAAACACTTGTCAACAAAACTACACTTCATAGATACATTGTGTCCATAGTACACTAAGAAAGTGATTAGTCTACACTACATATATAGATAGGACCCACTCTATAAGCATATGACATGTACAAGACAGAAAGAGACTAGGAATGTTTCCCCCCTCTCCCCACTTTTGGTTTCTTGTTTGGGTAAGAATTTCACTTTTTGCCTCGCCCTAACTTACGCTACCATGGCTAAAGAAGTTTCACTTCAACAGCAGTTTATTGCTCTCATGCTGGTCAAAACACTTTTTAATTGTTATATTATATTTCCATTACTAGATATAACTGGGAACCTATGTCTATTAATGTTAAATGAGCCACAGTATGCAATACAGGAGACAAAGCAAAACATGAACAAAGTTGCAATTTGTATTGCAATTCAGAATAAGTTTTGATTATAACTGATGATAAAAATTAATGATATTAATCCCCTACACACACATATATATATATATATATATAATATATATAATATATATATATATATATATATATATATATATATATATATATATATAGCTTTTTCTGTCTAGTAGTGAGGTCTTGGGTGAATATTGTAATACTTTCCTCATAGCCCTTTTCACAGATTTGCCAAAATTTTATGAATCGTCAATAATTTATTCCCAACAATGATGACTAAAAATAAGAGGACAGTTATTAAAACCAGACGAGAGATTTATAAATAGTTTAAAAAACACCCAGCACCCTTGATATGTATTTTAAATTGTCATGAGCATTAAAAAAATGAAATGGGTAAAAAATAATACATTGATAACCATGGATTAAACACATGTTTTTGTAATTTTTTTCTGTTTATTTTTTCAATAAAATAGAATATTATAGATTGTCAAAATAACATGCTTGAAATGTTAAGTGTAATTGATGCAAAATATACCCCCAAAAAAACCTTTACAAATGTAATGTATGAACAATGAATAACATTTTGAATAAACAAATTAAATCAATTATAAAATAATGCATAATGATTACAGTACCTTTATTAATTTAGCTACATAAAACAGGATAGAAGAGTTTTAAGTAAGATTATACAGGATATGCACATTTTCTTTTAAAATTCCAGTTTCATTTAAGCCTTATCCATATCTTTTAAATTTTAAATTTTTTAACAAAAATGCTATACTTTTATTAAATTTAATTAGCATTCTAGACAGAAAATGTATTCTTTCAGTGGAAGAACAGAAATATCTTACTTGGCAGCAAAATATATATTTATTATGAAACAAATTCAATTAGTACAGAAATGTTAAGGGAAAATCAATGACAACCCTCTGACATTTCAGTTCTCTAACAAATGTGATAAAAATGAATAAATAGTAAACAATTTTTAACATCTGTGAATAGTGTATCCAGCTTTTCTAGAAGATCTGGATTACTGTAACTTTGATTGTGCCATAGTAGGATGCTTTGCAACAATGCCAAATAGCTAGTGCAATGGCAGATTCCAATGGCTCAAATCCTGGTTAGTATGAGTATTTGTACCAACCTGGAATTATCTTTTAAATGAAGGTCCCTGTCTATTAAGCTGACATGGGTAAAGGTAGTTAAAGAAATGCCAACCAGTCCATCCATCCATCAAGGGAAATTGCTCTTTTTTTTTACTTTTCTAGCCCATAATTACAAGTAACACCTACGAGAAGCTTTTGGCTTTTAATAATGAAGTATTCAACAAGATACCATTTTTTCCTAACTGTTGCATGTACAGGAATTGAAATTCAAACATTACCAATACAACTGTTCCTTGTTAACAACAGTGTTTAGTGATCTCACTTCCACATCACTAGACCATTAAAGTTGAGGGGGGGGGGTATGTAAAAACATAATGAATTCAAACGTAAAAAGTTTTTAAAACAGCATGCACAGAAAAATAAATGGTTACATACTATGAAAAAATATTTATTTCATCCAAAAAGTAGTATAACCAAATAAACAAAAAAAAAATGAGCAAAAAATGAAAAAAAATGGCTGTACATTCGAGGATAAGCCTCATATCTCTTATTCACTGCAATGGAGTATTAAAGCCTCTAATACTCCATTGCAGCAAACAGAACCTGACATAGCAACAGGGGCCTTCTGAAGGGAACTCCTACTGATGAGAGTAGACCACAGAAGGTAGCAATCCCACAAGCAACCAGGCACCCCTGAAGGCCCAACGTATTGCCCATACTCATCAAGCTTTATCTTCATGTTCATTAGTATAAATTAAGCATCCTTTAATATATACAGTTTACATAGAAGACCCATCATAAGTTGAGGTAGACAAGAAAACTATGCTTGGAAAAATCATTTGTATATGTTGTCACATTTCTCCATTCTCGAGTATATATATTACAATCTAGCAGCACATTCCCAGACACACAAACAAACAGTCAAGGATTCTAAAGGCAGGTATTCACATATGTTACAAAGAAGCTTTTCTTCTCAAGATTAATTTTCAAACACAAACTAGTAAGTGCTCAAACTAGTGTTAGATATTCCAAATTCTCAATGGTTTAACTTGTTCCCCTGGTGATATTTTAATCACTAAAAAAGCTTTATTTTCAATTATGGACATTTTAGGCTTTCACAAAAAAAAACAGAATTTTCAGGTAAAACAACCCCACAGTCTTCAAGTTCTCAGCCTATAACAATCATAGAGAATAGTAATAAAGATAAAAGGCTGGAAATCCCTGTAAAAATATGTCATACCTAATGCAGTTTTTTCCACTCTCTTTCTACCCATTCGGCGGTAGACAGGAATAGCATCAACAGGTTCAGTCAGATCAGTCAAATCTCCACCAGGTCGAATGCCATCTGAGAAGATAACTTGTTTAGGTTCTCTACGAGGTTTATTTCCTATGAGACAATATAGTTAAATTATAGAAAGTAAACTTGACACTCCTTAAGCACTTTGAGCCATGCATTAAACATGGATAGCACAAAAATTGCTACTTGTGTAGCAAAAATTATAAAAGTTTTAATTACTCAACAAAAATATAAAAAATTTCAAACAAAAATTCTACACTTCTCCATTAAAATTCATAAATATTTTTGCTGTCAATTAATAAAATGGTAAAATTTAATGAGGTACTACTATTAAGACTTTTTCTTTTAATATGCAAACATACTAATCAGCTTTCAAATTGCTTTAAAAATTATCAAGAACCTCAATGGAAAAAATATTTTAAACCAGCTTATATAAAGCAAATATTCCAATAACTGAACTTTGATTGACAAGAATTCTTGCTTAAAAATGTGTCATCTAATAACACTTTATTATCAAAGATAGATACAGCATTAATTTTACAGAATTTATGCACGAAAGAACAACTTTCAAGACTTGTAACAAGTACGGGATTAATAAAACTATGAATTAATTTCATGTATTTTTATTCTCAAATAGAACCATTAAATATATAACCTTTTTTTGAACTGACATCTAGAGCACATGCTACGAAATTGCTTTAAAACTGATTATATACAAAATTTGTACTCCAGTGATGTTGGATACAAATGGTATAACATGAGTCTACTTGTTTAACTTAAAGAAACAGCAAATACTCCAGATCAGTAGTATGCAAACTGTGGGTCACGACACATAGAGGGTGTCAAAAAAAGGGGGTCATGAATAGTCTGAAATAAATTTATATCATATTGAATTTAAAATTATGCTTTAAATTTTCTATAATGACATTTTTAATACTAATATTTTATACGTTAAAAAATATATATGATATTGTTAAATAACGCGTCAAACAGTCTTATATTAATAACTCCATCAGCAAAAGGCTATGCTTCCATTTGTTTCTACCAACCTGTGTGAGACTAGGCTTTCAAAACTAATAGCTATAAAAACTGGACAACAATAGACTTAAACCAGAAGATGATAGGAGAGTAACTCTCAAATATTTCACCAAATATCAAACAAGTATTACTTGAGGTCCAGGCTCAACCTTCTGATTAATTTTTTATTTACTTTAGTTTTATATAAATAAATATAGTTTCTAATTTTCAATGTTTTAATATGAAGTTTATAATTTTAAAATAATGCTCTTTATTATAATTTTATTTTTTGTTAATTTTTAAATGAAATAAGAATATATATTAATGTTTAACTATGAAGTTTTAATCACAAGAGATTTTCTGAAGGTTAATAAAAAGTTTAAAAAATATTTGCTTGAGTAAATATCTACTCAAAATCTATAATTCATTGATTTTTTTAAAAATTTATCAATGTTTACATATTTCTTTTGTTGGAAACATTCCCTTAATTTTAAAAAAAACTACAAAAAATTTTTTATTGGGGTTGAGTGATTTTTTATTTAAAGAAAGTGGGTCACAGTTGAAGAAAGTTTGTGAACCACTTCTATAGATTATCTTCTAAGCATAAATAATCAGCTTCTCATGCTGACCATTTTCTCCAACACAGCCAGCCATGTGTCTTAAGAATACCACCACTACTTATCAAGCAAATGAAGAATCACCCAGTGGTTTAAAGAATGTGATGGTTAGAGATCTGCCATGACCAATCCAATCACCTGACCATTTAATAGATATGGGTGCATCAAATACTTTAGAGCTCTATTTCAGGCTTTGCTCCAAGGAACAATGGTGAATTACACCACCAACTGTTGGACAACTAAATGATGTAAAATTCCTTCAGTTGCAACGCAACACTGGCAGACTCTCTCAATGAGAATACAGACTGTGCTAAAAACTGACAGCAGCCAACCAAACTGATCAAGTGCCCGGACTATCAGCATTTTTTCTCCCTTACTGAATATTAAATTAATCTTGGTAGTACCATGATCAGTACAAATTAAAATAATCACCTAAAAATTTCCTGGTATTCAACAGGTTGTTCTGGTATAATGTAGAAGTATAAAACAGAATTTGGTGGCATTAGGTACATAGCAAAACAAGAGAACTTCAAAATATAAGCTTGTTGATCTGAGGTCTGAAGAAGTAGGTGGGTATTTCAACTAATGGAAACACTTTAAAGACAGATACCTCTAAATTCAATAATTGAAAAAACTGGTGCCTAATTTGCGAATGGGCTACTAGTTCTTCATCAAGTCTAGCACATTTGAAAACACTAACATTAAACTAATCACAAATTCATATAATCTGCCGACAGATAAAAGATACAATTATAGAAAATTCCAGATTGGAGACACAGCAACAAAAACACAACTAAACTTCTCAAAAGGTGGGAAAAGAGACAAAATTTATGTATGAACAGTCACTGCTAAAGAATGGCAAAGACATGAAGGAAAAAACTTATGAGATCCTCCAAGTAAAATGCTTAAAAATGGAAGTCAAAATTCATTCTAAGAGGTGAAATTAAAGGGTAAGATAAAAGAGATAAAATTAAAATTAGAAAAGCAGAATAGTAATAGCAGAAACAAATGTTATTTAACCACACTTTATTGATGTGACTAACACTCCTATAAATGCTGTGGTTATGTCCCATGAGAAAAATCACATTTAAAGTTTGAGTTTTACATTGGGTAAGTTTTGAAAAATTACGACCACCACAGCTCTCACCTATACACCCTGTCAAACTAATGACCGGTCACTACATAGCAAAACCTGTATACGCAGTCGAGGGTCCATTTCCCCATGTTCGGAGCAGCTCATTTTCTTGGGTGCCAGACAGACAGTACAGATCTACCGACCAATTTGGGCAACCCTGGGCTCCTTTTCATTGGGTAAATATAATTTACAGATTTCATTTTTCATACCAGGATGAGAATGTCTCCTAAAAATTACTCAGCTCATAAAGGTAAAATGATTGATAAAACAAAAAAGATTTGGTGTTGAAATGTTAAAAGGTTTATAAAATAATACATAGGTATCTAAAGGGAATTATAAAAATTACCTCATTGTATTCTTACAAGATTATTTTCAAATGTCTGCAGGGTTTGAGTAAAGACTAAGTCAATAAAAATAAAATTTGAAAACTCAATGTTTACTCATTTTTTGTAAATAAACAGTAAGTTACCTATACAATGCTTGGCTCTAATTAAGTCTTTAAAATATTAAAGTCTAATTTTTTCTAAATACAGTTTGATCTCCTTTTTTACTTTCAGGTACGTACCATGAAGATGAAAGGCTTGCCTCTTTTTGCTTTAATTATATCATAAATATGATCAAACCTCTTTGAAAAGCCACTGGTAATAAAGGTGAGAATGAACAATTTTTTTTTGTGTGTGTGTGTGTGTGTGCTGAATAAAGTTTGTTTTGTTTTTGACAATGTTATTGTTTTTAAATGAAATATTTAAGGGAGAAACTTCACCCTCCATATGATGCATTTTTGGAAAGTTTGTAAAAAACAGCACGATATTGAGAAAAACATTTCCATTTTTAAAATACTAATCTAGTTTAGAGGCAAGGAAAAATTCAAAAAGGCAGATTCTGCCCCTAACACCCAAATTGTCTCTTGTTTAGTTGCTGGAGTGAAAAAAGATTAAAAATTATAAAACAGTAAATAAAATTGACCAATTTTAAAAGCAGTATCTTTTTACCAAGCCGAGCAATCAGACCACTTGGAGTAGTTAAGAAACTTATTTAATTTCTATGTCACTAGCACTAGTTAGTACCGTTGAAAATATTACAAAGTATATTTAAATTTTAATCTGTTAACAACAGTCAACAGCACAAGCTGTCTATTCCAGTAGATTCAGCTATGAGTTACAAGTAGTGAGAACATTAAAAAACTTTTGAGTATTGTTTTCTACTTCAAGAAATTGTGCCAAAAGCGTTAGTAAACAGTTAAACAAAATCAGGTACAGGAAAAAATTAAACTTTCAGGATAACTAATCGCACATTCAATGTTCTCTATTGTTTTATAAATATCACTCTAAAAATTATAATAAAAACCTCTCTTCAGCACGCCAATAGGAACCATAACTGTAGGAGGTGGTCTTGTTCCAGATAACTGAATTTGCTGCAAAGGTGGAATAGTAGAACAATAATCATCTGGGTTGTTTGGATGTGGTCTCCAAGTGCTCTTATCACCAAAATTTGCATTAGGAATCTGTGGTGAAGGAGAAAAATTGGGACTACTACCACAAGAGCTTGAACTCTGTGAATCAGCAGCAGTTGAAATAGTATTTTCATTCTGTGAGGCTAAAAAAAAAAAAATAAAAAAGGAGAATTTAAAATTCAATCATACGCAATTAATGTATTGAACATTTTCCAAAGCATCAACTAATCAGACTTCAATAACACACTATTATAACTGTAAGAGAAAAATACTAACTCATTTTTGAAGTTCAGTGGATGCCGGTAGATAAAGTGCATTAAATTATACGTGAAATTGAAGTAGCAGGCATAAGTTTTTAAAAAAAAACCAAAGTTTATTTAATCACTAAACTTCATAAAAACAAAAACTTGAAAAACATATTATTACAACGAAGTAAAAATGAAAAAGAACAAACGCAACCAGCGCGCGAAGCCGTCGGCAAGTAACTCACATTCGAATAAAAATTCGTCAACAACCCGGATCTAAGATTTGCATACCCATGTTGCCAACTGTCCAACATCATCTTTAAACAAACGTTTTATACCGCTGCCGTAATGACGTCATACCAAATTACGATCGCGGTCTGTACTACGTCACCACAACGGCGATATTATGAGTCGATGAAGCTGAACAGAGACAAAGTATAAATATATATATTATTTTAGTATATGCAAACGACAGATCACGGCGTAGTCAACAAGCTTTCCGGCGTCGAGAAAAATATGACACTCTTTCCTAACAATTTTCTCCTATGTGTCATATTTAAACTAGTGCCCACTTAAAATCAAAATCACAATAGCATGTATAAAATAATTCATATCAAACAAAATATACGAATACTCTCATAAATGTAAATATTATGAAAGTACATAAAGTAAAATTTTATAAGAGAGAACCCACAAAACACTTAACAATCAGAACACTAGACATTTACTTCAGATTCTATCAAAGGAACTGCCATGATAAATAATATACTAGGTAACACATAACCAGATATTGGTGGTTTTCATATAGGGTAAAAGATGGTTAGCTTTTATCTTCATGTGCAAATTAAAAACAGTTATAGTTAACTTGAATAGATTGGACAAGTTCAGAAGACAAAACAAATACTTTGCCTTTAATAATTTGTGTTATAAAAATAGGCCAATTAAATATTATTAAAATAAAGGACAGAAAATTATGAAAGTATTGAAAAAGTGGAAAATCATGGAAGATTTTTTATCCCTGATTTCAATTTTTACACATGACATGAATCCATTTTTTTAAAAATTTTAAATAAATTAAAATCTAGAAAACTTGGTGTAAACTCTAAAAAGCAAAAACAAAAAAATATGTGCTCATACACACAAAGTTAATTCATACACAGGATATAATGAAGGATATTTAATACTATAATCAAAAAGGAATTATGTAGTAGAGTGAACCTCACCTGAAAAAAATTTAAAAACATCACTGAAAAACAAAGCAGATCATTGTACACTCATGGACAAAAAAATTAGCGCACCAAGAAATAATTGCGGGATCGTAACGAAACTTGCAATGAAGGTACATGTCGGGGAGATATGCAAATGATTAGAAATGCAGCGTGATTGCGCATTACGTATAGCCGGTAGAGGGCGTTGAACATCGTACTCTATGGAGTATAAAACAGGTAACCAAAGCTTGTTTGAGTGTGCTGAATCATTTACAAAGGAAGAGCTGAGATAGACATGCCATTACGCCGTGTTCGAAGACAATATAAGCAGTTGTCGCAGTTTGAGAGGGGGAGAATCATCGGGATTGTTATCGAAAAGGCGGGAGCAGTTAAAAATGATTCTGCTTCCAAGTGCTACAGTGGAGAAAGTCCTTCGTCATAAAATGCTATGTAAAAAAAGGTTCTTCGAGACTTGAGTAAAAATTTGCAAGTTTCTTAAAAAAACGTTTATTTAGATGTCATTTTTTGACAGATTAAAAACTAACATTTATTACATAAGTTGCATTACGGAAAATTTCTTACTTCGTAATACCCGCACTGCTTTGCCTCGAGAACAATTAGCGACTATTAAAAAAACTTTACGAAAAGGGTAAAATTTACTTTAGGTTGAAAGCGACATCCTCTTTTCCCAGTCAGCTAAACTTCTATCGCTAAAAACACCGTCATTCTCGCGGGCTAAAAAAAACAATGCGTCGCGGCTGGCGAACGAGCTGAAAAACGCGCCTTGTCGCTCCCTCTCACTCTCACTGTCACTGATCGTACTCACATGGGCCGAGTAAATATACTCTTGCTATTTAGCATAATCGCCTGCGGGTGCCGTTGCCACACCGATTTCTGATATCTTGAAATGAAATCCTTGGCCACACCCCCCCATGCGGTTGCGTCAAATGGCGTCGACCAATCGGCAAATATTACATCGTTTGGAGCGAACCTAAATCTCTCAACTCTGCCGATGGAACGTGCGTTTGCAACTTAAAATAAAACAAATATTTAGGACGCCATTTGCATCCTGCTTAAGCTTTTTTTTCTTTAAAAAAAAACCGTAAAAAAGAAAAGTATGTGAGTATTCATCCAACAGGGATGATGGAAGCTGGGTGGTCAGCTAGGCGAGTAGCTCGTCAATTAGGCTGCTCTGATTCTGTTGTGAGGAGGTGTTGGGACCAGTGGACCAGAGAGATGTCATGTACACGAAGACCAGGCTCAGGACGCCCTCGACAGACCAGTCGTCGAGAAGACCGCCACATCGTAAGAAATGCACGCGTACAGCCAACTGCTTCATCGGCCGCCATCCAGGCACAGGTAGCACCTTCACTAGGGGCCTCTGTGTCTTCTCAAACCATACGAAGGCGCCTGGCTGAAGGACAGTTGGTATCGCGGCGCCCATTACGTGTGCTGCCCTTGACGCCCACCGATCGATGCCTCCGTTTGGAGTTTTGCCGCGCACGAGGAAACTGGACTGCAGCGGAATGGAACCAGGTCATCTTTATGACAATCGTGTTTGTGTGTGGAGAGCCCGTGGTGAACGCTTCAATCCTGCCTTTGCTGTACAGCGACACATCGCTCCCACAGCTGGTGTGATGGTATGGGGTGCCATTGCCTACAATACACGGTCACCCCTAGTATTGTTCCGTGGCACCATGACAGCCCAGCGGTATGTTCATGAAATCCTACAACCACATGTGTTGCCACTCATGCAACGGCTCCCAGGAGCCATTTTTCAACAAGACAATGCTCGGCCTCATGCGGCAAGGGTGTCACAAGACTGTCTCCGCACTGTTACTACCCTTCCTTGGCCTGCCCGATCCCCAGATTTGTCTCCAATCGAGCATATCTGGGATCATTTGGGATGACGAGTTGGGCATCCCACGAGTTTGAACGAACTAGAGGCAAGGTTACAGCAAATATGGAACGAAATTCTCAAGACATCATACAGAACTTGTATGATTCAATGCCCGATCGTATCGCATCGTGTATTCGCGCTAGAGGGGGTCCAATACTCCACAGAGTACGATGTTCAATGCCCTCTACCGGCTATACGTAATGCGCAATCACGCTGCATTTCTAATCATTTGCATATCTCCCCGACATGTACCTTCATAGCAAGTTTCGTTACAATCCCGCAATTATTTCTTGGTGCGCTAATTTTTTTGTCCATGAGTGTATTTAACTGCACTTTAATTTATAAAATTCAGATGGCAACAAGAAAAACAAGGAATAATTTATTTGCTGGTACACTGAATATTTGTATGAGGTGAAGAGAAAAGAAAAATTTAAATTTATATTACACATGGAAAAAATTTTAAAAGGAATACCATAGCATAAAATTTCAGAGCAATGGACCACTAAGTGATTTTTGAAAATAAACAAAAATTGAAATGTACATCAGAGCACAGGCAAATGCTACCACAGGATAACAAAGAATATAAATTTACTGCTACAATAAAATCAACTAAACCATTTGCACTTCAAACTTTAAAACATTTTTATTTTTACTCAAAACTTTCATCAAAGCACATGTGATAATTTTCTTTATCATTCAATAGCTAGGATAATGTGTTATTGTCCTAATAACAATTAAGAACAGGATCATGGTACTTTAAATGATTATTAAAAAAACAAATGTAGAATTTACCAAGTCAGCCATGGAAAAATTGTTTTATTGAAAAAGAATTCTTTGAAGTTAATACAGTTTTCTCTATTGAAACATAACCCTAAGAAAATAAAACAATGGATATATACTCTTGAAAATGCTGAAGTTTTGCAGAAGGTAAAAAGGCTTGCAGTGAAGGAGTCTAATTTTTCACAAAGTGTCAACTGCACAAGTCAAAGTATGCAGATATTCCTTCCCCACACAGCATTTAAGCTCAAGTCTTGGTGCCAAGTCAGCAATTTGCCAATGCAGCACTATCATCGTTCTCGTACAACTGCAATGTGTGTACAGATGTGTTAGACGCACCTCGTTGCCAAGTTGGCGATTTCGTGAAGTTTGGCGATTTTGTGTTTGGTGTGGCAGCCATGTGATTTAAGCGAGATTTTGTTATTTTGTGGCAACCCAGTTTGAACAGCTAGTTGTGTGTGTTTGTTTACATGATATAGTATGGTGGCCATGTTGTTGTGAAATATTAATGACGTATTTTGGATAGTGTTAGATGTAGATTTTACTTTGGTGTTGCCAATTTGTGTTTTTGTTGCTTTTAGGATTTTGTTGTTGCCAGATTCTGGTGTGTCTTGTGTTTTGCGTCATTGAATGGTTCTTTTTAACGTTCTTTAGTGTAGTTATATTATGTTGTGGCAACGGTTTTTGAATTTTTTGTTTATGTTTGAATTGAGCTTTTAAGTTTCAGCTAGGATGCAGCTTGGATACAATAATCTGGTTGTATATTTCAATTTATTTTTGTTCATTTATTTATTATCTGTTCAGTATTTAGTGTAATTTAGAAATATCAGGGGATTTTAGTGTCTAAAATAGAGGTGATATAATGGAAATAGATCGTTTGAATTTGTGCTGTAATATATGTTTAATGAAGAAATATATATTTAACCAAGGTGTTTTTTATGTTTATTTAAATTAGTTATTAGTTGAACTGACTAGTTGTATTATACTGACTTTTTTAGCGGGGGGAAGGGGGACGCCCACCTAACAAATTTCTCATTAATTTTTAAGGTTTTAGTTTTTGTATTATGCCGTTTTTAGATATATTTTTAATACAGCCGTTTTTAGATACTTTTGCATATGTTTTAAAGTAGCGGTTGAGCATTTCTGTTTAGGTTTTGAATTTTAATACAGCCGTTTATAGATATATTTGCGTGTGTTTTAAATAAGTGGTTGAGCATTTCTGCTAAGGTTTTGAAGTTTAATACAGCCGTTTTTAGATATTTTTGCGTATGTTTTAAAGTAGCGGTTGAGCATTTCTGTTTAGGTTTTGAATTTTAATACAGCCATTTTTAGATATATTCGTGTATGTTTTAAAGTAGCTGTTGTGGATTTGTGTGATGTTTTTGAAAGTTTATTATTGCCATTGGTAAGTTTGTTTTGAATTTATTTTTATATTTGGGTTGTTATTGATATTTTGTGTATATCTGTTATTTTAAGCGTAAAATGTCTGCGTAGACCTGTTTTGGCGACAAAAAATGTTTGCCGACTAGTTGGCACCAAAAGTTTTTTGTTGCCAAGGGAGGTGCGTCTAGCACATCTGTTCCGCACTGTGTTCACGAGAAGCAATCTGTCCAACTTTGTACCTTTTTAATTTTTGTTATAGCCAAGTTGTTGTTTTGTTATTCAGTTCATGTTATTTTAGTAAAGTTAACTTTTTGTTTGAATGTGTTTTGTATTCAAGGGTTCATCACATTACAAGCCTTCCTCAGGCTACACTAAACAATTTTACATTTTTTTTCTTTTTTTAATCTTTATAAACACGTATCTAAAATATAGATATTGATAATGGACACTTTTATAATAAATAATCATTAGTAAACTTTTTTTTTTACTTTAAATTTTGAATATCACAGTTTCACTCATTAAAAAGGAACATAAATAAAGTACAGTATGGCAAAAACTGCAAATTTTTATTTTCAACTAATTATCATTTACACAGAAAACAATATGTTCATGCTTAATAAATTATTATATTTTAGGTGTTACTTGGAATTAATTTAAAATATCTGTATTATTAAAATATAATATAAAACACTGGAAGAGTTTGATCTCTCTAACTAATTTGTAAAAACATTGATGATACAATACAGAATCTTCTCTAGCATTTACTGTCCTTTCTCCTATGAAATAATTTTTAATCCAATTAGGCTCTTCTTCCTAAACTTAAAAATTACTGATTTCATACAAACACTGAAACTTAATATCTAAGTAAAATCACCTATTTTGTAACACTGCAGAGAAACATTTGTGAGATACATACTTTATTTAACTAATAACTGACTTTGGTACAAAAAATATGTATGTAAAATAAATATTTTTGACTACTTAAATTATAAGTAAATAAATATACAAAAAAAATTTTCAAAATATGAATTTTTTTTTTCAATATCAATATGGTATTCTTTAGACACAGTGTATAAAATAAAAAAAATTTGAAAAAAAAATTAGATGGTATCTTTTATGTTATTAAAAAAATTCTAGATGAAGACACATATTTTATATATAATAGAAATTCTTACTTGATAAAATCTCAAAGCATGGATGGCATATACGATCTTCTTTATTGAGATATGCTAATTTAGCTCTCAAATTGCAACAACGGGAGCATAAAACCTAAAAATAAATTAATTTACTAAACTGTGTTAAAAAATTAAACAGTTCCTCAACTACAGATATCAAATTTATTTTTTAAAATGATTTATTTAAAAAAAGTTTAAAATAATTTATTTAAAAGTACATGAAAATTTATCACAGAAGATTAAAAAAAATTAAAACTATAATTGCACATTCCAAAAATTTTAAAATATCTTAGCTTGTTGCCAAATGTGCATACGTTAAGAAAATTAATAGTTACCTTTTTACGACAAAAGCTACAGTTAACTTATCAATAAAATGACCTACCTCCTCTAGTGAATTAACACTTGGCTAGTAACAGGTAACTGGTAATGTATAACCACACGATTTCAAAATAAACATTTTACAAACATTTCCTGTCTACTCCAGAATCATTAAATGTCTAAAGAAGGTTAATATTTTACACAGACACAAAACCAAAAATTTTATACAAGTTGCCATAAGCAAGAAGTAACAAAAATAGTTAATTCAGTTTTATAGTTACATAAAATAAGGAGACATTTTAATTTGACATCAATATAAAATTCCCTTATCATGGAAATTCTTGATATAATCACAATGAGAACTTATTTCTAACTATAAACAACTATTTTTAAAAGTTCTTCATAACACATCTGAAGGTTTACACGTGCAACTGCTACAAGCTGAAAATTGACAATTTTTAAAAAGCATTGCTATCATAAGATAGATTATTAAATTTCTGAAAATATAAAAATCCATACCTTCCCACATGCCCTACAATGATGCCTTCTTTTGATTACATTGAATTTAATACCACAATGCATACAATTAGGAGCATCGGAATCTGGAATCCAAAATGGTTTAACCAAGCCAATCTGTGTTTGCTGTCTAACAGACGGTGATGGTTCTGAGAAAAAGAGAATAATACTTTGATTTCTATAACTGAAAATTTCCTATTAAAATATTAAATTTAAACATGTATAGATATATATACCTGAGGCACTATCATCTACTACTGCTTCATTTGATATGAAATCTGTACCAGAAATAGGAGGTAAAGTACTTCCACTTATTTCTGTTCCCACTTCCCCAGAAATTTGAGTCGCAGCAATATGACGGGAAGGAAGGTCAAGTGTTGTAGGTCGAGGCAAACGCTGAGGTAAATTATCAGCCTTTATTTCAGGAGTAAAAACTGAGCATTTGCTTTCGGTATTTTCCAAAAATAATTCTGTATTCGCAGAAACTTTGTCACACTTAACATCTACACTACAAATACCACAAGAAATATCAGATTCAACAGGCAAGGAATCAGGAGCTTTGTTAGAAATATCACATTTGTCTGTCCGAGACAACTCAGATGTTTTTACACTTTCATGACTTTCAATCAATGAATCAGTACTATTATTTACATTATCCAAATCTACATCTGTTTTTCCTGTTTCACTTAATTCTTCAGTAGCTACATCACATATTTCAATAACAGGTGTCTGGTTAACAACTTCTAATTTTGGTCTTGCACCAGTGAACTTATTTAAAGACTGAGTGTCAGAAGAGTTTTCAGGAGGATTTTCCTCAGTAGACTCTATTTCAGTTATAATTACACTACTTCTGGCACCACCAGAGTTAGAATTAACTTCAGATGTACCACCTTCTGAGTCTTCATTATCACAGGCAGAGCAGACAAACTCTGCAGATGCAGCTGCTTCTTGATTTGCATCTACATTTATACCATCATTAAAATTAAACATTCGATTGTTAAAGAAAAATAATGGGCTGTTATTACCTTCTTCAGAACTCACACCAGAATCTTCATCAGAAATGAGGTCATATTCTGGTTGTACTATCACAACAGGTGGAAGCACTAAGTGACCACATCCATTAAGTCCATTATTCCCTTCAGCAAAGTTTGAAGCAGGATTTGAAGTATCGTTTGAGCATTGTTCATCTACTTCAGGAGCAGAGGCTTCTGCTTTTAATACAACTTCTTTGTAATCCACTGATGATGTTGATTGATTCATCAAGTCATTTTTAAATTCAGTTTTACATTTTTGTTCATCTATATTATCATTCAGATTATTATCAATTGATAATCCAGTTAAAATTCCCCCAGAAATATTTTCCTGATGTACATCGGATTGTTCTAACTCAAGCTGTGAAAAATTCCATTTCATTTCCTCAAGCTGTTGAAAGTTATTACCTGTTTCTTTTTCACTAGTAGCATCAACTAAATGCATATCATGAGAATGTTCATCAAATTTAGACTTCTCACAAGTCGAATTATGTGGATGCACCAACATATTTTCTTTCAGTAAATGAGATTCAGGTACAACATCTGAAGTTGATTTTGCACAAAGAACAAAACTGCAATCATCTAACTCACTTGTTGGAACATTTGGTAGATTCAAACTAACAGACTGACCCGAATCATGCCTATCAACCTCTGATGTTGAAGCAGATAGACATACATTAGGTACACAATCCTGTTCCAGTAAGTGGCTGCCATCCAACTCTTTATCACCATTTTCATTAAAACAGTTATACTTTGCATCACACCCATCTGGCATTTCTAAATGCTTTAAATATTTGTTCACATCATGAGCAGCATTTTGAATCAAAATATCTTTATCAGAATGTAAGGTAGTTTTGTCATTAGAATTAGTATCATTTTCTTCTGAACTTAATGAATTTTTAAAAGTTGTTTCACCTTTATTCACATTAAACTGGTTTTCATCATTACAATTCATTAACAGAGATGGCTGTAGCAAAGAAGTGCTAGCATTTTTATTGCTGTTAATTTTCAGAGCTGTAAGATAAAAAGATCTTGATTACACATTAAATTTTTAAAAAATAAATTATTAAAATATAAAAATATGAATAAAATGGTGATATCTTAGGTGCAATTTTCTGTCAAGTTTATAAGGAAGCAAAATTATAACAATTTAACATAATGTCAAGCTGAGAATTATACTTATGTTATAGTTGTGAATATTTATAAAAGCCATTCTTTCAGAACACAAGTCGATGAACCACTATCACATATTTCATCAATATTTTAATTTATCTACATGATAGTAAAAATGAATATATAGGTAAATAAATTTATGAGAGAAGCAAATAATTACTTAATATTCTATGAACAGCATTTAAAATACAGTACAACCTCCCAAATCCGGAAACCTCCCAAATCTGGAACGTTTTCATAAATGGGCAATATAACTTTTCCATTTTACCGATAGATGTCGCTACCAAAATAATCGTTGAATAGGAGTCCAATAGCGGAAGAGTAAAAGGAAAGATGGTGCCGAGACGGAAATAAACCAATCATAGGCATTAAAAATTTCGTTGCTATTTGTTTGGAGGTTTGTCATTGGTAAAATATATTTCAATACTTTACGATTCCGCTACCGGACTCCTATGTGATCATAAGAGCCCTAGCCTAAGTCATAACACTTTGCATTACTGTTCGTTAGCACATGTTTTCTTTCTGGTTCCATTTGTATTTTAGATCATTTATTTAATTTTCATTCTTGCGGTAATAAGTAATTAATTTAGTGATTATGCCAGCTACAGTAGCAGGTAAAATGAGAAAACATTTCTCTTACAATTGCGCAAAAAGTTGAGCTATTAAAAGAATATGGAAAAGGAACGCCAGTCCAGAATCTGTGCATGAATTATGCAATTGGAAAATCTACAGTGTATGATATCATCAAACAGAAAGAAAAAATTATGCAGTTTTACAGTGAAAGCGTCGCAAAAGTAGAAATGAAGGAGAAAAATATTACGACCGCCAAATAATGTTGATTTGGACAACGTTTTGATCGAATGGATTTGGCAGAAACGAAGTGAAAATGTACCACTTACCGGGCATATGATTATAGAGCAGGCGAAAATGTTTCATGAAAAGATGGAAGTAGATTCTCCATGCAACTATTCTTCCGGATGGCTACATAAATTTAAAAAACGACACGGCATCTGCCAATTACGTATATGCGGAGAAAAAGCAAGCGCTGATGACGAAGCCAGTGCATCACTTATAAACGAATTTTCGGAAAAAATACTTAATGAAAATAGTTCCCATGAATTAATATATAACGCCGATGAAACATCGTTGTTTTGGCGTTATGTTCCCCGAAAAACATTGGCAACGGCAGAAGAAAAGAGTGCTACTGGATTAAAAGACATAAAAGAAAGATTGACTGTTTTAGCTTGTGCTAATGCCTCGGGAAGTCACAAATTAAAATTGGTTATTGGCAAAAGTAAGAAACCTCGATGCTTGAAAGGTATTACCGTATATCCTGTAATTTACCGAGCCAACAAAAGAGCGTGGATTACTAAAGATATCTTCCAAGAATGGTTTGACCATTATTTCGTACCGCAAGCTCGAGCCCATTGTGTCGCAAAAGGACTTCCCAGCGATTCAAAAATTCTCTTAATTATAGATAATTGTTCTGCCCATCCTGATTTGGCAGTTCTAAATAAAGAAAATATTGACAGCCTATGGATATGGGATATGCCTATGGATATGAAACAGCCTATGGATATGGGATTGTTGAATGTTTTGAAATGCTGATATAAAAATGATTTTTTGCGAAAAATTTTAAACCACATAAATGGAGGTACAACTCTAAAAGACTTCGTGAAAGAATTTAATGTGAAGGATGCATTGTGGTGTATTGCAAATGCTTGGTCCACTGTAAATGCGGAACTTTTAAAAAATGCTTGGCATAACTTGTTGCCTACATTGGTTTTCGCTGATTATGACGATGACGACAACAGCGATTTTGAAGGCTTTCAAGATGGGAAAGAAGCTGAAATAGCAGAATTAGTAGAATGTGCAAAGAAAGGCAACATTAACTTGGATAAGTCGGACATACAGGAAGTTTTAGACATCGACGAAAATGTGCCGATCGTGGCTTCTCTGAGCGATTCTGAAATTATTGATAGTGTCATAAATAACAAGGGTTATGATGACAGCGATCATGAAAGTGATTCAGAATACCTCGATAATGAAAAAATGTCAACGGAAGACCAGATAAAATCGTTAGATAAAACAATATTAGGCTTAGAACAGCGGAATTTTATCTCGGAACATGAAATTATGGCAGTATATCGAATTCAAGAAAAAATAATTTCTAATAAGCCGAAACTAAACTGAAATGTACTTGACTGAAATGTTTAAATTATAATCTAATTATATGTTCTCTATTCAGGTTTATTTAATAATAAAATCATTTTATATGTTGTTGTTTTTTTAAATGTGTTTATTTTTATTTTTTCCTAAAATTTTATGTTATTTAGAAACCTCTCAAATCCGGAATTGCCGTGTCCTGAACGATTCCGGATTTGGGAGGTTGTACTGTACTAATATTAAATTATTATAGACAATTTAAATTAGTAATTCATTTAGAATAATATAGTTTATTAGTCAATTTTTTTTTAGTACTACATTATACAGACATTCATTATAGTTTTAATCTTTCAAAATAGCATTAACTCTTTTTATAACTTCATACTAATAGTGGCAAAAGAAAAATAAAGAGCAAACAGAAAAACATTAAATGAAAGTTTCAGCATCACTCTCTCTCTCTCTCACCATGCATGTGTGTATATAAGTATAAAATTTCATTTTTAAAGCTGCAAGTCATTTAGACATAAATACAGCTTGAATCATAAGTGAACTACAAACCAAGCCTCCCCGGATATCAAAAGAACCAGTTAAAATACCAGAAATCAAATGAGAAAATGTAACATTTAAAGGAGTATTCCTTACAACCATGGAATCTGCAAGTTTACTTATGGAAAAAAACATTATAAAATCTTCTCCAAAAATGATACGCAAGTTATGTTTGTATAACTCATGGTAAAAAATATTTTTATTCTTTTTTTATTTTCTTAACATTTAAATTGTCTCCTAAATTACTTTC
This sequence comes from Dolomedes plantarius, assembly GCA_907164885.2. Taxonomy (NCBI): domain Eukaryota; kingdom Metazoa; phylum Arthropoda; class Arachnida; order Araneae; family Dolomedidae; genus Dolomedes; species Dolomedes plantarius. The sequence continues at coordinate 27,743,574 of OU015501.1, read as the reverse complement.
TTCCTTCAGTCGTAGAAATTCAGGGATTAAAAATCTCTCATTTTCCTATCATTTTACTAACATGCTCATTTTTCTAATGGTTCTAGGCTGAAACATTAAATGGGTATGTATTTCATGTAATATTTTCTGGAGTTAGATCAGTCCTGGAAATTAATGGCTGCACCTTGTACAACAGAAACATGGACAAGCTGGTAGCTGGAATGTTGAATCACCATTTCTTTCATTTAAACTGGTTGGGAAACAATGCATCGCAAAACAGTCACCAAACCTTAATTATAATTCCAAAATTGTAGAAGGATTGTCCTACAATTCTGAACTGAAAACTTGAAAGAAACTTGCAAAACGTTTGCCACTTGCAAATGCAAAGAAGCTGGAGGAGCTAGACAGAGCTTCAATAAAATGTATAAAACTGACTAAGCGCTCTCATAACCAACCAGCCAGTATAATATATCAAATTAGATGGTGGGGGATATTTTTTTGTACTTATACACATTATATAATGCTTATTATCTAGTGATGAATAATTGATCATGAATAATTGATCAAGAAATTGGATCTAAAAATTACTGATCATCTATGAGGAAACAGTTGGACACAAACAGAAAAAGCTGCAGACAATAAGAATAGTTTATATATTATCTCAATTGATGGCCCAACTAGCAAGTCATATGAAGCCCAAACTGTATTGAAGACAAGCGACTTCTCTATGCATTAAACCTCTGGAAGACAATTGAACAGATGGTTGTCATCAAGCTATGACAGATAAATTTTGAAGATTAGGTCTAGAAAATTATGAAAGATTAATAGGAGCATTTTTTAAAAAGAATTTTCTGTGGAGTCTTTGAAAGGAAAGAAAATTAAAACCCCTTTAAAAAAAAAAAAATTTAACAGAGAAGTGAACGTTTGAAAAAACATCATGCAAAACTCGTAGTCCATGAATTGATCAACATTGTAACTAAGAGAGCCCAAGATTTTAAGCAAGAATACAAAATAGCACTGCCAAAATTGCAATAAATTCATAGAAGCATATTTTTATAATTCAATACCATATGGCAGCAACAGCTGTCTTAAGGAACAATGATATTCTGATTACTAATTGGTAATATTTGTATTTTATGGTTGTAGTAATTTTTATCTCTGTAAATATGATTTTTAAAAATTCATTTTGACAGCTTTATATTAACTCTTCTATTAGTCATCCTCAGACATAATTTATAAGTCTTCAAATTAATAAGAACTAAAATTGTAGATAAAGCTAAATCAATGCTCTAACAATACAACTACTGAACACATTTGTATTTTATAGCATTACGTTTTTCAAGGTGTCTACTCAGTTTTTGAGAAACATTTACATGACTTTCTTGACATTTAAAGGACTCTATAAAACAGTTTCCTGAATAATTCTTATTGGAGTCGACCGAAAATTAAATAAAAATATTTTTTTAAATATAACATACTGCAAAATATGTCTTAATATAGCAAAAAATTAAGATGTAAAAATATTTCAATTATGATGAATACTTTGCAAAAAGGGTGCAGTGGCCCAGTTGGCAAGAGCATCAGGCCAGTGATCTGAACATCCCTGGTTCGATGCCCGTCGCTGCAAATCCACCGCCATGCTCACTAATGGTAGCTGGGGCATGCATAATAGGTCGTGGCTGCAATGTCCTCCACAGTTCTCAAATTTACCTCTGGAGGTGCGAGGTCAAGTGTTCCGGTCTTGTCACTTGACTCTGTTAAAAATTATAGGACCGATCTTTTAGCCAAGTCAGACTCCAACTCTTGTGGTACTAATTCAAACAGGAGACGCCCCTTTCAGCCCAATAGCCTATTGGGCCTCCAACCAGGGGGCATTAGTAACAACAACTATGCAAAAGGTTTTCTATGGAAACAGTAAATGAAACAAGCTTATTGTAGATGAAAAATACTGGGAATGATGTGGGCTGGTTCTTATGCAGTTTTCCAATTATTGCGAGAATTTAGGTTTGGTTTGGTTTGGAGCCCTATGGTCATTTTTTGCTACACAAGGGCTAATTAGACTGGGACCTACAGCTTAAAGTTGATTCGGAACGGCTACAAACATCCATGCCACGAGTGGGACTTGAACCCACAGAATCTGGTACCAAGAAGAATTTAATATGACTCATAGATAATAATTACCTTCTAAACACACATTTAACTGAGAGAGGGAAAAATGGAAAAGTATTAGATTATATAATAACAAAAATCACCAAATACTTAAGAGATGAAATTTTGGCTGCTGTAAAAAATTTCATGCAAATGTTTTTTTTTTTTCCCTACATCAGGGAAGTCCAGTGACCATAATTCCCTACAGGCAGCCCAGTAGAGGTATGCTCTATAATAAAAAATTGTGACTAAAAAGTGCTTGTCTTGAAGAGAACACATTAAAAGGTGTTTGAAATCCATAAGTTCCCCAGAAGAACAAAGGGGGCAGTCAGAAGATCCAAAGCGATGTAGGTGTCCATGCAAAAAGTCATGCGATGTAACTATTCTAAAATTTGCAACAGCAATGTATCTTGGGAGGTGTCCTGAGGAATAGGGCAAGACAGCAATTTTTTATTTCATGCAAATTAGATATATTATGACAAATATATGAGCAAAATTATTACAAATTCTGATTTTGCAATGATTACTAGAATAAATTTCTGCCCTGTTTAAATATGCACATGAAATGTTTACAAAAAATTAGCAGTGAATTTCAAGTCCCCATTGTAGAGAAATCTACTATACCAGAATTTACATCTCTGTAAAGCCATAAACCTGATATTTGTAAGAATTTGAGTTTTTCCATCAACTTTAACAATTTTTTAACAAAGTATTTAAAAAATTGAAAATATAATCTAAACCAAAATTCTAAGAAACTTTTTAAATCGCTCTCTGTTCTTTGGGAAAACCATTAATATATTAATATTTCATCACATTAAAGGAAAAATAATAGAAATACCCACAGTCCACCCATCTATGATCTGATCAATAGATAAAAAAAATTTAAAAAATCAATTAAATAGAATCCTCACTGATCTCCTAGTATGAACAGATGGAATCTGATTATAATTTTAAACATACCAGATAGGTGAAAAAGGGCTGACATTCATTATTTTTTATCCTAAAAAAAGTTACCATACAAATTACCGTGAGCTCCTTTGAACTCCAAAAGGTGCAAAATAAACCAGAAACAAACAGACACACACACACCAAACAAACAAACAAAAAAAAGAAAGAAAGAAAGAGAGAGAGAGAAATATTTAGATATTATACAGAAAAATTCATGGTGTTTTCCCAACCTTTTTCGTTGGTGGTTGGGGGGTGAAATTTTAATTTTGAGATATTTCTGGGACTTTCAGGATATGTTTTCAAATTTTTGACTTTTTCTATGGTTTTGTTTATCAGTAGGCATCATGTTTGTGTTTTTTATATTTTGATCTGTTTACCTGTGTCATGGCACTCTGCCCCACTAAGAGTGCAAGAAAAATAGCGGTACTAATCTTCGGTTTAAAAGTTACTAATACCTAACAAATAAAAGTTGTAAAAGTTGCCCTCAATAATATTTAGGAGTAGAGAGCAATTACTATTAATTTAGAAATTACTTCACAGTTAGAAGTTGCAGATGGAAAAATTGGAGGCCTAACAAGAAGACCTCAGATTTCTCAGAACTGTCAACTTTAAGAGTAAGTACTTAAGCATTTCTTTTGAGAACTTTCCCCTATTTTTAAGAAAATGGATATTCTGTTAAAAGAACCTGCCCATAGAACTCAAAGCTCCATATAAGAAATGAAAAATACAGCTACAGTAAAAAGGAAGTTTAGTGAAACAAATGCTAAGAAATAGATGCTAAATGATATTCTTCCAAAAAGATTCTCACAAATGCAGGAAATGGTACTTATCACAGTATATATTGAAATTAAGCAATGAAGGTTTTGATACTTAAGCTAGTCTAGGGTAAAAATGTAAGAAAATATTAGGAAGGGGAAATAAAAACTCTTTAGTCTTTCATAAAAAAAGTTGAAAATTACTGACAATGACTTTTTACTCATTTTAATTTAATGGTACGGTTAAGTTGACTTTCAATGAATAACATGTTTCTAAATTTATAAAGACTTATTTTGACACTTCCAAGTAAAAAGACTTTAGCATGATGAATGCTATTACGAACAAATTAGATTTTAACTATATGGCAAACTATCTGGGTCACTTAAATTAAATGAATGGTCTATCAAGGACTTCTTTACCCAATAAGCTATTGAAAAATATTTCAAAAGAAAAACAAAAGCATTATAACTAACAAAATGTAACTGCTCCAATCTGATCTCTAACCTAAAAGAAAAAAAGTTTTTAAAACTGATTTTTTTTAAATGACTAAAATGAAAAAATTTTTAAATCAAAAACCCCAGTTTACTCTGCCTCATAACTTTAATTCAGGTCAGTCTCTGATTAAGGCACATTTAAAAATAATTGAACATATATATACCTTCAGTTTCTTCAAAATCATCTAGAACTTTATCAATGTCAACAGTGTACTCCTCCATGTTGATCACTATAGGGGAGAAAAATGCCATTAAATCAATATATATGCATATATATATTACATAATATGAAGTTCAGTCTTTTAGGTTATCATCAAAAAAATTTCCTCAGTCTTCACAATAATTTCTCTTGAAAGAGTTATTAAATACTTTTTTTTTATTTTTTTAAGAATAGTCAAAGAATAATTCAAATATTCCAATTGGACCAGTTGGTTGGAATTTGGAGCACTGCAGTCATCTTTAGCTATATCAGAGTTAAACAGACCAAGACCTACAGTTTAAAACCAGTTCTAAATGGCTACTAACAACAGTGTCAACTGTAGGACTCAATACTGCAGATTTTGGTACAAAAAGTAGAAAAGTCATACAGACCAAGACCTACAGTTTAAAACCAGTTCTAAATGGCTACTAACAACAGTGTCAACTGTAGGACTCAATACTGCAGATTTTGGTACAAAAAGTAGAAAAGTCATCTGGATTCTATGTACAAAGGAAGAAAATTACATATTTTCCCTGCAGTATCTGACAATTGAATGTTACCCTTGAAAATCCCAATTACTAGTGCAAAAAATCATGCACAGTCTGTTTACATCAAGTTAGTAACATATTTTAAAATTTGTGTGTCTCAAACAGCAAGCTATGGAAATACAGGTGACACTGAAAAGTATGATACTTTTCAGAAAATTAGTTGATGAGTTAATAAGGATGACATATAAGCTGATCATTAGTCTTGCAGTTATTTTAATAGACAAATATATTCATACATACAATAAGTATAGTTCAGCTCTTGTTAGAAAACAGTTCAGCAATTTAAGGAATTTAAAGGATGAGGTCAGTATACAACGCAAGTTTTCCAGTTTACACAAAGATACAGATAAGCTTGCCTGATTCTAATCAGAGACATTGAGAACACAGGTTACATATTTTAACAGTCAGGGCTTTATGGAAAGAGTATAAAGAAGGTACTTAAAATGAAAATTGGCTATTTTAAGTTAGGAAATACTAAAATTAAATCCCACTGGATAATGATTTTATACCAGCATTTCTTTTCATGTACCAGTGAATGGTTTGTTCGTTAGTCACTTCAGTATGCTACAGTCATCTTTAGTCACATGAAGACTTGACAAACCAGAACCTGAATTTAAAATTTCATAAGAGACAGAACCTGAATTTCTTGCTAAATGACTATGAACATCCATGCTAACAGCTAAACTCCAACCCACAAACTGATACCAAATGAAGATTATTTTTTGTAAACATCCTTCATAGATACAAGTAACAAAAAAATAATTGTGATTGCATGTCATTATCTAGTATGATTCCCTTGATTTTAAATTAAATAAACTGTTCTCTTTTGGGGGCATTTGCTGATGGCTAAAATATTAGGCTATGAATTCATTGTTACATCATTAAAAAATTATGCTAATGCACACACTTCTTAATGGCCAAAATCAGATTATAAAATGGCATTTTTTTTTAAAGCATAATAGTTTTACTTAAAAAATCAATGGACAAATTTCCAATCAAAGTAGTCAAACTACCTTTTTTATTTATTTTTTAGGAACAGCTAGTTTATAAGTCCCAGTCAAATACTCAACTTCACTACTACCTCACTAGAATTTAGACACTGTACCCATTTCTTTATTTTAATTACAAGCAAACTTGAATTACATACACACCTATTTTTCAATAGGTTTGTATATAAATTACAGAACTACTACTCAACTCTGCAAAAGTAACAGGTGAATAGACTGTTATACATAACTATAAAAATAATGATCAGCTTATGAATCACTTTATCTTTTTCAACCTGTCAACTAGATCGCGGGTGGCCAACTCAAAATAATCTGGGTGCCACTTCAAAAAAATATAAAAGATGGCAGGCCAAGTGTAATTTCAGAATTAATTGTGATGTCTGCTGTGCAAAAGGTGAAATTGTCATCATCAAATATTAGATTTGCTTACTGTACTAAATATTTAAACTTTAAACTAATTTTAAATTTTTATTACTTAAAATACACAAATATAGAGTGTTCTCAAAACAGGCTGCATTTATAATAAAGGAAAAATTGTATTATTGCTTTTTCAGAAAACTATATTCTTGATAAAAAAAAATTTGCAGGGAAAAATTAATTTGGGCTATATAAAAATGTATGTATGCTTCACAAAAATGTGAAGTTTACAAAATGCACTTTGTAAAATAAATTTTTTTTTTAAATCAACTTCAAAGTAGCAATTTTGATACACACTTTTTTAAAATCCCTGTAAAGTGGAATCTTGATCAATCATTCCCCAAATAATAATTTTCCCATATGTGCTGTTTATTTCATCCAGTCCAAATGATAATATGTTCCCACATCTATAGTTTTCCAATATTTATCGTTTAATACAATATCTCCCTTTTAAAACAACAGCTAGATATTTCACTGTATATCTTAAAAAAATACATTCGATTTTGGAGGCATAAAATATTTATCCGAAAAACAAAATTAGTTTTCTTAAAAAAAATTAAATTAAGTCTGATTTACAAAAAACATAAAAATCAGTTTTCTTAATGGAAAAGTAGAAAAAATCTAATGAGATGCTTGCAGACGGGCATTGATGTAGCAAAGATAGTAAAATCAACGTCAATTTCAGATGACAAAACGCGGAAGAGGTGAGATAATTTTTTTATTGGCAAGCCTAGATCTATCCTTGAACTTAATGTGCCTGTAATTGGAAAAGGTGTTTTTGCACACAAGTACTGACATAGAACAAGTGATATTATATAACAATATATTTATTTTTCAATTGCTTTAGTGTCATGGGCTGATTAAAAAGTTTTATCAGGCCGCCAGTTTGCAACACCATGAACTTGGTCAGGGGTCATATTGGTTGGTATCCATGAACTAGATCAGGGGTCGGCAAACTACAGCCCATGGGCCAAATCTGGCCCACCGCTTGTTTTCAATCCGGCATGCAGGATTTTTTTTTTTCATGAAAAATAAATCAAATTACACACTATTATGCAGCAGCTAATAGTTGAGTTGAAAAGTTGTGAATAATGACCACGAGTGGCACTACTGTGGTATTCTCTCATTTGTTGATGATATGTTAAAAATGATGTTTTAAGAAGAGGATCAAACCTAATTTTATAAATATCTTTCGGAAGATAAATACGTTCAATTAAAATCATATGCACAGGGATTTATTTCCGTATTTGGGAGTACTTACCAATGCAAAAAGACATTTTCGAAAATGAAGTATGTAAAATCGCAATTCAGATCATTAACAAATGACCCTTTGCAAACAACTTTAATGCTATGAAGTACTAATTTTGAACTCCAGTATGATGAAATATTATCTCAGAAAACACAATTACATTCTTCGCATTAGAAACTTTAATCTATTTAATAATAACATTTTTTAATATGTAGAAGTAAATCGTTTATTTTTATTTTTTTTCTTTTGAAAAGTTAGTAAAATTTATATAAATATTATGTAAAAGTATCACTTCTTAAATAAAAAAAATTAATGTTTTTGCTCTATGAGAAATTTACCCATTCATATCTTCATGTTTGCTACTTGGCCCACCGAGCCTAAATTTTTCCTAAACAAATCTTTCAAACAGGCCCGAGGTAGCCTAGCAGTAGCACATTGGGCTTCAGAAAGAGGGTGCTCAATTTGAATCCTGACGAACAAAATTAAATGTCTTTGTGTCTAAGCCAGATATGGACATGTTAAATCCATAGGCCAGAAAGTTCTTCCAGTAGGTAGACGGATGGAGGAAGGTACAAGCCCTCCAGATGTCACCCCTGGGGGTGCTTGGTCAAAATTCAGGTGGCACCAGTAAGTAATGTTGACCTACCTGGTGCTCCCATTTAAGAAGTAGTCTACAATACCCACAGTAATACATATGCAAATATCTCAAGACAAGTGCCTTTACATTAAAAAAAACTTTAAACATGCAAGTTCTAACTCTTGAATATATAGCAGAATTTATACGTATTTAAAAGGCCATGCCATGATCTAACTGATTCTATATAATTAACCAGGCTGAGGTGGCCTTGTGGTAAGCATGCTTGCTTTCAGTACTGAGGGTACTTGGATCAAATCTAGACGCACACCACTAAAATACTTCTGTTCATGTTGTCCCTTCATAGGGAGCAATGCTGGTCTGCCTATATGGTGCTCCCATAATAAAATAGTCAGCAAAAAACTGTGGCGAATAACAGGTGAATGTCTATCCGACAAAGTGCCTCTGCATTAGAATATATATATATATATATATATATATATATATATATATATATATATATATATATATATATATACAGTCGAACCCCGTTATAGCGAACCTGGGATATAACGAACTCCCGGATATAACGAACGAAATTTTTGGTCCCGCCGTTTTCCTATTCTATTTAATGCTAATTTACCCTTTTATAGCGAACCTCCGAAATGTTAAGAATCGGCTATAACGAACCTTTTTTTCCAGTCGACTGATTTTTTTTTTTTAATTTTTCCTCAGTTGTGAAAACATGACTTCGACTCTGATTTCATATGGAAATGTATGTCAGCTAGTGAAACACGGAGTAAATCAGCGATAAGTCTGTTTATTCAAGGGTAGAAACATCTGCATTCTTTCCCTTTTACGATAGCCACTCTGCAGTTGTAATCCCGCCAATAATTCGGTAAGCGAAACCACAGTAAGGGGAGGGAGGGGAGGGGAAGGTTCACCAAACGCTCGAGGAGAACAAGTAAAAGCATGAACAGTATAGCATATGCGCACCCGAGAACAAGGGAAAAGGTCAGCTCAGGGTCGAGCCGGAAGATTCATTTCCACACGCAGGTGGAAGGGAAGTCATTTCATCTAATTCACCTATTTGAGTGTTTATCACAAGTTAAAAATTCGCTTTTAAGAAATCATTAGGTACATCATGTCGAGCAAGCGTAAAGCATTCTGCATCGAAGAAAAAGTAAATATCATAAGAGAAATACAAAATGGAGGTAGCCAAGTTGACATTTGCCGAAAAAAAGATTTATCGAAATCTACAGTTGGAACAATATGGAAAAACAGAGAAACCATACTTTCTGCTTTCGAGAAAAATTTGAACTCCCAAAAAAAATTAAGAAAAGCTGATCATCAAGAAGTGGAAGAAGCTTTATTAAAATGGTTCAGCATTCAAAGAAGCCAAAATGTACCAATTTCTGGGCAAATGCTTCAGTCAAAAGCTGATGAATTTGCCAGTAAATTTGGAATTCCATTTTCGTGTTCTAATGGATGGTTAGACAGATTCAAGAAGCGGAACAACATATCTTCCAGAAAAATTGTCGGAGAATCGGGAGATGTTTCAACATCCAACATCGATACTTGGAAAGAAAATATTTGGAATGACATCTCTAGTGAATATGACGAGAATGACATATTTAATGCTGATGAAGCTGCACTGTTTTACAAGATGACACCAAACCAGACATTAAAATTTAATGGAGACAAATGTAATGGCGGAAAATTGTCGAAAGACAGAATCACATTTCTTGTGTGTGCCAATATGAGTGGAACTGAACGTCGTAAGCTTCTAGTAATTGGAAAATCTAAACACCCCAGATGCTTCAAAAATATCAAACGGCTTCCTGTTTCTTATGAAGCCAACCGTAAGGCGTGGATGACTAAGGAACTGTTTGAAAAAGAACTTCGAAAGTGGGATCGTGAACTTTCAGCTAAAAAACGGAAAATTCTACTTCTGCTTGACAATTGTAGTGCACACAAAAACGATAAACAGTTACAATCGATTAGAATTGTACTCTTTCCCCCGAATGCAACTTCTGTAGTACAGCCTATGGACCAGGGTGTCATCAGGAGCCTTAAATGTCATTACAGGAAGCAGCTCATTTTACGAATTTTAGAAGGATATCATAAAAATGTAAAATGTGACGTTTCTCTTCTTGATGCACTTATAATGCTCGAAAAATCTTGGCGGCTTGTTACAGATTCTACAATTAGAAAATGTTTTCGACATGCTGGCCTAGCAAAGAAAGTTGAAGATGATGAAGATTTACCTATCGCGATGTGGCTAGAAAAACACAATATTTCCTCATTCTCGTATTGTGACATGCAATTGTTCGAAACATTTGATGATGAAATTATTACATGTGAAAATCCGACTGATGAAGATATTGTGGAAGAAATTAAAATGAATCATTTTGAAATCGAAGATTCTGCATCTCATGCTGATGAAGAGGTGCACATAAATGATGAAATTCCCACCATCTTAGATGCTACAGCAGCAATGCGTGTAATCAATAAGTTTTTTTCCACACAAACACTGGAAGAAAGAATGTTGCAGTCATTTGACGTACTGGACAAAGAAATTCATATAATGTTTTTGAAATCGGTATCACGTCAGCAGAAGATTACCGATTATTTCTGTAACAAAACAGTGAGCAAGAATTAAAGTTAAAATGAATTTATATCCATTTGTCTTTCATTTTTAATTAGTTTAATTAGTATTGTATCAGTTTAATGTTATCGATTTTAGTCAATTTAATTCATTAATGGTCATTTTTAATAGATTTTATCGTTTTTTAATACATCATTATTGAATACACATAGCAACTAATGAGTTATACATTTTGTGAACATTTTTCTTGACGGTTCGGATATAGCGAACCACCGGATATAGCAAACCAAACCTTTGGTCCCTTGAAGTTCGTTATAACGGGGTTCGACTGTATATATATATATATATATATATATATATATATAAACCACATAAAATTATTTATTAAACAGTTGAAGGTTACCAAGATAATAAAAAACAGACTATATTAAACATAAGGCAAGGAATCAATAGCATATATATATTTAACTCCTGGGTGTACCCAAAACCATTATTAATACTAACTCATCTAAAAAAATTTTACATTAGAGGTATATGAAACCACATTTGTATAGTCATTTATCATAAGCAAGCATTAATATACATGCATTAAAAATAAAGGATTCATTACCTGGATTTAAAAATAAAGTTAATAAAATATTATGAGATTTTCCAAGTTGCTATTATGTAGTTTTTGGAAAAATACATTTATAAAATAAGGAGTAAATCAAACAAAGGAAGAAAAAATTGAAAAGTCAAAGTATACTCTGGTTGCAGAAAGGTGTGAAAATTTATATTTTGTATGCCTTGACGAATTTAACAGCTTTATTTCATACGAGGGAATGAATGACTGTATCTAAAACAAAAATAATCACTTCATAAAGGAAAGATTAAGAATATGCTACATTTGTCAGAAGGTAAAGGATCAATAAATCTATAACAATGCTCTCTTAAACACTGGACAGGAGAATGGGAGTAACATTAGACATTTCAGAAAAGGTAAACAAAATTCGGTACTTACGTATTATAGCTGAAACTCTGCCACTTGGCGAGTAAAAAGTAATAAAGCGCCAATTATGCATTTCTTCCTTGTTTTTAATATTGTTCCCGCTATTCATTGCTTTTCGCTGTCAGGGCCTTTTTTGTTAGAAGTTTTGTTTTGAGCCTTTTTATTTTTGTTTTGTTTTTATTATGAGAAAACTAGCTGAATACCCGTGCTTTGCGACGGAATACATTCCTACCATTCATTGTGTAATTTGGTTAATTTAAATTTAGCAGTAAAGTGCAGTCATTCCTCAAAGAAGATCACCCTATAATTGAACAACAGTAATCCGACATTAAATATGGGTTTTAAATTTTTAAGGGATTTTTAAAAAAATTAAGGGATTTAAGCCCCTATTTTAACACCCATAGCGGTTGAATTTATTTTTTTAAACCTTTCTGAGAACCTGGGACATTAGCGGAACCACAAAGCAAAATTTCAGCTTCCTTAGGCCTTCTGGTTACAAAGATAATGTGATCAGTTAGTCAGAAACACATTTCATTGTTTTTGGAGGGCTTTAAACCCCTTAAATTTTGTGTTCTTAGAGAGATTTTTAAGTAAACACTTAGGGTCTTATAGGAACCACCGTGCAAAATTTCAGCTACCTAGGGCTTGTGGTTATGGAGATACAGTGATCATTCACTCACTATTTTATTTTATTTTATTTATTTTGGGGGGAGGGAGGGGAATTAAGCCTCCTTTTTAACTCTCTTAAAGATTGAATTTTTAAAAAAAAAGATTTCTTAGTGTGCATCTAGGTCCTAAGAGATAGGGCCTATGCAAAGTTTTCACTAGAAAGTATGGTTCCAGAGATACAGTAATCTGTCAGTCAGTGTTTTGTTTTTGGGGGGTTAAGTCTTTATTTTCACCCCCTAAAGATTGAATTTTCAAAGAAATATTTTTGAGTGAGCATTAAGGGCAGTTGTGCACAAACTGTGGATTGTGAAATAAATGAAAGGGGTCGTGGATAGTTTGAAGCAAATTTATATCACTTACATAATTAGTTAAAAATATACTTTAAATTCTCTATAATTACATATTTTTAATATGTTTATTTAAATTTTTTATATGTTAAAATAATATTATATGGCATTTTTATATAAGGTGTCAAACAGTCTTGCAAAGATATATTTACATTTCTTCTATTCGCTTCTACCTATCTGCATGAGAATAGGTTTACAAAATGAGTTGTTATAAGAATAAACATTATTCGAGGTCTAGGCTCACCCTTCTTATTCATTTTTTTGGCTATTTTAATTTTATATTATTAGAAGTTTTTCATTTTCGATGTTTTAATATAGAGCTTATCATTTTGAAAACATGTTCCTGTTTTTAAATCAAAATTTTTGTTAATTTTTACTTCAACGAAATACAAATGCATATTAATATTTCATTGTGAAGTTTTAGTCACATGAGATTTGGCAGAAACAAGTGTAGCCATTTATTATTGTTATTATGCAAAGTTAATATAAACACATAATCCACAGTTCATTGATTTTAAAAATAGTTTGCCAAAATTTTCTTTTTTTTCCTATATCTTTTGTTAATATTTTCCCAATTTTTTAAAATTTTTGCTATGACGAAAACATGTTCATAAGGGGTCAAGTGACTTTTCATTTAAAGATTGTGGGTTGCGGTGGGAAAATGTTAACACACCACTCATCTAGCGCTGAAGAGCAATGCCATAAAAAATTTTAACTTCCTAGAAAGTATGGTTCCAGCGATTTTTTGCTTTTGTTTTTTTTTTGGGGGGGGGGAAGAAGGGTTAAACCACTTAAAATCTTTTTTTTTTTTTTTTTTTAATGACTTTGTTAGCACCTAGAGCTTAAGAAGAACCACTATTCAAAATTTAAGCTATCTAAACCTTATGGTTCTAGAAATGCAGTGGCTTTTATTTTTGAGGGATGGGTAGGGAATTAAACCCCTTACAATTTGTATTTTTAAAAAAGACTTCTTTTTAGGCATTTAGGGCTTCAGAGGAACTACCATTCAAAATTTCATCTTCTTAGACCTTATAGTTTCATAAATATAGTACTTTTTTAGGAGGGGGATTAATCCCCTTTTAACCCCCTAAAAATTTATATATAAAAAAAAGACTTCTTAGTAAGAACCTAGTTCTTAAGAAACCCCAAGGGGGGGGGGGGGGGGGGGTAAATTATTAATCCCCTTTTAACCCCTTTAAAATTTGCAAATAAAAATAATTCTTTGTGTACACCCAGGGCTTAAGAAGAATCACTATTCAAAATTTCAGCTTCCTAGGCCTCGTGGTTCCAAAGATGTGTTTTTCGGAGAGGGTGGGACAGGGAATTAAACTTCTATTAACACCTTTACAATTCAAATTTTTAAAAAAGATTTCTTAACAAGCACCTAGGATTTAAGAGCAACCACCATGCGAAATTTCAGCATCCTAAAGACTTATGGTTCTAAAGATGTGTTTCTTTTAACATATTCATTTTGATTATTTTTTGCTTATGTGTTTTGTCATAAATACGCAATTTTTAATTAGATCTAAAATTATTTATAATCAAAATCATCTTCATCTGCCAATTTTTTAAAAAAAATTTATCATTCCATGTGTTTTCCACGTTTGTGTAAATTTTTTAACATGCTGTTTCTCAGAGCGTTCTTAGCATTTTACGGTTACAATATAGGTTGCCATCGAGAAATTAGTCATTGGCGATCTGATATTAAGCTAAGTGCAAACAGCCGCTGAATACGTAAGTACCCAAAATTCTAAAAATGCTATGTTTAGTCATTCAAAAAGAAGGAAGAGAGAAACAAGTTTAAAAAAATGAAAAATAAAAGTTAAATCACTGTATTATATGCAATTAACTGCCAGCTAGAACAGTTTAGGTGAAATTCATTAGCATTTAGAAAAAGTTTTCCAATATAAAATTTTTCTAACATAAAATATTTTAATATAAGACAGCCTCTGATTTCCTGGTTCTGTTGCCACCCTCCATTGCACATAAAAAAAGAAACAAAAAATAAGCAATATGAAAATCAAAGCAATATGAAAGCAATCAAAAAATAAGCAAATCTAAACCAGGGACCTAGCATATACTTCTACTGTTCAAAAATAGTAGATGCCATAAATTACATTTCTGACTTGAATTAGATCTCATTCTAATTGATGTAAAAGTAACAAGGGGTGATTTTCCTAAATGTATCGTC
This sequence comes from Dolomedes plantarius, assembly GCA_907164885.2. Lineage (NCBI taxonomy): Eukaryota > Metazoa > Arthropoda > Arachnida > Araneae > Dolomedidae > Dolomedes > Dolomedes plantarius. Next base: position 27,728,452 of record OU015501.1, on the reverse strand, counting down.
ATTTAATTTTTTTTATTTGTTAATATCAATTTCTTTTGTAGCATTTCCTGTATTTTTTTTAATTTAAGCATCTAATTATTTCCTAATAAGACAGCTTTCTACTTTAAAAAACTTCAGTGTTTTTCTTTCACTTTTTCTAACAGCCTTCTTAGTTTTCGAATTACAAGCATTTTTCTATGCATGTACTACTAATGGTAATGCTGATTTCTTATACCTCCCCTTTGTATCAAAACAGCTAAACTGTTCAGAACCATCAGCAAACAGCCCATGTTGAACAGCAGTAAAAATTCATGTCTAATACAGGATTCAAATTCCCCCTCTGGACATGAAAACTAGCACACTAGTCATTCAAGTCATTGTTTAGTATATATATGCTTGCCACAGAATATAGTCTAAATTTTAAAATATACAATATATTAACCAAAAAACAAGTAAAGAATCTCATATCTGTGTTAACAATACACTGAAAATTCTCTCTCAACAGAATTTTCAGCTAAAACGATACTAGATATTTTATTGCTGCAAGCCACTAACATTAAATAATTGACAATTTAAACTTGCAAAAAACCTTATGGTATTAAGTACACAAGTTATACTACAAGAAAATTATCAAAAGTTACTACCAGAAATCACATACCATTTACATACCCTGAACTTTTCTACCTTTACTTAATTATATAAAAAATTTATGTGTTTTGCTGATCATGCGAATCTTTAGAATGACACCATTTGTCGAGAAAAAAATTTTCAAAGGGGATACACAATAAGACTCTTTTAGGTATCATTTTGTTCATTTCATTAAAAAGAAAAGACATAAAATGACATTACTTAAATTTGATTTTTAAACAATATTATCAGAAAGACCCTGCAAATAGCTTTGAAAATAGATCTTGGTTCAAACAGCACAATATGACAGTACAAGTTATAGCATAGGAGTATATCTTGTCTCCTGTAATCAGTAACCTTAAGTATGTTCATACAAATGATCACAATACCTTTTTAAACAGTAATTAGAAATCATCATAAAAAATAAACATGCAAGTCATCTTGAATTCTTCCATGGAAAATACCAAAAGTGCTTTCAGTCAGCATCATTGCCCATTACATAACAGACCCAATAATAAAAAGTGCCCTAAATCTCTAAATAAAAATGCAAAGTATGTCTAGCAAGCATTTAGGTGATGGTATAGATCAGGGATACTCAAACTGAGGCACGTGGACCACATGCGGCCCACCAAGCTTATATGTGTGACCCGAAACACTCACTCATTATCAAGCAGGTGCTTTTGTAAACACAGTTTTGAAAATACAAAACTGTGTTTACAAAAGCACCTGCCGAAAAAATACAAAAATGTGTCACCTGCTGCTCATGGTGTTCACATTGTTTCTTTGTAAATCATCCAATTTCAAAATTACATATGCAAAGCCATTTGCCAGATGATGGCCGAATGGCTAGGGTGCTGGCCTTCGGTACCAGAGCCTGTGGGTTCGAGTCCCACTCTTGGCATGGACATTTGTAGCTGTTCGGAATCGGCTTTAAGCAGTAGGTCCCGGTCTAATTAGCCCTCGTGTAGCAAAAAATTGACCGTAGCATTCCAAACCAAAACCATATGCAAAGAGTGTATATAGAAATCAGCTTACTGATTCTTACCTTAATGATGTATTGAGAATAGAATGTAGCAAGTAGAAATCTGATTTGTCTAAAATAGTCAAAAATAGTCTAAAATAGTCTCGACATTTAAATAAAAATAAAATAAATTTTTGATAAACATTTGAATACATTTAGGTTTTGAGTTTTATTTTTTAAATTATTATATTATGAGGTATAGTATACTATGCTGCGGCCAATGTAACATAGCAAACGTATGCATGCGGCCCAAGAGAAGAATAGGTAGAGTATGACTGGTCTAGATATTGGAACTAAATGTCTACTTCGATTTAGTACTTATTTTTTCTACAGGAGTGATAATTAAAACTAGTTAAAAAAAAGATTTTTTAAAAGTTGGTCTCAGAAAAAGAAACCTAAACGAAAGACTATATATGGGAAACAAATAAAAAGGTATTGAAAAATAAAATGCTGGACTTCCTTCAAAGAAAGAAATAAAAGCATTTCTAAAAATAAAAGAATTTAAAATCATAAATTTACAAAACAGTGATTGGATTTAATTTTACAGACAGTTACAAAGTTAATAAAAAAGCCCTTAAAAACTCAGTTACATTAACTTTTCTCCAATGTTTTCAAAGTCCTCTAAAAGATTAAATTTTCTTCAAATATTTCCTACATTCATGAGGATCTCTAGACATTGTGATTTAACATTATTTGAATATCCTTTATGCTTCAAAAGACTACTAACTGGTGTGGATGACATTGAGAAAGCTCCTAAAAATCTTGAATAAATTTAACATTAATTAAATACTTAAAACAGACCTTAAAATCTATGATACTTCAATATTTTTTATGTCTAAAGCATCAAATAATCTCCAAGTATCACTGGATAACATCATAAGTTTCTTATTAAGAATAAATTTTTTCATAAAGATGTGTATTTCAATGAATATATCAAAACATTTTTTTCAAGTCAAACTTTAGAGAAAATATTTGTGGGTAAATATTTCCAATTTGAAAGACAGGTTGTAGTTCAATTTTTTTTTTTATATTACAGGGGGGTTACAATAATTTAATTTTAATTATCTCTATCTCACAGAGAAAATACACTAAATCGAGGTCAGTCATTTAGTCCAATAAACTAAACCATCTTATATAATTGAAAACATAATATTTCTTCAAATCAACAAATGAAGTACTTAAGTTCATGACAAACATTAAATCAAGCAAAATTAAACCCATAAAGAAGTGTCAATTTCAACTATGTTAAAAAAATTAAAATGTAATTTAAATACCAAAGGCATTCCAACAAATTAGAAAAATTCCAATAAATATATATTTTGATCTATTAAAGTATAATTAATATCCAATCACTTTTGTGATTACCTTTTATTTATATAATATGTATCATACTTTATACTTCTATGAAATGTACATAACGTCTGAAATACCTAGTAAATTGAAAGATAGAAATACACTAACTTTTTTGTGCTATAATCCTTTAATCAAGTGCTATGCATGTCTGATCATTTTCCTGAAACACTGTAAGCAATTCTGAATTTTATCAAAACCGTATACACTTTGTTATTGTCTCTTTAAACTTGAACTTGCTGAATTAATCATACAGAGTTATACTATTCAATGTCATTACTTAAAAATATCCAGATTCAAAGGTACATAAGTAAAACCGTATTTCTTTCAGATATGTTTGCAGATGCACACTTCTGTTAAAAAAAAATTCAGTCACTGTTAGTTCATGTCAAGTAATAGTAAACATTTTGTATTGTAGTGCAAAATGATGTCACTCATTTCACATAAATTTAAATCATTGATACAAATATGATTCTTAAATAACAGAAAAAATGCATAATACGAATGCCATCAAAACAAAATAAAATAAATTATACCATAAGTTTTCACGACAGATAAATGTTGACCTTCAGTAGCGTTGATTTACGCATCATTACACGAGGTTGAAACACCGATAAACTGCACTCAACCAGAAAATGATACACACACTTAATCTAAATATAAGTAGGCGTCGCCATATCATGCAACGAAAATTTAATTGCAACTCCAGACTTCACCTAACTACAATCGCAATGCAATTGTAAATTAGTGTACGATGTAACTTGCTGCCATACGTCTAGTTCGTAAATCATAAGCTTCTTGTTCATTCCAGATTTAAAACTACTATGATCCATTGAGCAAGTAGAGATGCGCATTTTGACGCTACGCTGACATCATACGAACTACCAGGAACTAGATGGAGCCTGAGACCAACATTGGGATGCGGCATGCGTCACTGACGTCCTAGAGGGGCAAAATAACACCCCTTTGAAATTGTAATGGCGTCTGTAATGATGAAGTCAAAATCTAAGCTAAAACAGATTATTAAATGCTGTCATTTTGTGTTTTAATGTGCTTCATTTGTGTATGGAACGCAATGATTTCTCACCGAGAACAAAAGACAGGAATATACTGTGTAAAAGAATTAACAAGTTCTTGAATGATAACAATGTCATTATTAATGCACAATTTGGCTTTAGAGCCCAACATTCCACTACGTATCAGCTATTCCGAGTAACAGAATACATCCATGATGGATTCCAGAATCGGATGCAGACTGGCGCAATTCTCTTCGACATAGAAAATCCTTCGATCACGTCTGGCATAGTGCACTAATTTATAAACTACACCTTATTCGCTCTTATCTGCTTAACAGAACCTTTAAAGTCCGTCCCACACAATCAAATTTCCTCACTACGTAACATTAATGCTGGAGTTCCTCAAAGCTTCAAGTTAGGACCTGTTTTATTTAATATATTTATTAATGAAATCCCACACACTACACTACCGATGTTTGCGGACGACAGGGCAAGCTTAGGGAAGCATCGCAATACTAAATATATGCACAAGCAACTCCAAAGGCATGTTGACATTCTTGAATGATGGTTCGAATGGTGGAAAATTAAACTAAATCCTGCTAAAACGAAATCCATATTTTTTAGCTATAACAGGATTCCACCTCCGCCGGTCACAGTATGTAGTCATCTGATACACTTTGAGAGAGAGGGGAAATACCTTGGAGTTTACTTGAATAGCAGGCTAACCTGGAGGGGAAATATAAAATACATTATTAGAAAGTTCTTTATGGCACGTAGGAACATCACACACCTCTTGTATCAGAACCAAATGAGTATTGATAATAAACTTCTATTGTATAAGGCCGTGCTTCGCCCAATGTATGTCGCAGATGTATGCTGTCCCGGTTTGGGGCTCATCAGCTGACACTCATATCCAGAGGCTGCAAACTATGCAAAACAAGACTTTCCGCTGTATCAGGAAGGTGCCATGGTACCTACGTAATGTTTCTATTCATAGGGATCTGACTATCGTACCTATTCGGCACCATATTAAAGATCTGGCTACGAACTTACCTACCTACGACTTATCCTACCCACGATAGGATATACTCAATCAATAACGAAGAACTTGCTAACCTGCCTGATTATGATCCTAGGGAGTGCTTTAGGCGCTCGAAGGTCACTTTGGTTATGAACCCCGGTCTTGTTCCTGTTCGTTAATTCCCTTTCCTCCTTATCAAAATTCAAAATTACAATAGCCCGGCTACTTCTGGTTTCTGACCTGTCATCCTTTTTCGATCGTTCCTCTTTCTACCATGCGATTCCCCCTCGGACCAGCTGTTTGCTGGAGAAGGGGATTGATAACCTGTTCCCAGAATTCCAATCCTGCTTGCTTTCCTTTTTGAATTCGCTACTCGCACCTACCGCCCTTTTGTCCTCTTCCACTAACTTGTTTTTTTATCCTAATCTTATTCAAAATTTCCCGTCTTCTAGTTTTGAAAATTTTTTTATAATTTCTTGTTTCACCCGTTGTTAAAATTCTTCACTATCATTTAAATTAGTATGCCACATTGGTTACTCGTACTCGTTCTAGTTAATTAACTGTTTTATCAACTAATTAATTTATTTTTCCTCCCTTAATCATTATCAACACTGTTTGTAACCTTGAAAACGGTAATCTTATGTCACATACTAACCTTGATACTGAGGATAAGGAGCTCTTGCTCCCTGGTGTGTCTACAATCTTTTATGTCAATGTCAATGTCAAAGACCAGGACCTGATAAAAGTATACTCAGGAATCTGAGTACCAAATTTTACAATCTGTATGTTACATTGTCCAAAGTAATACCCATGGTTAATTGTTTGACATCATTGTTTGACATAATTGTTTGTCCTCTACACTCCAGTCTCTGTGCTCTCTTGCCCAGGCAAGACGTGCAGCCCGATGGCGAGTATAGAGCAATGGTACTCTCGTAGGTCGACGGCTCCCGAAACCCATACGGTGAAGCGAGCGTTGCACAGTCCGTTTACTGACTGTACGATTGGCACCGTCATTAAACTGGGTGGTAATTTGAGCTAATGTTTGGCTTCGCTGGCTACGTACCCTCGGGCCGTACGCCTGAGCCGTCTCTAATCACGCAATGTCAAGGCTAATTGTCTTTTGCAGTTTGCCCGATCACTAGTTTTTTTTCCACCATCCATGTATTCTTGGTATACTCTTGACACTGTCGACCTTGAAAATCCTAGCTGTCTGACGATTTCGGAAATTGATTGGCCCATGCATCGCGCACCTACGATTTGTCCGCGATCGAAGGCGTCTAAATCAGGCAGTTTACCTATACTGGCAATTCCAACAACTAATTCAGAACAACCACAGTACGCGCTATATATGCAGTTACCACAGCGCCCTCACTTGCGCATACATGATGTGCAGCGCTACACAATTTGCACAGGCTTTGCTATCCCTAATTCAGTGGCACTTCAGTGTATATATTATTTTAAAAATACAACTTAAGAAAATAATTTGGGGGGGAGGGGTCGAGTGATTTTTTATTTTAAAAAAGTGGGTCGTGGTCGAAAAAAGTTTGCGCACCACTGGTTTAAAAGACATTCAAAGACAAATATTATTTGAAATAAAAAAGATTTGGCAGCATGGAGTCGAATACGCCTGCTGCCTTGGTCACATTGTTAGACCACAGATTTAGAAATTTGCACTTCCAGTATGCTAATGCCTGTGGCAGGGCTATTTCAAAAATAAATTTTTTTATTGAAAATGATGCTTCCAACTCTGGCCGGGAGGAAGAAGTGCCCAACAAAAGCGATTACGACTTTTGACACATCCACAAAGAGCATTTGGGCAGAAGCACAGTAAAAGAAACCACAGAGGGGGATGATCCTTCTGTTTATCTGTCGAATGGTGTCTTCTCTTAAATGCAATCCATTGGAGGAGTGGGAGGAAACGAAAACGGTTTTTCCTCTTTAATATAGGCAGGCTAGAAAATATTTGGTGGTTGTTGCCACTTCAGTGCCGTGGGAGAGGCTTTTTTCTAAAACCAGCGCGACGGTTACTACCAGAAAAAACCGTTTAACAGGGAAACATTTGGAATTTTTTTTTATTTTTAGAACCTTCTACTTGCTGTCTATGGGTCCGGCAAACAAATGACCTCCTTAAACAAATTGCGACATAGACTGAACATAACAGCTACGTTCAAGGTGACATCTAACATCGCCATTCTCCCCCCAACAGAGGCTGCAGCACGGCAGCACTCACTGAGGATCTACCTCTAAGTTCAGACGTGACTGGGCTTCGTGAAAGATCCTACAGTTGGGGTAGATGAAGAACAGATATGGTCTTCAGCCCATCTCCACCCTCGAGCCCCCTGCACTTGAGAAACTGCTGCAGCTAATTTCCTAAAATGCAAGATAGACTGCAAAGGGCATTGTGGATGTAAGAAGGCTGGTCTATATTGCTCCCGGCTATGTCAAAACTGGGAAGGAAATTACTTATGAACTTTGTGTTCAAAACTACTTATGAACCCCGTTCCCACTTGCTTCAAGATGATTCACCAGACACAACTTGAGATAGTTCATGAACGAGTTTATCGAATACGATGAGTCACCAAGGAACCAACACAATTTCTTTAGACCTTGATTCCCTCCGAATCAAAGTTTCTTCTTTCTTCTTTCTTCCTGATACACAAGCTGAATTAAATACGAAACCTTTCTTTGATTATCTCAACCATGGATGTTGTATCGCATACTTCCTCAAGTTTCCAAATCGAAACGCAAACCTTTTTGCCATCTTGCAACTTAATCTGGGACTAAAATGCTTTGCTCCCTTCTTCATCACAAAAAGCTTTCCTTTGGTTTCCAAATCGAAGCATGAACTTTTTTGCAGTTTTGCAACTTTATCTGGGACTAAAAAGCTTTGTCTCCCTCACCATCACAAGAAGCTTTCCTTTGTTGTTTTTCAATCGAAATATCCTGCCGGCCGAGCCAATTATGGTGTGACCTTAGGTCATTTTTATCGCTTCTCTTATTTTTAGAGGTGATTACGTACAGGCTAAATAATATCCTACTTTTTACATTACTAAAACTAATATAATTTATTTACAAGTCAATACAACAGTTACAAGGAGGAATATCAAGCTGCTGCATCGACAGTCATCTCTCTCGCACACTCGCCCCGTCCGCTCCTTTGTATACTTTTCTCTCTTCTCGCTCCTTTCTCACGCTCAGCGTCGCTTGACCGAAGGGGTTCTCTCTCCGGGCACCAATCGGTCTTCGCTCCAACTATCGGTGGCATAAACACGGACACGCCGTCCAGGGGGTCTTGCGTTCCTTCCAATTCCCGGGCGACAGCGGGCCTAGCTGTAAAATCTGGAACAGAACCGCAGCCAGACTGTAACCTCTGACACTGACTTTTGTGATAACCATCCCACTTTTGTATTGCAACAACCTTGTGACGCATTGCCAATGGGTGCTCTCCCCCTCGGAGCAGAAAGACTCGCGCCACAAAGATTGGCTCGAAATCGTCTTGGCGATGTACGAAAAGCTCGTATACGAAAGACTATCCTGTGAAATATTTTAACCATTTTCTGAGCAGATTATAAATTTGAAAAACCTGGAATAAAGGCAAATGTCTTGAAAATACGATCAGTGGGTAGGCACTGCGCATAAGGCCACTTCTTTATGGACATGATCTATTTGAAAGTAAATATCAAAATACTCATAAATACAAACGTAAAAAAATAATAATGCAGGTAAGGTTTGAAAATCTTTTGGAAACACTCTAAAAGTATACGAGCTTCAGAGAGGAAATCGAAACCATTATATCCATTCTTTTACGAAAACAAACACATACACACACAAAATACTTCAGAATAAAGTATTAAAAGGACTTTTATCACTCATCTTGCGTGCAGTTGGATTTTTTAAATTTATTTTCACCCCATAAACTTCTCTTGTCCAGCCACATTAATATCGAAAGCGGCCTTGTAAACTTGAAAATTACGATAAGAATTTTTTATTTTTTTTTTTAAGCGGAGGCACTTGTTGTCAAAATTCGCCTGTACTACGCCACAATTTACTGTCCATTTTATTATGGGGGCACCGTATAGGCGGACAGCATTATTTCCTATGAAGGGACGACACAAACGGAGGCATTTTTCGTGGTGCAACGCTAGGATTCGATCCGAGCACCCTCAGCACCGAAAACCAGCGCGCTGTACCACAGGGCCGCCACAAGCCCGCGACAAGATTATACATCAAATATCTTCCAGTTGATCCCAAATTGATTTCGGAGAATTGCTATATAATAATCCGGAAATAAGAATGATTAATTGAACATACTTTAGAAGTGTTGATTAGCTTTAATTTTTATTTCATATCGTGTTTTTTCGATAAAACCATGAAGACTATCCCGCCATGTTAGAACTCAGTTTGAATGCCCTATGAAAAATGTTGCTACGGCTGTTGCCATGGGCTTGATCACATGGAAGAAAATACTCTGTTGAAAGAGGTGCTTAGTTTGTTTACCAAAAGTTCTATCCTCCTAGGTCAAGATAGTGTCAACACCAATATAGCTCGGTTAATACTAGAAGACTGCTGAAGATTATATGCTGCATTTCTTTGTTGTCAGTATTGAGAGAACTCACTGAATTCAGTTTACGCAGTTTCTAGCAAACCATTCGCAGTTTTAACAGCGAAATTTAATTTTCATTAAATGTAATTTTGCCCTGTTAATAGTTATATTAGTTTTCAAAGTTTGTGCGTCATATTTTTACTCCGTTGTTTACAAAACCCACGGCTGTTTGCGTATTATGATTATCAAGATTTCATAACATGTCGGAGATTAAATCGTTTAAAGAAAGGCGAAGTTTTTGTAAGTTTTTTTTTTTAGTACTTATACTAAACGTTAATTGTACGTTGCGTATGATAATGTTAAACATGACGTATTGCAAAGTTTCCTTTAATTGATGTAATGCGAGTTTCAAAATTATTGTTCCTTGTGCATGTTTCACATTCTTCAATCGAATTTATTTAGGTCATTTTTTGGTAAATTAAGTGATAATACCTGTTAATGTTCCGCGTCAATTACTGTTATTACTATTTTACTGTTATGTCGTCATTAAAAATATTTAGTGACTAGATTCCTTTGTTTGAACTTGTACAGCTTGTTCAGCTATCAAGTTCTATTATAGTTTCAGCTTGTACTATCATAAAATTTGTGTTTTTTTTAAATTTTAGTTCTGGATATTAGAAAAGCTGTCTAAGTTATTTCAAAGATATATTAAATAATTTTTATGTAGCAAACAAAAATAGTGCTTTGAGTGATGAAAGGAGTTATATATTGGATGAGGTTTCATGTCTAAACCATGGACTGACAGTAATGATTTTCTTTCTTGAGGTGTCATGACTTAATGCATAGTAGAATACTTGCCTTTTGATTGCCTCTTTACTTTAAAAACCAAACTTGGCCAACTCCTCCATGCGAGAAAGTGTTTCTGAAATTGCACTGACACAAGTTGTTATTTTGATTTCTCTGTATAAAATACCTTTAGGTTGCTAATTTGATGCTTAGTCTGTAGAATTTAGAAATTTGTTTAAGAATCTTTTCATTTCATAAAAATTATGGTCTTTTACTGAGAAAAATAATTTCATAAATTTTAGAATTTCATACTATTATTGAAAATTTTCATACAGTTATGTTATAGTTCTTAGTTATTAACATCTGTCTTCAGAAGGATTATTTTTTATATTTATCCTTTATCTTTTTGCACTCTTAAATATTCTTTCAAGATATTACATTTGTTCCAGCATAAGCACATCTTTGAGTGGGAGATATATATTTTTAAATGAATTTTTTCAAAGGCTTAGAAAAATTCTAAAAGAATTCCTATGTAATAAATTTTTTAAATATATTTTTAGAGGTAGGTGATTTTAATATAGGTTAAATCTTTCAAGTTTGAAAAGAATTCATTTGAATTTAAAAGATGCTCATAAATAGTATAATTAAAGACCACTAGTTGACAGATAGTTTTTAAGACAGTGGTTTTTAAAAATCAAATTTTCTTAGTATTTTTCTGATAAAGTTTTTCTTGATATTTTTCTAACAGAAATTTTCCTAGTGGTATTTTTTTAATCACTGATTAGCAAATATATATATTTCACTTTTGGATTTTTTATATGAAGGAAATACCTAAATGAGGAGTTCATAGTTCTTTAGTTTTTAAAATTATCTGTGATTAAATTTTCACAGTGTGTTAAATTACTGATGTCTTTTGCGACAAAATTTAAACTGTATTGAAAATAATTAAGATAAAAATATTTGTAAAAAACATGCATACCACACTTAAATGTCTATTGTCAAATGCAAAAATCAGAATTCAAGAATAAGCGTAAGCTAATCTATGAAAGAAACTGAGAAGAAATTATGTAGCTGAGCATGGGGATTAAAAATCTGCAAGGCCAACTGATGTGCAGCCTTAGCTAATATTTTATAAAAATTCTTTTCCCCTAGGGAATTGGGAAAAAAACCCTTATTCACTTAGTGTTTATCCTAGACTTGATTTAAGTGGTCTGGGTGATGTTTGTTAGAGGCATTGAAAAATCATTGCAGTTAAGTGTGATCTCATAGCTTTATAACTGCTATCCTCTTAATCTTTGATCATGCCTGATGGTACATAAGGATTCAAGGCTTTGATGTCATTTTTAGATGATCTGGTGTGTTAACTCCAGTATACTTTAGCCCAGTTTGCCTGCCTTACCTGATTTCTCTCATCCCCCATCATTCAACTCCTGAGAGGAATGAGTGCCCAGTGTCATCTATTATTCATTGCTATAATCAGAGACTGAAGTTAGTTTTGTCAAAGTCTACAAATTGCTCAAATTGGACTGTTTTTTAACTACACAATCTGTGATACCTAGCTTTTTCTATTTAGCTTTTGATATAAGGCTAGGAAATTTTTTGGAATGATAGCAATAGTTGAATTAAGCTTTAAGTTTTATTTGTCTGAAAGACTTAGAACTAGGCTTATATGACTTAAAAAATTTTCGAGACCAACATTGACTGATTGTTGGTAGTAGTCACTAGTCATAAAAGTGATTACAAAAATAAGCAATGGCTAATGGGACTGAGAAACAAAGGTGATACTTTTGAATATCTAATTTTTTCATGAAATTTCGAATGCTTCAATGACTTAATGGGATTGATTTGTTTGTTGATTCACTGCTACTATATTGTATACAATTATACCCAATACTTCATCACTTTTGAGAGAATTGGTTACTGTAACCATCCCTCTTGGTTTTGGTGATTATGTAGGTTTTGTATGTGATGCATGAATCTATTGTTGGGTTTTAGTTTTCTCTGTTTAGAAGGATCCATTATCTAAAACCAAGATGAATTTATCTTAAAGATCATGACTTTATGAAGCAGCCCTTTATTAAGTGACAATGTTAGCATTGCCAATAGAGAAATAGGTAAATATGAAGAACATGATCCAGCTTCCCACAAAACCACTTTTTGTGCTAAAGGTGTGATATGTTGGAGTTTAGTTTCTGGGTTAGCTAGGAATAGCATTAATTTTCACCACATGAATCTTCACTTTGTAATGTCACATTGGTGCCATATCGCCCCAGATTAGCGACCGTATCATATTCTTCATATCAACTGAGAAATATTATCAAACTTTAATCCATTATTTTTCCAATTTTCTGTAATATGTTAAATTGCATATATATATATATATTGTATATTGAAGGTGGAAGCAAAAAATAAAAAAAAAACTACTCAACATGACTACGGTAGAAAAACTAAAAATTTTCTCATGTATATAAATGTAGTTGTTTGAAATGTACTATAGGCATAGACACTTAAAGGTGTTTGATATGCCACCATAAACATATTCTGAGTGAGTTTGAGTTGGAAGTCTTGAGTGTTTGAATTAGAAATGAAGAAAGGTTAGATTACAGTGAGAGGCGAGAATTAGAATAGGATGAACTTCATCTGTTTGGAAATTAGGAAATTTATTACCCCTACAAATTAGTCTTTTGATTATATATATAAAAAAATATCAAATATTCTGTTTTTGTTATAGGTACTATGGGAATGCTTTAAGATGCTTACTTAGTACAATACAAATTGGTATGGAAGCTCATATATCTAAAAATAATTATCAAACTAGGGCTTTAAAAAATAACAGGTCTAAGATCTGAAATTTTCATTCTAAAAAGTCGAGCCTATATACAGTGAGTGTAAGATATACCTGTTTTTTTCTATTTACACATTCTATTAACAGATTGAAAATGAATTGAAAGTATTTCTTTGGAGGTATAACTTGAATGAAAAGCTTCAGGGGCTTAAGAAGGGAAGGAGTAGATGAAAAGTGTTATACAATTCTTTATTGTTTTAGTCATTAAGTGATTTGAACAAATGGCACCTACAGTTCGTTGATGGGCAATTCATAGAATCTAAATTGAACAGAGAATGTTTTGTTCAAGAATACTGTTAAACCTATTTTGTTGTCTTGAATTTTAGTAAATTAAATAAATATGACCAGAATTTATTTAAATAATGAATATGCCCGTAACATTTCTTTTATCTTTCAGCTCAGAGAAAAAAGGACGTAGAGCAGATCAGGGAGCAACACCCAAACAAAATTCCTGTGAGTTCTTCCATGTGCCTTAATGTGTTATTTATTGAAGCTTTTTCATTGTTTTCCTTTTGTTTTTAAAATAAAGGGAAATGTTCCCAAATTTATTTGAATTTGTGTGTATTTCTCTTGTGAAGGAGAATGAAATATTTAGTGGTGTTATTCTGAATAGTGTGGTTATGTAGGCGATTATTATGAGTGATAACTAATTGTATTAGCTGCAATTTATTAATGTAATGTAACAAATTTCATTTAGCACCAATTGTTGTTATAAAGGTAAGTAACACAGTGAAAGATAAGGGAAATAAAATAATCGGATGGTACCACTTGGAATTTTTCAAAATATATCTCTGAAGTGTTATCTGATTTCATGTTTTAAGAAACAGGATTTGAATGCAAAATGTGGTGTGCTTTTTTGTCAAAACAAAAACAAAAAACTAGAATATTTAAGCTAGCATTAGCATTATATAATTTTTCTAGAAAGATACCAGCAGTATTGTATCAGCAATAGAACTGCTGTAACAGTCTGAGTTTACACAGTATTTCTCTTCCAAATTTATCCTAAGTGACAGCTTACCCCAAAAGAAGAAAAATTTGATGAACTAGAACTTTATTTTAATTCAGCTTCACCATGCCACACTAACAGTTGTTGCTATAGCTGCTTCTCATCCCCTAAATGAAAAACCGCAACTTGCATGAGATACAAAAGTTAAGTTCTCTGATAAAAGATGATGTGAAAAATTGAGGGGAATTTTTGATAGCATTTAAAATTAGCACACTGGGAACACAAGTATCAAATCCTAAGTGTAATTTTTTTTTTTTTTTAAAGTAGTGAATGTGTAAAGCCCATTTAATGGCATTTAAACTCAAAAAATTTATTGCCATCAGAAACTAGACTATAAATTTAATAAACAAAACAAAAATACAAAAACCAGAATTCGAGGATATTACCTTAATTTCTCCTGTAATAAATTAAATTCTGGTAGTGCTGAATTTAATAAAGGTTTGTAAAGTTTTATATATATATATATATATATATATATATATATATAAATATTTCAAATGGAGGAATAAGAAATTCATGAAACTGATAAAATATATTACCTTTTTATGAACAAAACTGACATGGGCTAGCTTTTCATGTATGACCAGTTCATCTCCAAGGTGATTTTTTGTCAATCTTTGTGGTGCGACACATTATGTTCCGTCCAACGATGATTGGCTAGGGTTGCTGCAATACAGAAGCCAGTGAGCCAGTATTGAAATTGACTGAATTAGATTGTCTGTATTGGAAATTATGTTAGCTTTACTTGTAGTGATTATGTTAGATTGAATTAAAATGCCACCCATTGACAGAATAGTAACTTGTGAGAGTTTGTAATTTTGTTTCATTTTTTGAAATTGCTAGAGACAAAATTAGTGTGAGGGGTTTGTACATCCAAATGCTGTGGTTTCCTAAACAAATAAAAAATATTTTAAGCTATAGTTTTGAAAGATAACTTTTATGTTTTTTAAATGTAGTTGTAGGTTGGTCAGTGATGAATAAAATTAATTGAAACGACGTTTCTGAGCCCACAATTACATGAAAAAAGTTATTTCCCAGTTTTTTTTTTGTTTTTTTTTTTTGTTTTTCTTTGAGAAGAATGAAGTAGATTAATAATAAGCTGCATTTTATTTAAAAAATGAAAATAAAATAGAGGCTACACTGCAAGAAAATTTGCAAGAAATTTGAATTTATTAAAAAAGACCAAAATAAGCATATTTTAATAAAAAGATAAATAAAAAAAACTCTTGTATATTATTACATGGGAACCATGAAGGGATAGGAGTAACAGCTGATCTGAAGAACTTGCTGCGTCAAGGGCTTGAGTAAACAAACCCCGCACCAAGCTTGGCGCAAAAAAATATGCTTTGTGAGCAACTGGTCATATTGGGAAACTGTTCCACTAGACCTGCAGAAGCAGCAGTATCTAGTCTTGTGTGCGAAACTCGTTGAGTCAGCCAGTAGAAAGAAAACAAACACGTACACACACCTGCATGCTCATCTTGTCCAATGTCTGCAATTTTCAAAAGACTTTTCATTCTCTTAGATTTTTCAATTGTAATTAATTACATTAAAAATAAAAAACAGGGTACCTTTTAGAAGTAACCTTTTAGAAAATGATTGTTGCTGTGAATATTTTGCACCAGAATTTTTGGGTTTTTATTTTCGCAGGTTTTTTTGAAATATCTTGCAACCAATTCAGTTCTCTCTGACTAATATTTATTTTAAATCAATTTATTTTTTAATTATTCTTTATATCATTAAAATTTTGAAAAAGCATGTGCACTACTTTTTCCTCAATATTTCATCAAATTTTTCAGAGCATCCATGAATGAAAGAAGCCTTTATTTTTATTTGGAGAGTTTAAAATTTTATGAAAGATGGCAATCTTTTCAGAAAAGGAGACACGTTAGTGAAAAAGAATACTACTGCTTTTTAATATGATCTGTGACAAATGGAATCATGTAATGTTTATGGAAAAGTACTTTAACTTTTTTGCAAGTTTTTGTTGATATTCCTTAAAAAATATTTAAAAAGTTACCTTTAAGGAAACATTTTTTTATAGGTGTAGGGCACATCTGATGTACATATTAAACTAGGGGTTCTCAATCTGGGGGGCATGCCTCCCTGGGTGGGCATAGAATTTTTCAAGGCGGGAGTTAAAAAAAAAAGTGAAATAAAAAGTAAAACTAACTGTAATTTAGTGTACTCAATTTTGCGGTCACAATGTAATCGTAACGTATTTTCAACATACAAACACGAGCACCATAATTGTCATAATTGTAAATGCACAATAATTGTCGTATGTCTGGACGTTGAAAGTGACCTGAGGTGTGCTTTGTCACAGTTACTACCTAATATTCAAAACCTTGTCAAGAACAAACAGTGCCAGCCCTCTCATTAATGTTGTGAAATTGACTGGTATTGCATGCCAACCTCACCTAGATCCTTGATTACCTCAAATATATTTGATCTGTATTTAATTTTTTGATTTCATATGTTCTAATAATAATATGTTCCAAATTAAGATATGTGTAGTAATATTAAATTTTGCATATGAAATGATCTATTCTATATTCTCATTTAATAACCAGCTTCAGTTTCAAATTTCGATTGTACTACACTTGTATTGACCACATGTGGTGGTGGGGAGGCATGACCTCACATCAGTGTTCAAAGGGGGGCACAGAGCCTGAAAGGTTGAGAACCCTTGTATTAAACCATCTAGTTTGGTGGTAATTATGAAGAACCAAGTTCGATTGGTTGACGAAAGGCAATTCACTTCTTTAGTGTTCAAAATAAAAAGAGGGAAAAATATCTTTCAAACAATTTTGAACATTGGATTAATGCTTTTCTGTAATGCATCATATATAACCTATAGATGTAGAGTGACATTCCAGTTGTATAAATTAAAAAAATTTTTTCCCTTAAAAGTTCTGAATTTTTCATATGGAATTATTAAAATTATTTTTTAAGTAGGAAATAGCTTTCAACTTACTTATAGTTTAGTTATAGTAAGTTTTTTGTCATACTTCAATTAGTATTTGAGTAATATTTTGCTGCTGACAGGAAACTGTAGTTACTGCAAAAATAATACATTTATCTAATTCTGAAATTTGAGAATATTTGTATTCTAAAAATATAATTTTAAAAGTCCATCTAAGTGCTTAAATGAGATATTGTAATGTGTGCCTTTAAATGTGTGCCTGCACATTTGATCTCTGTGAATAACACGGTTTTGAATATACATTATATGAAGATTTCTATATTTAGCTAAATTGTACATAAGCACTTTAAATTATTTTTCCCAAAGCAAATTACAAAAATAATTTGACTTGTTAATTCTAGGCATTTTTCGCTGCAGGGTCGATGGACCGCCCTGCCTTTCCCTTTATGAAAAAATTTCCAGCATTCTTTCTGTCTTATTAAAATTTTGCCACTTGAGCCTCTTACTTATGATCATATTTACTTCAGTCAGATTTGTCAAGAAAGTGCGCATATGCATTTAAAAGCCATTTGCAAATATATTTGCTTAGTGTTTTTATATTTTTCCACCTATTTTGGTTAACTGAGGAAAAGTTCAAGAAATGATCTGAATTATAGAACACTTTCATCTACAAATATTGTTTATAACATTTCTTTTCTGTTTAAACGCAGAATAGGAATACCTCAGTTACTGTAATCCATTATGTGCAATATTTTTTTCAGTATTTGACAGTTGATTTCTTTCCTAAATTACTTGTTACATCGGATTAAATCTATCATCAGATAGAAGTAATAACCATAATCTCTTCAAAGTGGCAACTTCTCTGAAATATGTGGGGGTTTCTACACAAAAATATCGAATGCTTGTATACGCTGCATATTTTGGCATATGCTCTGGACAAACAAAATGTGTTTTTCAACAAAATGTTTCTATGCCTCCTTACTTTTATTAACAAGCAGTTGAATAAAGCAATAAATGACAAATATATTTCTCACCGATAGAAAGATCTTGGTTTTGTTTCTTAAAATAATGCTGCTCATTGTGCTTACTTACTGAGAAAGTACATTGAAACTTTTTTAAAAATATGAGTGTTTTTGTATTCATATCGGACAAAAGTAAATTAAAGAATATAATACAGGGTAGTGAACAGCTAAAAATTTGAGAATTATCGAAGAAAATAAGTTGTATAAGAAATTTTCAAAGAAAACGTTGAATCGTCAAGGAATAACTCGCATGATTCCAGTAAGTTTGGGGTGACATTGTAGAGATTTTTAATTTTAATTTCAATCTATTCATTGGACATCTATGTCTTTCTGTACTGTCAGGGGGAGGAGAAGGTGTGAGCCCTCCAGAAGTCTCAAAATTGAGGTGGCACCTAGTTAAATCGGACTCCGACCCTTGTTTTGGTAATGTAAACTGACGCCATGTTTCCTTTGCCCATAGCCTTTTGTTAAGGACCTGGTCTGGCATGTTCTGGCCAGAGTGGTGGTGGGGGTCATAGCCACAACACCCTTTTTCCAGCCCCTGAACACTGTTATATTCTGCTTTAATAGTTTTATCAAAATAGGAAGATCATTTTTATGATTTTTTTGAATGATTTATTTTATCTATTCAAAAAATATTTCATAGAACATTATCAGCAATAATTAACATAATATGAAACTTTTAGGCTGTTTGAAAAAGTATGAATTGGAACAGAACTTCCAAAGATTACCAAATGTGATTACAGCTGTTTATATGTCTAGCAAAGAACTATGAGATTTTAATTTCAAACTCTTCTCTAAATTAAGTCCATAAGTAGCTACACTCAAATATTCATGCACTTACACACTAGACAACATCTAAAAATTTATCATCAGTTACATGACATGAATACTTTCAAATTATCATGAAAAATTTGAAAAGTAGCAAATTTGTAATAAGGATTCGCTCGTATATCTCTGCCATTTTGGTGAAATTTTAACAATTTATCACGTTGAATGCAAGATTTGTGACCACTTCCCAGTGTGCGAAATTGTTTAAAAAAAATTATTTTAGGTAATTTTTCTTCTATTATTTGCTAGTTTTGAATATAAATTGTTAGTCTGGGTAGATTTAAATTTTTTTAAAAATCTTCCGTTTTCTAGGGTTTATGAACTGTTGTTTTCCTTAGAAAAATATTTCCATAAACATCTCAAGTCTTTCAAGTGAAGATGCACCTGAACTAGGAAAAATTTGCCAAGCCAGACAAATGGCCTGCTTTTGCATGTAGTTTAGGCATTCTTTTATTCTGCTATTGAATAATAAAACAGTTTAGAATTTTGAATTTATTGTTTTGGCTTATTTTTATAGTAAACTATATATATTTTTTCTATTTCCAAATGGTTTTTACATAAAAAAACTTTTATCTAACGTTTTCTATTGATACTTAAAGGCTATCTTTAATAAACTATTCTGTTTAATGTGTTTTCTGCATTTTTCTACATCCTAGGTAAATTTTTTTAAGTATAATTTGTAGCTGCATAAGCCAGTTTGTGAGTGGATAGAAATAGATTTTCTTATGACTGGTTTTTCCATAACCTGGAAAAGTATCTTACAAATCATTCAACCTTTAGAGCAAAATTCATTAAAGTAGTGTTTTGAAAAATTCATGTGTCACAAGGCCTGAAGTAGTGTTTTGTTTCTATTTTTTAGGTAATAATCGAGCGCTATTATGGTGAAAAGCTCTTGCCTCTATTGGATCGAAGTAAATTCTTAGTTCCTGATCATATCACTGTTGGAGAGCTAATAGGAATAATTAGGTAAGCTGTTGTTAAGATTCTTTTCAATGATATTAAATCCATGTAAAATGCAGAAATTTGCCTGGTGTAGATTATTTGAGTGAAAAATCTTTGTGTTCAGCAATATAGAGATCTTACGATATGTAAACAGCTTTTTTTTATTATGAAGAAAATTTTAAACTTTGAACAATCATTTCTATGTTACTATAACTTCAGGGAGATAAATCACTTAGGTGTATTTCCATCGGGGGTGCAAAGAGACCAAAAAAGAAATTCTTAGTCCTCCTAAATTGCTGCACTGGAAGGAATGCAAAATACCACGAGAGTTGAATTGGATTTTGCTGGATGAATAGTTGAAATATTTCTTGCCAATTTCTTTCTGAAGTGGGTCTTTGCTTATCACAAGTCTATCATGATTGTGAAACTTATTTAAGGGTAGGAGATTAGACTGAGTTGGAGCAGATCTGAATTTTTTGATAGCTTCATCAATGACTGAAGAGTTAAAACCACTGCTTATAGCCAAATATTTCAGAAAGTTAATTTCAGTATTAAGAGAAATGAGGTCCCAGTTTGAGTCAAGAGATGAGTAGATTGTTAGCAAACCGGTGGCTCTTTAGAGCCTTTTTCATAGGGCAGAAGATGTGGTAGTTGCAGGATGACAGGTATGGGCTATAGGGAGGTGTAGTAACCACCAGTGAGTGTATAAACTGGGAAACTAGCATGTTTGTAGGAGGCAGCATTGATATTAGAAATAATAGGATTAAAGGAAAGGGAAGGTTTTTGAATTTTGAGACAAGCCTACTACCAAACACAGTTGACAAAAGAAGGAATAATGACTGTAAAGTGAAATTTGTGTTAAAATCCCAGAATCTATAACTGCACATTTAGTTTCAGAAAAAGTGAAGTGCTATTTCTAATAATAAAAAAGCTATTTACATAAAAATGGTGCTAAAACTTTCCATTTTTTTCTGTATTATCCTATTTTCTAAGATATTAAGGTAACAGTGATTGCAGTCATACAATATTTCTAAAACTTAATGTTCTACTCATATCTATTTAAGACTGTTTAAATTGATAACAAAAATGCTTCTATTAGTAAATAATTGTGTTAAGAAAATTTGCTTATCAATACTAAATTTCATTGTCATTTTTCTCCAAAGAAAATTTTCTGGTCTTTTATTTAATAAACTAAATATATGTAGGTCTATTTATTAGCCTTTGTGTTGAAATGATGACTGTAGCATACAAAGCTAACCAAAAGTGCATGTGTTAAAAACATCCACATGGTATACAAGTTTTTTAAATTTTTAATGTTTTTGCAGTATTTTTATTGTGTGGTTTTAATTCAAAAGATTTTTTTTTTAATGTTAAGTAATGCATTATACAGTTAAAATGGAAATTATAATACTTAAGTGAATAGGTTTTAGTTTATAATACATTTAATTTTAAATAATAAAATGTTCTGGAAAACTGCTCGTAATACCCTAAAATGAGTACCCTGATTCCTAAAAGAGGTTATATGTGGTTAGACTCTCTTCTATAATTTCCTTAGAAGAGTTATGTTTTTTGCATTTAGAAGTGGTTTTGCTCTACAGTTTTTCATATTGTTTTAATTTGCTTTATTTTTTAATTGCCGCTAGAGTGGTACTGGATTGTTTCTAGGTGTATTTATATATAAAAAAAAATACTGTAGAGGGATTTTTAGATTTTAAGAATTCAATATAGTTGAATGAATGTTCATAACAATATGTGGAAAACTTTTCATAAAATTGCATTGAGAGAAGTTACTTATGATACATTTTTTTAACACTGCCACTACTTTCTTAATATTTTTTAATTAACATGCATGCATGGTTCATTTACTAATTACTTTCTTTTTACTTCAGGCGACGACTTCAGCTGCATCCTAATCAAGCATTTTTCCTTCTTGTAAATCAGCGTAGTTTGGCCTGTGTTTCAATGAGTATGGGAGATTTATATGCCAGAGAAAAAGATGAAGATGGATTTTTATACACTGTTTTTGCATCCCAAGAAGGCTTTGGCTTTGAATGAAGTATTACAGCCTGAGTAATGTTGAAATAATGTTGTTTCTCATTCAGATATGGAGAATCTCTTAAACCTTTGGTTCTTAAAGTGTACAGTTCAGATATACAATACTCTTATAGGCTTCTTTGTTGTAAATTTATTTAAAGTTTGAATTTGAGTTTTAAAAGTCATAATATATTACTCACTTTTTATACTTGGAAATTATAAATATTTGGAGCTGTATATCAAAGAATATTTTTGAAATAAATAAATCTGATCTAATAAAACTAGTTTTAAGCAGATAGTCTGGCATATATTTCTGTAATTTTTTTTCCATAATATATGTTTCTTGTAAAGTGCTATGTCATTTAAGTGTGTAAAGTAATCCAAATTGTATTTTGATAATGAAACTGACCTATACTTTTTCTAACTTTTTATTAACTATGTGAGGGAAGATAAGTAGATGAGAGGTAAATATTTTGCTTTTATTCATGTACAAGTTATGCTAAGATATGTTAATTGAAAAGTTCTAAGCTTTATCTCTCTTCTCGATGTCTGCACAATATTTGAATATCTATATTTTTTAATGTATGAATTTGGCTAATTGTATGTTCTCAATTGTCTTTGAATATCTCTGTGCATCTGTAATTACATAAAGGCCTTGAATTCAAAGTGATCTACTTTTAATTTTGTTGTAGTTACTATAGAGTGCAAAAGTTAAACACTGTTTCTTTTTTTCCCTGTTTTATATTTTTAAATGTTTAACAGACTTTAATGGAAGGAAAAAAATTCAGAGAACACACAAAGTACCCAGTAGAGGAGTGGTTCTCAACCTTTTATACCTTGCGTATCCCCAGGAAATGTGTATGTAACTAGCATACAGCTTGTAGAGATACATAAAACTATAGCTATAGCATAATAATGTGAATAAATATGCGTGTACATATGTATATTTATAATTTAACAAATGTCATACAATTATAAACATTTTAATGGGTATCAATGATATGGGTACATTTTTTTACCCTTGCACAAGTCATCAATGATAAGTGTGCAACTTTGGGAACATAAATCAACTCAGAAACTGTGCAGACATTCAAAATATATCTTGCTTTGGTTATAGAATATTCTTGGCTGGAGTTTTGTGATCATTCCAGAAACAAATTCATAATACTTTTCATAGTTTTTATAACTACAAGAAGCTGTTTTTGTCCTCCATTACTAAAAATTTTACACATACCCCTAAACAGTCCAGCACGTACCCTTTAATACACAGGTTGAGAACCACTGCAATTGAGCCACAGCTTCAGTACTAGATAGAAGCTAGCTAATTATGTATAGCTACCTTTAATCATTAGACATTTTAGATGCAGTGAAATGCAGTTCTGAGCTAATATAGTTCTGTACCATTCATGCTTAAGAGTTTCCATCAGTTCCTGTTTTCTACTGGAACCCATTTCATTTATCATGTTCTTCAGATGATTTTATGTTGGATTCAATCTATTTTCAGGCCAGGCCAGCAGAGAAATTTTATTTGCTTTGGGGTTATTTTTAACTGGCCAACATCTGTGGCTTGATATGTTTTGCATGAAGATAGTAGATACGTGTATAAGTTACTATCTGAAATTTGCTTGTAAGAAACACAGAGCAGCTCCCTTAACTTTCTGTTCTAGAGGATATTTCACTTTATGAGCTGTATTATACATCAGAGATTTTATCATTTGGGCATTGAGCTTGTTATGTGTGTACAGAAAAATATTATAATCCAGTATCATCAGAAAATACTTTTCTAATTAGTGAAAAGTATTTTTGTTCAGACAAGTTCCTTCTGTTTCATCACTGTGGTGTTTTAACATCTTTTTATCCGATTTTTATGTTACCAACCCAAATTATGTTACCAACCCATTCCTTTTTCAAATGCTTGCACACTACCTTAACTTGCATTAACTCTCTTTTTCTGCAGTTGTGTTTTAAGTTTCTTGCTTGACCTTATTAGGGAATCCACTGTATTCTGACAGATTAATTGATCTCTTATGTATGCATTTCTTAAAATATATTTCAATTGGGGGGGGGGGGGATGGGTCTTAAATTGTTTGCTCACAAATTTGTGTACAGAGATTTCTTCTTAAAGATCAGCAAAAATGAAGGCTCTATCTAGAGCCAGATAAAATTAAAAGAATTAAATGATCAGTAATTGTTTGAGAACTCAAATGAGAAGTATAATTTAAGCTATCATAATTTTGAACAACTTTTAAAAGAAGTCAGATAATCTATAACCTCACTATTAATGTCCTGTTTTTTTGCTAGGATTACTAAAGAGGTTGAATATGATTCTAGTACTATATGAATAATTTTAAAATTACATAAACAACAAAACTCTTTGAAAAAATTTGCAAGAAAACAAACAATATAATATTCAATAATTTCAAGAATTAGTATACCCCGCCAAAATTAAGCTTATATTTTCTATTGTCACTGGGATGTCAGTTTCTACAAATACCAGTTATTGACATTTATATTTGTATTCTTATGTGTTTTGCATTTAAATAACATAAAACAGGTAATTTTAATAAATATTTCAGTGAAGGCTTGTTTCACAAATGTCATAAGCAGATAATTATTAATATTTTAATTGTATTGTTTGTTTTGATGCACTGAATATTAGAAAAAGAAGTGCTGAAATTAGCCCTTATTACTGAATATGAATCCTATGAAATGCTGTATCTGATCATTTTGCATATTTGTATGGGGTTTATCCTTAAGATTTTATAATGGTTTCCATATATTCTGGCTTTAAAAATGGCCAGGTTAAATTAAATAACATATTTCTCTGTAGCGATTTTGGCATTCTTTTGTGCATGCAGATGTTTGTATGAACTGTTGTATTTATGTGCACAATTTCACCATTGTCGATTTAATACCAGTGGTCCTCCCCCATCTCAAAGCTTAACTTAACAGTCTTTTGCACTATCATCTGCTGTGTGGCCTGCTGCCTTGTGTGTCTTATGCTCCATGGGGCTTGGCTCATGGACTATGCTGTCCATTGTGGTGTGCAAGGTGGCTTCCTGCTGCAGTGTTTCCACCACTTGCAAGGACTTTCCGCCAGAAAGCCTTGTTGCTACATCAGGCCCAGTCTTGTGCATTGGAGTGTGTCCCCCCCCCCACCATCATTAATTAATGTTAGTTCCAATAATGTGTAGCTTTTAAAGCTATCTGAATGAAGTTCTTAAAGTATAGTATGTATAAATATTCTGAACAATGTTTTTTCTGATTAAAAAATAAAGACATTACTGTAGATTGGCATCCTTATTTATTGGTATATCTCATTATTCTTTGCTTTTTATAGAAATTTGGATCTGAGTTTGATAGTTTTCTAACATCTAGCATTGATACATAGTATACTAATATGTTGTTAGCTGTAGTTTACATTAGTTTATGTTCTTTAAGGTGTTTCAAGCCTTTTGATGATAAATTTGAAATGTTTTCAATCTTTATTGAATTTTTGATATTTTTTTTTTAATAGGAATAATTTTTATACACCATTTCTGTATTATTTCAAGTATTTAAAGGAGGAAAGTTGGGGAATTTGTGTCTCTTCCATATTAATATATCCTTTTCATATAAAGTCTTTAGAGGTTATAATTCCTTGATACAAGCTTATAAAATTCATTTGAAATATATTTTAGTATTTTATACTCATAATTAATGCACATAGGCGTAAACCTTATTTTGAACCAAGCTAGATCTTTTTTGGCTTGATATTCAGACCAAACATGCTCTTTCTTATATGTAAAGGATCAGGGGTTTTTAAGATAAGCTTGATTCTGTGAAAAAAGTCTCAGTTTTTAGTAACATTTATTTATTTATTTATAGTTTTATTAACTCCTTTGTAGAATTGATTGTAACATTACTTGATATTAAATAGGATATTTTTTTGTTTCATCTGATATTAATGTGGTATGATAATGTTACACTACTGGATTATTGCATGTTTGCCCAACCTTGATAATTTAGTTTTTCTTAAAGTAAAAATAATGCTCATATGATTCCAGGGGAGTGTGTTGAGTAAAATGTCGTAGTACGAATCTTAGTCATTTGTGCTTATGATAGAAGTTTTAAGGCATGCTTTTAGCCAATAATTACAAACCTGATAAAATAATTATCAGAGTCTGTAGAACTATCATACAAAAAAGAATATTGAGTAATATTGAGTTATTCAACCATTCACATGTTTTTCTACTTTAGTTGGAAAATATTTCATCTTCTGTCTATATGTTATGGTGCTAATTAAATTTATATTGCATCAATGTTGCTAGAACAGAAAGTTTGTCTTACTCCATGTTTGGAACATGTAGATATGAGAAGAGTAAAAAAATTGGCAACTACAAGACCCCCACTGTTTTAATCACATGCAAGATTAAAAGGACTGTTTGTCTTTTTAATCTCTTACTTGTTTAATCTTGGACAGGTTCAGTTAAAAGTTGTTATCTTAAGAATGTGTAAAATTCAACTGAGGTAACATTTTATTACAGCCTATTGGATTTTAAAAATGTTCTGTATAGGTGTCTTAGTAGTTGGCCACCCTTCTTAAGAGGGCATGCCATGTCTTATTAAAATATATGCCAGTTATTCAGAAAGGGTTAATTTGAAGGCCAGGTGTGCATATGTGCTCATCTCTTAACTGATTACACTTTTGAGTCCTTGATGGTAGCTTTTAGTTTAAGCTTATCATCATAATTCTGTGATGCTATGACTACAGCTAGCAACATAACATGTTCCCCCAAAAGGGTATTTCTGCCTTACACATATTTTAACCATGTCTTGCTTTCTAACAGTATATCATAATACCATTATGATGTGAATTATGAAAGAAAGAGATGAGTATTTTATTGCAGGGGTTGATGTTTAACCACAATTTATTCATTAAATTGTTTTTTGAATTTATTTTTTACTTAAGTTTAGCTGAACCTGCATCAATATATTAAATTGCTGCAATTTTTATAAACATCTTTTGTTGTTTAATGGTTAGTGAATTTGACTAGGTAGTGAATTTGAGTCATATATATCAAGCTTGTCATATTACATCTATGTGTCATTATACAAGGAGTATTCAATTGACAAATATTTAAATTTTTTAAAGAAATAGTTGTAACTTTTGTGTAGAATAAATTAATACTTTAATAAATGTCACTAACATATCTTAGTGTTTTGTGCAACTCAAAACACTAAGCCAAATGATATGCTTCAACTTATACATTTTAATTAATGTTATGAGTTTAAACATTGTTTTAAAAAGATTATTTAATAAAGTAATGCCAGTCAGCATGCTTAAAAACAAAACAAAAAAGCTAGTGTTTGAAATCCTAAGTTGTGACTACAATAATTGGTCTAATAAATAACCAAAACTTCCTTATAAATTGACGGAAATAAGAGCAAAATATTGCCGTGATACATTAACAAATTATTGAATTTTTTTCTTTTTTGTTTAAGAAGACTTATAATTTTTATGTGTAATATGGCATTATAAATGTAAATATATTTATAAAGATTTTGTTTTATAATTTTCAAGTATATAATGAATTATAATGCAGGCATAGTGACTATGTTAGCGCAAGTGTATATGTATGTGTCAGGTAAAAATCTTGAAAACTTTCACATGAGCTACCCCAAGTCCATTTTTGTTTGTGTATTGTAGCATTATCTGAAGGACTCAAATTTCAAAGGGCTGGCCCCTGAACTTCCTCTCTATATCCTTGGTATGTATGAAATGGGAGCTTAATTACTTCATTAGTGTACCTAGTTTGTATTTATTTTATGTTTTAATATTTCTAATTCACCTGAATACTGTATGATCTCAAAACTACACATTGCTTTCTGTGATAAATCAGAAGATTTAGTGAACAGTCATAAATACAATAGCATTAATCAGTGACATTGAAGCTATTGATTTAAATTAACTCAGGAGGTTGTTACTTTTGTTAAAATAAGTTAAATGTGAAGAAAATTGTGTAAGTTTGCTAAGAGTATATCAAAATGATTACTAAGAAAACAGGAAAGGAATGCACATACATTATAAGAAACAGAGTGTAAGAAATTAGTGTAAAGCTCTTAAATTCATATAAAATTAAAGATTATCTACTAATTTATTGGGAAATTTCAAATAAATATGTGAGTGTATTTATATACTTTATCACAGATATGTATATTTGTGTTATTTTTTAATGCTATATATTTAGAATAGCTTTAGTTTTTGATGAATAATGTGTAATATCGTACACTTACTGTGATTAAAACCTCACAAAAAAAATCACATTTGTTAATGCTAGCACTAAATGTTTTGAGTGTTTTAGTATATAAATCTGTTGATGATTTTGTGTTCAAGTTACTAAAATTACTTTTTATCTGTTTATAAAAATTCTGAAATATATTTTAGTCTTGTATTTGTTTAATTTATTGTTATAAATGAACTGAAACACATGTTTAATTGTAGTTATTTTAATTTTCATACTTTACATCCTGTGAAGCTTAAGGAACACTACTACTTATTAATGTCTGTTATTCATTACAGACCAATTTTATTACTACTTGCACTTCTCTGTAGTGCTTGTGCTTTATACTTGCACAGGAACTAAAGTGACATAGAGAAGTTAAATGGCACTTATTGGTTATGTTTAGTGTTATTTTTCGCATTCAGAGTCGAAGCTTACTTGCAAATGAATAAAAAAAACTTTTTTTTTAAACATCTTTTCCCCCCAAATGTTTCCTCCGTGTAATCTGAGTTTGGTATGTACCAACCCTTATTTATATTTAAAAATAGCAATATATGCTATTTTATATAAAATTCAAGTTACGATTATGATATAAATTAATAATTTGCGATGGAAGACTAATACAAGAGATAGATAATTTAGCATATAAGAATTAATTCACTTTGAAAACTTCTAATTCATTAGAAATTAATAGATATTTTGCATATTAAATATATTATTAACATAAAAATGTGTGTGTGAGAGAGCAGCTTGTTACAGTGTAACAGCACTTCTAAACAGTGTTGGTTGTTTTAAAACATCTCAAATATATAATTTAATC
Source organism: Dolomedes plantarius (assembly GCA_907164885.2). Lineage (NCBI taxonomy): Eukaryota > Metazoa > Arthropoda > Arachnida > Araneae > Dolomedidae > Dolomedes > Dolomedes plantarius. The sequence goes on along the minus strand of OU015501.1, from coordinate 27,699,420 downwards.
TGATTTCGGTTCTAGTCAAATGTCTAGTTAATTCAGGGTCATGGCCAAAATTACTGTTAAAAAATATAAATTTTTCATTCTCTACAGTTAATCATTTTTGATGTATCCATTTCAAAATGAAAACTTGATATTAGGAGCAAGAGGTTTTTTTTTCTTTCTTTAAACCCTTATCTACTGTAAAGAACAGTGGTTCTCAAACTGTGGTGTACATTTTACTTTTAGGGCTTTCTAGGGTCTTTTAAAACAAAAGGAGCAAAACAAGAACCAAACAGCGAAAAAAAATTCTCCTTGGTAACCTAAAAGGACTTATCAAACTGTTATTTTTCCTTGGAAGTACCTGTAGTAATAAAATTTTTATTACATTTTGAAATAGTCATGCTCATATTTATTTTAAAATTTATCAAATACAACTATTATACAGTTTATTTTTCTCATTGTAAGTAAGTTGATCACATGAGTTTTAGGGCTTACACTCCATTTTTTCCCCCCTTTTCTCCTCTATTCTGATGAGTGGTTTTCCTGAGATACTGAATCAGCTATAATCATTGATTATAGAGTTGTCACACACATACTCCAGAGGCCAAATATGTTGCCCTTTCAGAATTTGAAATTTTCAGCCTGGCAGCCAGATATTAGAGGTGTGTGTCAAGCCATGCAGTGGTATCACTCTGGAGAATATATATATAATCACTTAATTTCTGAAATAGGTTTTGAAAATTTTAATAAACTTAAGTGTTATATGAATGAATTTCCAAATACGTATAAAGCTTTTCTTAGGCTTTTGACTATAGAATTATCTTTGTATTGGTCATAACACTTTTTAAGTACAATTAAAGGTGGCAGTACACCTTTAAAATGGCAAAATAATTGATTTTATTTATTTTTTTCTATGTTAATTGAAAACTCTTATAGATTTATTCTGAACAATTTGGTATTACTCTTTTTGTGACATGACAGTTGTGTCATAAGATATTAAAATAGTAAACATCCAAACAGTGATTTGTATATGTTTTGTCTTTGAATCAAATGTTCATTTCTAAGTTCGAAATAACTGGGAGAGCATAATTCAAGCTTCAATAAGTCAACGTGCTGAGTAATTTCAAAAACTATTTAATATAATATAACAAATATTTACGAGAATTTACAAAAGGCCCAAGCAGCCGAAAGTACTCGTACACATCTACTCAAATCCAAAATCGACTACGCACTCAAGGGAATGCGTTTGAAGTAAATACTCTCCCAACAGCATCATTGCCACTCACATGAACAAAATTTTTGATACATGGAGGTACGGGGATAGCGAGCCTGTCACAGTATACAAAATTTTAACTTTGAGTGCATTTATCTCAAAATATGATTTTCTGACTGTGCGCACATGATATCTCAAAAACTATTAGAAATAAATGCTTGAAATTGTCTACATACATTAATATTAACCTTCTTCATAAAATTACATGAAAGCTTAGAGTTATCTTAGGTTATAAAAAGTTTACTAAAGGTTTTATGAGAAAATTTTGTAAAATTTTTTTTAAACTAATTGTTAATTTTAAATATTAAAAATGAAGGTAATTAAAATATTTTGGGTCCATATGTTAAGCTTAATATTTTCTTTTAAGTTAAAGTGTGTTTCATGTTGATAAATTAAAATTAACATCAGTTATCATGCACATAGTGACACATGGTAATAATGAAAATAGGAAAATATGTTACTTAAGTTTTCCTAATTAATTTAACTAATTTACATCAATCTGATATTTTTTTTTGCAACAATTTTTGTTTCATGTAACAGTCGGAAATTTTCATTAAATTTGCTTCATTGGTTAATTTGTTAAAAATTATGAAAACTTTCTAACATTTTTTGCAAATCAAAGGTGTACTGTCCCCTAAAGTAATAAGATAATCTCTAAAGGCCTGAATATTGTTATTGATATACACTGAAGTGCCACTGAATTAGGGATAGCAAAGCCTGTGCAAATTGTGTAGCGCTGCGCATCATGTATGCGCAAGTGAGGGCGCTGTGGTAACTGCATATATAGCGCGTACTGTGGTTGTTCTGAATTAGTTGTTGGAATTGCCAGTATGGGTAAACTGCCTGATTTAGACGCCTTCGATCGCGGACAAATCGTAGGTGCGCGACGCATGGGCCATTCAATTTCCGAAATCGTCAGACAGCTAGGATTTTCAAGGTCGACAGTGTCAAGAGTATACCAAGAATACATGGATGGTGGAAAAAAAACTAGCGATCGGGCAAACTGCAAAGGACAATTAGCCTTGACAGTGGGTGGTGAGAGACGGCTCAGGCGTATTGTACGTAGCCAGCGAAGCCAAACATTAGTTCAAATTACCACCCAGTTTAATGACGGTGCCAGTCGTACTGTCGGTAAACGGACTGCGCAACGCTCGCTTCACCGTATGGGTTTCGGGAGCCGTCGACCTACGAGAGTACCATTGCTCTATACTCGGCATCGGGCTGCACGTCTTGCCTGGGCAAGAGGGCACAGAGACTGGAGTGTAGAGGACTGGAAACGAGTAGCATGGAGTGATGAGTCTCGATTCCGACTACTTAACGCCGACGGGAAGCTGAAAATATGGCGTCAGGCTCATGAAGCCATGAATCCTGCATGCCTGGCTGGATCTGTACAAGGGCATGGTGGCTCAATCATGGTCTGGGGTGTTTTTTCGTGGCACAGTTTGGGATCTTTGGTGCGCGTACCAACCTCCCTCAATGCAATTCGGTACGTAGAGTTGCTGGGTGATCACCTCCATCCGTTTATGCTGTTCTGTTATCCTCACGGTAATGGAGTTTTCCAGCAAGACAACTGTACCTCTCACAAGTCCCGGTTGGCTACTGGCTGGTTGGATGAGCATTCCTGTGACTTCTCTGTCATGAATTGGCCACCTAGAAGCCCAGACTTAAATCCTATTGAGCATCTTTGGGATGTTTTGGAACAAGGCGTGAAAGTCCATCACACAGCACCAAAGAACCTTACTGAATTATGGACAGCTTTAGCCAATATTTGGCAAGCCATTCCCGTGGAACGTTTCCAGAAACTTGTTGAATCTATGCCTTGTCGTGTGGCAGCCGTTATCAAGGCCAGAGGAGGCCAACTCGTTACTAGGTAGGTATCCCTAATTCAGTGGCACTTCAGTGTATGTTTCATTTTAATACATTAAACACTACCTATGTATTTGTTTGTCAGTCATAAATATTTTTCATTAAGGTTCTAAATGAAAATTCTATTATATGGGAGATATAACACATGGGAGCATATAAGGAGCATATAAGACTTTGAGTCCTAACCAAAGGTTACATTGTAAAAAAAAAAAAAACCAAGAACCACTGATTTAGAGTTTACCTGATGAGTTATTAATTCTAGTAGTATACATATTTACATGAAATTTTGTTGAAGCAGGTATAGAACCTTTTAGAGTGGGTACTGTGGTATTGTAAGATAAAATATCAGTTAAACTATTTTAAAGTAACCTACTCATAAATATTTCTCGTAAAGTAAGTTTTGTACTATTTTAAAAGATTCAATGCTAGAAATTTTGTGTTTAAAGAGGAGTCTGTGATGTGAAATTGAATTAGCATTTGTATGTGTGAACACTATTGACTGAATGTACTAACTTTTAAGGATTTGTATTTATGTCTCATAAGAACATGAACTGACACTGAATGTATGTTTTATGCAGATAGACTTAAAATATTGTAGGAAAAGACATATTAGTATATGTGTTTAAACTTTTGTGACTTTATTCTAGTTATCTAAAATATTATTTCCCCCAAAATAAAAAGAAGAAAGTGTGATAGTTTGCTTGTATGAAGTTTGCATAGTATTTTAATGGTATAATACTTGTTGTATTAGATATACTGTATTATATTTTGTTAATCATTGAAAAAACAACATTTAATAAAACTGCTAAACATATTTTCATATTGATTTAATATTCAAGTAAATAAATAAAAATCGTATAATTGAAAGACATTGGTAGTCATAAACTGAATTGAAAACATGTTTTACTGTAAAAATAGTTCTTATTCATATTTGGAACCAAAATGATATAATTTATTGAATTGCAATAATCATGCACATTTAACTTGGAGCAGCTATTTTGTATTATATAAAACAAGAAAATAATTGAGTTTATCAAAACTAGACAAAATGCCTACAGAAAATTGCTTTTCTATTATTAAAGAATGTGTTGGCTTTCCCTTTATAACACAGTATAGTTATATATTGACTAGAAATGCTGCATTAAAATATTGTTTTATTTATTGCTATGAAACTTATACAGGATTTTCATAAGAAATGTTGCATATTTTTTTTGTAAGAAAATTTTATCTGTATAACCTATTGACTAGAGCAGTACTGAAATGTTTTAACAGTAAGAACTGAGCAATAAACTGAAATAAGTTAAGTTTCCCATTATCATGTTAAATAATTAATGATATGTTTCATACATGTTACTCTATATTTATTCTATGAAATTCAAGTAAAAAATGATAGTTTTCCTTTTTAGGGAAGAAATATGCAATTTTTTCTTTTTAACTTAGAAAATTTATATCAACTGGAAACAATGAAGTCATAAGGCATCTGTAGTCTTCTAAGGAATAATAGATATTTTAAAACATTTATATATATTTAGTTGAAATGAAGGAAATCAGGAACAATGTTTTATAGAGTTTTCTTACATGACAAAACAAAATATGTTGAATAAAGCAATTTTTTCCCCCTGTGCTGTATATAATATAAAATATTATAGTAAACATTCCATGATGCTCTTGTTTTGTCAATATTTTGTGTTTGTATTTATCTTTATAAATATAACATCCCTACAGTTAAATTTTAAAAACTTAAGTACAAACTCTAAAACTCAGGATAATTTGCACATAATTGAAGCTATGCATCGTTTTAATTTTTCGATGAAATTGAACTCTTGTTCTTGAATATATGTTTTATCTGTGTGATTTTTTTTTTAAATTATACGCACACAAACACACATACATATATAATAGTCTATATACATTTATCAAATGTTGCTTTTGGTCACTTCTTTATCCTTGATATTCTTGGAACGTTACTGTAGAGAAAAAAAATCAAGAGAAATGAAACACACACAGTTCCGTAAGTAACAGCCTTACAAAATTAAAAAATATATAGATACATAAGGAATGTTTGCGACAATAGTGTAGAAAATGAACTGTGCAGCCCAAGCATTTACTGTTTGAAAAAAAATAATAATCAGCTATCAGTTTGTCAGCCGTCGTTTTTGAACTAGTTAAACATCTAAGTGAAGTGCACCTTTCAGGATATTGGGCCCATCTTGTTGTATAAACACTATCTAACACTCATAAATGAGAGATACGCATCAATACAAAAGAACATTTAGTAATTCATGTTTATGAATTGAAGTCAGGTTCTGTGGAAAAAAATCACATTTTCCTTTCGAAACATTTAGACACACTCTGCTAATAATTATGAACTACACTTTTCTGAACTGTAAAGTGGAGCTCAAAGAGGAGAGAGAGTTAATCAAAGCATATTGCAATGTTCGTAGATTTGTTTTTTTGTAACTCCAGGTCAGCTGTATATTGCATGTTAGGCAACGTGACAGTGGATTACTTTCAAAATACCCTTCACTTAGAAAATTGCAAGTTTGCTCAATATACTGTAAATTATGCCAACAAAATCGGAGGTAACTTATGTTATATAAAGGGGTATGTACTAAGAAATATAACAGTAGTAGAATGACTGGTGCAGAAACTGATATCTTGCTGCTTACTGAAGGCACTAGCACAACACATGGGGTCACAATCAAGGAAAAGCTGTATAAAAACTTCCTTGTGGCACATGTATCTGTGAACAGAAACTACAGAATTCTGCCATATGATCTGGTGATAGCAGTAAATATTGCAAAGTAATCAAATTTGCAAATTTTGACTGCGGGCAGTTTTGGCTATACATGTGGACCTACTATCCATAGGAAGTTTTATCCTACATTTATCATCTGTACATATGTTTGACTCTAGCAGGAGAATAGTCACACTTCTCTCTTATAATTTTCTCATTTGTACTCTAAAGACAAGGCTGTATGTTGATCCCAGTTGTTGCATGTGTAATAAGACGAATATGGTAGTCTGTTGATAGAGTCACGTTTGCAAGGCAGCCAACTAAACCTGAGTGGTATTTATTCATGCTTAAACTCACTATACTCTCCATACCACCTGAAAATAATAAAATACATTAACTGAGTGAACATTATACATTTATCATAAAATGCAATGAAATCAATAGATTCATACAGAATATCTTCTGTTTACTCAGATAAAGCTTTTAATGATTAGTAGTTAATTTTGGCTTTATATTCACGTCGCAGTACCCGTAGTAAAAGATTTAGTTACAGCACACATTCAAAATAGGGCCCTCAGACCTGGGTTTCGAAACCCAGATCGGAGTTTCAGTAACCATATGGGTGTGTAGTTTTTGAAAATATCTCAAAATTTGGGGGTTTTCCTTGTAAGTTACAAAATATAGCAAAAAAAATTAGCATTATTTCTTATTATAAACATAATTTCATTACAAGACAATTTATTATAAAAATACAGCTTACAATGACATTATGTGTTTGAATGTAAAGTTATACAAGTGGAGATCATTTCTATTGAATTGTGATATAATATCTCTCTTATAAAAACATCCCAGAATTTTGGTATTTGTTACGCCATATCAAAGATGAATTCAGTAATCCCAAATATGAAATGTTTTCAAACTTCATGATTCATTTAACTATTTTACCTCACTTTTTAATTGCGTAGCAAGGGTTTTATCATAATAGAATCGCAACAGAAGCCACAAATTCTCTTAAAACTGAAATCGTAAACGATCGTATGATGGCAAAACAGGCAATGAATAGATATCAAAATTGTCATACCTGGATACCTAAAACAGAATTAGTAAAAGACGCAATAAAATAAGAATTTTTTTTTCTCCCAATGTGGCAGACGGTATTCTTGGACATTATCCTTACCCTCATGTGACACTGCGGTTTTGCTGGTCACTTTTCTGGGAGCACCGTATAAGTGGACCAGTATTACCCCCCTATGGGTCGGTCCCATAATTTTGAACCGAATCAAGTGACGAGACCGGAACACTTGACCCCGCACCTCCAGAGGTAAATTTGAGAACTTGGAGGACATTGCAACCACGACAGATTTTACGTGCACCAGCCGCCATTAGTGTTCACGGCGGTGGATTTTTCAGCGACCAGCATCGAACCCGCAACCCTCACGGGCTCGACGCCTTTGCCAACCGGGCCACCACGCCCTGAAAAAAGAAAGTTATAGACCAGTGTTTCCCAACCTTTATCGAGTTGCGACCCCCTTCAGTGGTTTTCACGCATCTCGCGACCCCCCCCCCCCTTCCTTCACACTATATTTTATAAATAAGGTCTTTTAAGATGTTAAGAAAAACACTAAACTGAATTTTCCATAATTTAATTGGAACCGAATATGTAATTTAACAAAAATAAAGTAAATGAAATCCTTTTAATGTGATGGCTATGCTTGCAACTGTATACTCGGCATCGAAATTCGTGGTTGGGTGTTTGATAAAGCTAGCCTCATATCATCTTCGACACTCAGTCGATTTCGAACTTCGTTTTGATGTGGACAAGGGCTGAAAAACCACTGTCACATAAATACGTTGGGGCAAATGGCACCAAAATACGAAAGGCAATTTTGGATACTCGTACTTGTAGGTAAGATTGACTCAGCACACCACAACTGAATGAGCGATTTTTCTCTAAACAAATCGCGTGATGATAAATCATTCCGAAGATCCAAAAATTCATCTCCTATTTCATCGGAAATACTAATCACGTCTAGAGAAGTAGAGAATGGGTTTCGTGCAAGTGCAGCTTCTTTTTCTTTGAGCTCTGGGAAATACCGTTGAAACTCTTTTTCCAGAGATTGAAGGTGTCCTGTAATATCCGACTTTACATGCTCATCGAGTTCTTCAAATTCCTCAACATCACTGGACAATTTTTCAGACATGGCCTTGGTTTCCTTGGTTTACTTTTGGACGCCAGTTCTGCAATTTCGAGACAAAAGCCCTCAGACTGTCGTGGAGTTTGATAATGTGCTTGTCTTTTCCTTGAAGCTTCAGGTTAAAATTATTCAACTGTTCAAAAATATCTGTTAAATAAGCAAGTCTTTTCTTCCACAGTGTATCAATGACGTAATACAAAAGCTCTATTTTTCTAGAGCTTCTAAGAATAACTTTATTTCTTCTTTCATCTCATAAACATGGTTCAGAACGTTTCCCTTTGATAGACAGCGTATAGATGTGCAAAACAGCAGAATTTCATGATCTAAATTCATGTCTTTGCAAAATTCTCTAAAAAGACGGCCGTTAAGAGTTCCTGATTTCACATAATTAACAATTTTGATTACTGAATCAAGTAAATTTTTTTGAGGAGTTGGGTAAAGTTTTTCTGGCAAGCGCATATCTGTGAATGGCACAGTGCTTCAGGAGCAAGTTCTTTTACATTTCTCTGAAAGCCCAACTTTGACTCATCAACAACATGCATCCACAGCTTTGATGGAGCAGGAGCTCCATGAGTACAAACGCCACAGGCATTTTTCCACTGTAGTTCTCCGGATTAATTTTTTTATTTTTTATGTCCGCCATAACATCTTCACTTGCTGTTGTAGTTTCGAGTGCGCTACAAAACAGGAACTGCCCTTTGACGTCCTCTAAATGAATATATCTGACGAAAACAAGCAACTGATAATAGGGACTTATGTCCGTTGATTCATTAACTTGGAAAAAAAACAAGGGAAAAACTTTGATTTCGTTCAGCACTTGCTTTTTTACATCTTCGGACATATCGGAAATATGCCTCTAAATGGTGTTGTTGGAAAGAGATATTTGTCTCATCTTTGTCTCATTACATTCCCCAAGAGCTAACTTTGCAGTCTTCAGCAAACAGGGTTTGATTAAGTGTTTCTCCAATCGAGTGGGGCTTTTTTTGTTTGGCAATTTCCAGAGCGACTTCATATGATGCTTGTATAAGGGATGCACCCTGAGGAAAACTTCCTGTAGGATCAAATCTCTGACCTTTGACACCGGCTTTAGGGCGTCGAAAGAATTCCAAATCATTTTTTATATGTTCAGAATGCTTTGTCACTGAGTGACGTTCCAATTTCGAGGGTTTCATTGAATCTGCACTGAGGACAACGTTGCACAAAACACAATGTGTCTTCTGAATGCCATTGCTGACTACGGTGGTAAACTCAAATTTCAAATATTCATCTGAATGTTTGCGTTTTTTCTTCGTATGAAAAGTAGAAATACAATAAGACTTCAACTTTATAAATAAATTTAGAATTCCAAATAATAGTAAATTTGTCACAATATATATATGATGCGATATACAGGGTCATCGAAAAAGGTTGGATACATTTCATATAATCATATTTAATGAAATAATTAGAATACAAACAATTCTTTCATTGTATAATGTACATAATTTAATAGAATTTTACCTTAATAAGTTTCAATATGAGCACCGTGGGTTGCTCTACACATATCAAGTCGATAATCAATCTCTAACCAGGTGTTACGGAGCATGTTTGGCGTCACTGTGTCAATTGCATCGATTATTCTCTCCCGTAAATGTTTCAAGTCCCGTACCTTTACGCTGTAAACAATGTTCTTGACGTAACACCAGATTTGTACTCCGCTAACCACAACACACATTGATCTATCTCCTGAACGGTCGACATTGCACTGACGGAAAGCCGAACGAAGACCTCTTCCACCTTGCATCGCTTCTGCGCAACGTTCCATGTCACGGTTGCGTACCAGTTACATTTAGAAATCTTCGACACTTGCCAAGTTGTTTGAATCGAATATTATTACTTTTGCTCAGTTTCTTTTAGAATTATGATCTTTCGAAATGTGTCCAACCTTTTTCGATGACCCTGTATATGAATTGCAGCAATTGCCATGAAGGTATAAACTGGATAGGTCAATTTTTTTAAGAAATGGAGAACACTAAGAAACCTTCCTCAGTCAAATATGAGTAAAATCAAGAACAGAATATAACCTCAAGAAAAAAAAATCGCCTTCCCTATTGATTCAGAATTAGATAACAGTAAATATAGAAAAACTTTTACCTAAATAAAATTGCTTTATTTAATTGGGGAAACTTAATAATGCGAAAAGGCACGGCACAGACTAAGGAAAGAGAAACTGGCGTTTAAAATTTGTGTACTGTGCGCAGGAAGCAACCGCGATTTTCATTTTCCGCCAAATTAAGGCAGTAACATCTCTAACTGAGTTTGCGCTTTGAACAAGGCATTTAAAAAACTTCACGGCCCCAGAGTTTAATGGTTATTAGGAGATCGCAGCCTCCAAGTCTGAAATATGTGTTACCCAGTCAGGCCCTGATTTTCCATTAGGCCTGGTAGGCCCGGGCCGCATAATACCATTCCTTACATGAATTCACGCCATTACATCGTTTGGCGGCTGCTGATTGGTCAATTGAGTTTGCATCGATAATTGCCATAATATTTGATCTTAAGCGCATTTTAAATGAGATAAATGCTAAAATATATGTCTTAGTTGCGTTCATTTCGATAATTGCATAAAATTTGATCCTAAGAGTATTTTAAATGAGATAAAATCTATTTCTTAGTTGCTTTCATTTTTATATTTTATTTACGCCATATTTTACAAGGAACATGAATTTTTTTAAGTGACGCCACCTATTAATGTAAAAGTAATTTAAAGCGACAAACTATTTGTAAAAGAAATTTTCGCCATAAATGCCTTCATATTTCTTTTTTGTGCATGGAAAATTTTAAGAAATTACCAATTTCCGTAGTAATTTCACTGTAAAATTTTAGGAGTAGAATAAAATAAAGTAAATATTACTCAAAATTGAATTTTTTCTTAAATGTTGAAATAAAAAAAGGAAAGATATTTTCTTTTTTTAAACTTTAAATGTTGAATTAAAAAAAAATTTTAAATTAAAATCTTAATTGCAAGATGCAAATTATATATTTTTTGCTGTTTTGCACACTTTAGTTTTTTAACCTTACTCTTAAAAAATAAAAATTATAAATACTCTTCTAAAAATTACCAAAAATAGATTGAAAATAAAGCGACTTTATTGTACAAATGCATAAATTTTATAATGCACAAATATGTAATTTTGAACGTTACTGCATACTACGATACAATTATTTGAAATAGATTCTATTTCGTTCAAAAATAGTGATGGAAGTTTTGATTCTTGAAAAACAGACATGCTTTCATAAGCATCAGCTCACCAAATACCCAAATACCGATGTAAACTCAATTGACCAATCAGCAGCCGCCAAACGATGTAATGGCGTGAATTCATGTAAGGAATGGTAATATGCGCCCGGGCCTAGGGGCCCCCGAAAAATTTTAATTTTAAAATGGAGAAAAGAAAAAATTCCCAATTCAAATTATTTTTTAAATTTTAACTTTTTTAATAGCAATTTTTTTTTACCTATCCTTTGAAATTTGATTGATTGATTGGTTCATCATATGTATAGTTATATGTAGTATAATTCATCATATGTATGTTATAGTGTATATAAGGGATTAATAAGTTTTTCTGGTTGCATTGCATTGGTGTTTTAATGATGAAGTTAATATGTTGTATTGCTTTTTGTTATTTGATAATGTTCTACGCTTCTATGCTTCAAATAGCCAATTCTTGGTAAAATGGTATTTTCACAATGATTCATGATTATTTTTTTGTGCGTCAATTTTGGAAATTTTACACCCACATTAGTGTTAGGGGGCCCCCATCCTGAGTTGTGCCTATAGTCAAGAATTTTCTAAATCGGGCCCTGTACCTAGTCACATATTCAACAGCCAATCAAATTTAGTTTTGCTTCTATTTTTAACGTTCTACTGATATTGTATTCTGTTAAGTTAGAGAATATGTGTAAGCGTTATGTGCGTGTGTTGTTAATAAACAGTGTGTTTTTGCTTCGCTACTTATTTTCCGGACTATAACTTGTGCACAGCAGATAATTATTACATGTTAGGTATTCATTATTATCTCACCCAAAATTGGTAAATAAATATCGAAAATTTTTTATTCTTTATTAACTCACCCAACATTGGTAAATAAATATCGAAAATTGCTTTCGGTGAAATTCGCTAACAGTTAATTTATTTCAATAAAGCCTTGGGGATGACTTTTATAGACTAACGGTGGGCACATGCGGCTCTTCGTTGAATCAAGTGCGGCTCCCATTAAAATTTTGGAAACTCGTGCAAGAATCAAAATATCCAAACTTAAAGAAAGCTGATTGTCGTCTCTTTTCGATTTTTGGTACAACATATTGCTGTGAATCTTTGTACTCCACAATTAATTTCGTGAAGTCGAAACATTTTTCACAGTGGACCAATTAACATCTTACAGAATTTCTGCGGACAGCTTTAAGTAATTTTACGCCAAATTAAAAAAAAATTGGCCAAATATTGTCGTTAGATTTAATTATACATTTTATTAATAAATATATTTTTATTATATTTGATTTTCATTATATTTGAATTTTATTACTAAAATTTTGAAATCATTATTTTCTTTTTAATAATTATATTTTTTATATGTGTTCTTATATGTGATTTGTGAAAATATGCAAATACATTAAATAAAAATTTCTTAAATTGTGTATCTACGTGTGGCTCTATATAAAATATAAAATACCGGATTGCCGCTCTTTTTGACCTCATATGTTCCCACCGCAGTTATAGACGATAAGACGCGTGTATAAAAAAAAACCAAAAACGAAAACAAATAGATCTTTAGAAAATTTATTGGGAATGAAATGGATAAAATGCGACAATTAGATAAAATTAATTTAATTTAACTTTTGAACAATCTAAGAAAATTGGATGTGTATTATCTTATTTGTATTTTTTTTATCATATATTAGCTGAAAACCCGCACTTCGCTACGGAGTACATTCAAATTAAATACAACGGTCAATGTATGCAATTAACGCAAATATATATATATATATATATATATATATATATATATATATATATATATCCTTACCCTCATGTGACACTGCGGTTTTGCTGGTCACTTTTCTGGGAGCACCGTATAAGTGGACCAGTATTACCCCCCTATGGGTCGGTCCCATAATTTTGAACCGAATCAAGTGACGAGACCGGAACACTTGACCCCGCACCTCCAGAGGTAAATTTGAGAACTTGGAGGACATTGCAACCACGACAGATTTTACGTGCACCAGCCGCCATTAGTGTTCACGGCGGTGGATTTTTCAGCGACCAGCATCGAACCCGCAACCCTCACGGGCTCGACGCCTTTGCCAACCGGGCCACCACGCCCTGAAAAAAGAAAGTTATAGACCAGTGTTTCCCAACCTTTATCGAGTTGCGACCCCCTTCAGTGGTTTTCACGCATCTCGCGACCCCCCCCCCCCCTTCCTTCACACTATATTTTATAAATAAGGTCTTTTAAGATGTTAAGAAAAACACTAAACTGAATTTTCCATAATTTAATTGGAACCGAATATGTAATTTAACAAAAATAAAGTAAATGAAATCCTTTTAATGTGATGGCTATGCTTGCAACTGTATACTCGGCATCGAAATTCGTGGTTGGGTGTTTGATAAAGCTAGCCTCATATCATCTTCGACACTCAGTCGATTTCGAACTTCGTTTTGATGTGGACAAGGGCTGAAAAACCACTGTCACATAAATACGTTGGGGCAAATGGCACCAAAATACGAAAGGCAATTTTGGATACTCGTACTTGTAGGTAAGATTGACTCAGCACACCACAACTGAATGAGCGATTTTTCTCTAAACAAATCGCGTGATGATAAATCATTCCGAAGATCCAAAAATTCATCTCCTATTTTATCGGAAATACTAATCACGTCTAGAGAAGTAGAGAATGGGTTTCGTGCAAGTGCAGCTTCTTTTTCTTTGAGCTCTGGGAAATACCGTTGAAACTCTTTTTCCAGAGATTGAAGGTGTCCTGTAATATCCGACTTTACATGCTCATCGAGTTCTTCAAATTCCTCAACATCACTGGACAATTTTTCAGACATGGCCTTGGTTTCCTTGGTTTACTTTTGGACGCCAGTTCTGCAATTTCGAGACAAAAGCCCTCAGACTGTCGTGGAGTTTGATAATGTGCTTGTCTTTTCCTTGAAGCTTCAGGTTAAAATTATTCAACTGTTCAAAAATATCTGTTAAATAAGCAAGTCTTTTCTTCCACAGTGTATCAATGACGTAATACAAAAGCTCTATTTTTCTAGAGCTTCTAAGAATAACTTTATTTCTTCTTTCATCTCATAAACATGGTTCAGAACGTTTCCCTTTGATAGACAGCGTATAGATGTGCAAAACAGCAGAATTTCATGATCTAAATTCATGTCTTTGCAAAATTCTCTAAAAAGACGGCCGTTAAGAGTTCCTGATTTCACATAATTAACAATTTTGATTACTGAATCAAGTAAATTTTTTTGAGGAGTTGGTAAAGTTTTTCTGGCAAGCGCATATCTGTGAATGGCACAGTGCTTCAGGAGCAAGTTCTTTTACATTTCTCTGAAAGCCCAACTTTGACTCATCAACAACATGCATCCACAGCTTTGATGGAGCAGGAGCTCCATGAGTACAAACGCCACTGGCATTTTTCCACTGTAGTTCTCCGGATTAATTTTTTTATTTTTTATGTCCGCCATAACATCTTCACTTGCTGTTGTAGTTTCGAGTGCGCTACAAAACAGGAACTGCCCTTTGACGTCCTCTAAATGAATATATCTGACGAAAACAAGCAACTGATAATAGGGACTTATGTCCGTTGATTCATCAACTTGGAAAAAAAACAAGGGAAAAACTTTGATTTCGTTCAGCACTTGCTTTTTTACATCTTCGGACATATCGGAAATATGCCTCTAAATGGTGTTGTTGGAAAGAGATATTTGTCTCATCTTTGTCTCATTACATTCCCCAAGAGCTAACTTTGCAGTCTTCAGCAAACAGGGTTTGATTAAGTGTTTCTCCAATCGAGTGGGGCTTTTTTTGTTTGGCAATTTCCAGAGCGACTTCATATGATGCTTGTATAAGGGATGCACCCTGAGGAAAACTTCCTGTAGGATCAAATCTCTGACCTTTGACACCGGCTTTATGGCGTCGAAAGAATTCCAAATCATTTTTTATATGTTCAGAATGCTTTGTCACTGAGTGACGTTCCAATTTCGAGGGTTTCATTGAATCTGCACTGAGGACAACGTTGCACAAAACACAATGTGTCTTCTGAATGCCATTGCTGACTACGGTGGTAAACTCAAATTTCAAATACTCATCTGAATGTTTGCGTTTTTTCTTCGTATGAAAAGTAGAAATACAATAAGACTTCAACTTTATAAATAAATTTAGAATTCCAAATAATAGTAAATTTGTCACAATATATATATGATGCGATATACAGGGTCATCGAAAAAGGTTGGATACATTTCATATAATCATATTTAATGAAATAATTAGAATACAAACAATTCTTTCATTGTATAATGTACATAATTTAATAGAATTTTACCTTAATAAGTTTCAATATGAGCACCGTGGGTTGCTCTACACATATCAAGTCGATAATCAATCTCTAACCAGGTGTTACGGAGCATGTTTGGCGTCACTGTGTCAATTGCATCGACTATTCTCTCCCGTAAATGTTTCAAGTCCCGTACCTTTACGCTGTAAACAATGTTCTTGACGTAACACCAGATTTGTACTCCGCTAACCACAACACACATTGATCTATCTCCTGAACGGTCGACATTGCACTGACGGAAAGCCGAACGAAGACCTCTTCCACCTTGCATCGCTTCTGCGCAACGTTCCATGTCACGGTTGCGTACCAGTTACATTTAGAAATCTTCGACACTTGCCAAGTTGTTTGAATCGAATATTATTACTTTTGCTCAGTTTCTTTTAGAATTATGATCTTTCGAAATGTGTCCAACCTTTTTCGATGACCCTGTATATGAATTGCAGCAATTGCCATGAAGGTATAAACTGGATAGGTCAATTTTTTTAAGAAATGGAGAACACTAAGAAACCTTCCTCAGTCAAATATGAGTAAAATCAAGAACAGAATATAACCTCAAGAAAAAAAAATCGCCTTCCCTATTGATTCAGAATTAGATAACAGTAAATATAGAAAAACTTTTACCTAAATAAAATTGCTTTATTTAATTGGGGAAACTTAATAATGCGAAAAGGCACGGCACAGACTAAGGAAAGAGAAACTGGCGTTTAAAATTTGTGTACTGTGCGCAGGAAGCAACCGCGATTTTCATTTTCCGCCAAATTAAGGCAGTAACATCTCTAACTGAGTTTGCGCTTTGAACAAGGCATTTAAAAAACTTCACGGCCCCAGAGTTTAATGGTTATTAGGAGATCGCAGCCTCCAAGTCTGAAATATGTGTTACCCAGTCAGGCCCTGATTTTCCATTAGGCCTGGTAGGCCCGGGCCGCATAATACCATTCCTTACATGAATTCACGCCATTACATCGTTTGGCGGCTGCTGATTGGTCAATTGAGTTTGCATCGATAATTGCCATAATATTTGATCTTAAGCGCATTTTAAATGAGATAAATGCTAAAATATATGTCTTAGTTGCGTTCATTTCGATAATTGCATAAAATTTGATCCTAAGAGTATTTTAAATGAGATAAAATCTATTTCTTAGTTGCTTTCATTTTTATATTTTATTTACGCCATATTTTACAAGGAACATGAATTTTTTTAAGTGACGCCACCTATTAATGTAAAAGTAATTTAAAGCGACAAACTATTTGTAAAAGAAATTTTCGCCATAAATGCCTTCATATTTCTTTTTTGTGCATGGAAAATTTTAAGAAATTACCAATTTCCGTAGTAATTTCACTGTAAAATTTTAGGAGTAGAATAAAATAAAGTAAATATTACTCAAAATTGAATTTTTTCTTAAATGTTGAAATAAAAAAAGGAAAGATATTTTCTTTTTTTTAAACTTTAAATGTTGAATTAAAAAAAAATTTTAAATTAAAATCTTAATTGCAAGATGCAAATTATATATTTTTTGCTGTTTTGCACACTTTAGTTTTTTAACCTTACTCTTAAAAAATAAAAATTATAAATACTCTTCTAAAAATTACCAAAAATAGATTGAAAATAAAGCGACTTTATTGTACAAATGCATAAATTTTATAATGCACAAATATGTAATTTTGAACGTTACTGCATACTACGATACAATTATTTGAAATAGATTCTATTTCGTTCAAAAATAGTGATGGAAGTTTTGATTCTTGAAAAACAGACATGCTTTCATAAGCATCAGCTCACCAAATACCCAAATACCGATGTAAACTCAATTGACCAATCAGCAGCCGCCAAACGATGTAATGGCGTGAATTCATGTAAGGAATGGTAATATGCGCCCGGGCCTAGGGGCCCCCGAAAAATTTTAATTTTAAAATGGAGAAAAGAAAAAATTCCCAATTCAAATTATTTTTTAAATTTTAACTTTTTTAATAGCAATTTTTTTTTACCTATCCTTTGAAATTTGATTGATTGATTGGTTCATCATATGTATAGTTATATGTAGTATAATTCATCATATGTATGTTATAGTGTATATAAGGGATTAATAAGTTTTTCTGGTTGCATTGCATTGGTGTTTTAATGATGAAGTTAATATGTTGTATTGCTTTTTGTTATTTGATAATGTTCTACGCTTCTATGCTTCAAATAGCCAATTCTTGGTAAAATGGTATTTTCACAATGATTCATGATTATTTTTTTGTGCGTCAATTTTGGAAATTTTACACCCACATTAGTGTTAGGGGGCCCCCATCCTGAGTTGTGCCTATAGTCAAGAATTTTCTAAATCGGGCCCTGTACCTAGTCACATATTCAACAGCCAATCAAATTTAGTTTTGCTTCTATTTTTAACGTTCTACTGATATTGTATTCTGTTAAGTTAGAGAATATGTGTAAGCGTTATGTGCGTGTGCTGTTAATAAACAGTGTGTTTTTGCTTCGCTACTTATTTTCCGGACTATAACTTGTGCACAGCAGATAATTATTACATGTTAGGTATTCATTATTATCTCACCCAAAATTGGTAAATAAATATCGAAAATTTTTTATTCTTTATTAACTCACCCAACATTGGTAAATAAATATCGAAAATTGCTTTCGGTGAAATTCGCTAACAGTTAATTTATTTCAATAAAGCCTTGGGGATGACTTTTATAGACTAACGGTGGGCACATGCGGCTCTTCGTTGAATCAAGTGCGGCTCCCATTAAAATTTTGGAAACTCGTGCAAGAATCAAAATATCCAAACTTAAAGAAAGCTGATTGTCGTCTCTTTTCGATTTTTGGTACAACATATTGCTGTGAATCTTTGTACTCCACAATTAATTTCGTGAAGTCGAAACATTTTTCACAGTGGACCAATTAACATCTTACAGAATTTCTGCGGACAGCTTTAAGTAATTTTACGCCAAATTAAAAAAAAATTGGCCAAATATTGTCGTTAGATTTAATTATACATTTTATTAATAAATATATTTTTATTATATTTGATTTTCATTATATTTGAATTTTATTACTAAAATTTTGAAATCATTATTTTCTTTTTAATAATTATATTTTTTATATGTGTTCTTATATGTGATTTGTGAAAATATGCAAATACATTAAATAAAAATTTCTTAAATTGTGTATCTACGTGTGGCTCTATATAAAATATAAAATACCGGATTGCCGCTCTTTTTGACCTCATATGTTCCCACCGCAGTTATAGACGATAAGACGCGTGTATAAAAAAAAAACCAAAAACGAAAACAAATAGATCTTTAGAAAATTTATTGGGAATGAAATGGATAAAATGCGACAATTAGATAAAATTAATTTAATTTAACTTTTGAACAATCTAAGAAAATTGGATGTGTATTATCTTATTTGTATTTTTTTTATCATATATTAGCTGAAAACCCGCACTTCGCTACGGAGTACATTCAAATTAAATACAACGGTCAATGTATGCAATTAACGCCAATATATATATATATATATATATATATATATATATATATCCTTACCCTCATGTGACACTGCGGTTTTGCTGGTCACTTTTCTGGGAGCACCGTATAAGTGGACCAGTATTACCCCCCTATGGGTCGGTCCCATAATTTTGAACCGAATCAAGTGACGAGACCGGAACACTTGACCCCGCACCTCCAGAGGTAAATTTGAGAACTTGGAGGACATTGCAACCACGACAGATTTTACGTGCACCAGCCGCCATTAGTGTTCACGGCGGTGGATTTTTCAGCGACCAGCATCGAACCCGCAACCCTCACGGGCTCGACGCCTTTGCCAACCGGGCCACCACGCCCTGAAAAAAGAAAGTTATAGACCAGTGTTTCCCAACCTTTATCGAGTTGCGACCCCCTTCAGTGGTTTTCACGCATCTCGCGACCCCCCCCCCCCTTCCTTCACACTATATTTTATAAATAAGGTCTTTTAAGATGTTAAGAAAAACACTAAACTGAATTTTCCATAATTTAATTGGAACCGAATATGTAATTTAACAAAAATAAAGTAAATGAAATCCTTTTAATGTGATGGCTATGCTTGCAACTGTATACTCGGCATCGAAATTCGTGGTTGGGTGTTTGATAAAGCTAGCCTCATATCATCTTCGACACTCAGTCGATTTCGA
The DNA here is from genome assembly GCA_907164885.2 of Dolomedes plantarius. NCBI lineage: Eukaryota > Metazoa > Arthropoda > Arachnida > Araneae > Dolomedidae > Dolomedes > Dolomedes plantarius. The sequence goes on along the minus strand of OU015501.1, from coordinate 27,679,608 downwards.
ACTTCGTTTTGATGTGGACAAGGGCTGAAAAACCACTGTCACATAAATACGTTGGGGCAAATGGCACCAAAATACGAAAGGCAATTTTGGATACTCGTACTTGTAGGTAAGATTGACTCAGCACACCACAACTGAATGAGCGATTTTTCTCTAAACAAATCGCGTGATGATAAATCATTCCGAAGATCCAAAAATTCATCTCCTATTTCATCGGAAATACTAATCACGTCTAGAGAAGTAGAGAATGGGTTTCGTGCAAGTGCAGCTTCTTTTTCTTTGAGCTCTGGGAAATACCGTTGAAACTCTTTTTCCAGAGATTGAAGGTGTCCTGTAATATCCGACTTTACATGCTCATCGAGTTCTTCAAATTCCTCAACATCACTGGACAATTTTTCAGACATGGCCTTGGTTTCCTTGGTTTACTTTTGGATGCCAGTTCTGCAATTTCGAGACAAAAGCCCTCAGACTGTCGTGGAGTTTGATAATGTGCTTGTCTTTTCCTTGAAGCTTCAGGTTAAAATTATTCAACTGTTCAAAAATATCTGTTAAATAAGCAAGTCTTTTCTTCCACAGTGTATCAATGACGTAATACAAAAGCTCTATTTTTCTAGAGCTTCTAAGAATAACTTTATTTCTTCTTTCATCTCATAAACATGGTTCAGAACGTTTCCCTTTGATAGACAGCGTATAGATGTGCAAAACAGCAGAATTTCATGATCTAAATTCATGTCTTTGCAAAATTCTCTAAAAAGACGGCCGTTAAGAGTTCCTGATTTCACATAATTAACAATTTTGATTACTGAATCAAGTAAATTTTTTTGAGGAGTTGGTAAAGTTTTTCTGGCAAGCGCATATCTGTGAATGGCACAGTGCTTCAGGAGCAAGTTCTTTTACATTTCTCTGAAAGCCCAACTTTGACTCATCAACAACATGCATCCACAGCTTTGATGGAGCAGGAGCTCCATGAGTACAAACGCCACTGGCATTTTTCCACTGTAGTTCTCCGGATTAATTTTTTTATTTTTTATGTCCGCCATAACATCTTCACTTGCTGTTGTAGTTTCGAGTGCGCTACAAAACAGGAACTGCCCTTTGACGTCCTCTAAATGAATATATCTGACGAAAACAAGCAACTGATAATAGGGACTTATGTCCGTTGATTCATCAACTTGGAAAAAAAACAAGGGAAAAACTTTGATTTCGTTCAGCACTTGCTTTTTTACATCTTCGGACATATCGGAAATATGCCTCTAAATGGTGTTGTTGGAAAGAGATATTTGTCTCATCTTTGTCTCATTACATTCCCCAAGAGCTAACTTTGCAGTCTTCAGCAAACAGGGTTTGATTAAGTGTTTCTCCAATCGAGTGGGGCTTTTTTTGTTTGGCAATTTCCAGAGCGACTTCATATGATGCTTGTATAAGGGATGCACCCTGAGGAAAACTTCCTGTAGGATCAAATCTCTGACCTTTGACACCGGCTTTATGGCGTCGAAAGAATTCCAAATCATTTTTTATATGTTCAGAATGCTTTGTCACTGAGTGACGTTCCAATTTCGAGGGTTTCATTGAATCTGCACTGAGGACAACGTTGCACAAAACACAATGTGTCTTCTGAATGCCATTGCTGACTACGGTGGTAAACTCAAATTTCAAATACTCATCTGAATGTTTGCGTTTTTTCTTCGTATGAAAAGTAGAAATACAATAAGACTTCAACTTTATAAATAAATTTAGAATTCCAAATAATAGTAAATTTGTCACAATATATATATGATGCGATATACAGGGTCATCGAAAAAGGTTGGATACATTTCATATAATCATATTTAATGAAATAATTAGAATACAAACAATTCTTTCATTGTATAATGTACATAATTTAATAGAATTTTACCTTAATAAGTTTCAATATGAGCACCGTGGGTTGCTCTACACATATCAAGTCGATAATCAATCTCTAACCAGGTGTTACGGAGCATGTTTGGCGTCACTGTGTCAATTGCATCGATTATTCTCTCCCGTAAATGTTTCAAGTCCCGTACCTTTACGCTGTAAACAATGTTCTTGACGTAACACCAGATTTGTACTCCGCTAACCACAACACACATTGATCTATCTCCTGAACGGTCGACATTGCACTGACGGAAAGCCGAACGAAGACCTCTTCCACCTTGCATCGCTTCTGCGCAACGTTCCATGTCACGGTTGCGTACCAGTTACATTTAGAAATCTTCGACACTTGCCAAGTTGTTTGAATCGAATATTATTACTTTTGCTCAGTTTCTTTTAGAATTATGATCTTTCGAAATGTGTCCAACCTTTTTCGATGACCCTGTATATGAATTGCAGCAATTGCCATGAAGGTATAAACTGGATAGGTCAATTTTTTTAAGAAATGGAGAACACTAAGAAACCTTCCTCAGTCAAATATGAGTAAAATCAAGAACAGAATATAACCTCAAGAAAAAAAAATCGCCTTCCCTATTGATTCAGAATTAGATAACAGTAAATATAGAAAAACTTTTACCTAAATAAAATTGCTTTATTTAATTGGGGAAACTTAATAATGCGAAAAGGCACGGCACAGACTAAGGAAAGAGAAACTGGCGTTTAAAATTTGTGTACTGTGCGCAGGAAGCAACCGCGATTTTCATTTTCCGCCAAATTAAGGCAGTAACATCTCTAACTGAGTTTGCGCTTTGAACAAGGCATTTAAAAAACTTCACGGCCCCAGAGTTTAATGGTTATTAGGAGATCGCAGCCTCCAAGTCTGAAATATGTGTTACCCAGTCAGGCCCTGATTTTCCATTAGGCCTGGTAGGCCCGGGCCGCATAATACCATTCCTTACATGAATTCACGCCATTACATCGTTTGGCGGCTGCTGATTGGTCAATTGAGTTTGCATCGATAATTGCCATAATATTTGATCTTAAGCGCATTTTAAATGAGATAAATGCTAAAATATATGTCTTAGTTGCGTTCATTTCGATAATTGCATAAAATTTGATCCTAAGAGTATTTTAAATGAGATAAAATCTATTTCTTAGTTGCTTTCATTTTTATATTTTATTTACGCCATATTTTACAAGGAACATGAATTTTTTTAAGTGACGCCACCTATTAATGTAAAAGTAATTTAAAGCGACAAACTATTTGTAAAAGAAATTTTCGCCATAAATGCCTTCATATTTCTTTTTTGTGCATGGAAAATTTTAAGAAATTACCAATTTCCGTAGTAATTTCACTGTAAAATTTTAGGAGTAGAATAAAATAAAGTAAATATTACTCAAAATTGAATTTTTTCTTAAATGTTGAAATAAAAAAAGGAAAGATATTTTCTTTTTTTTAAACTTTAAATGTTGAATTAAAAAAAAATTTTAAATTAAAATCTTAATTGCAAGATGCAAATTATATATTTTTTGCTGTTTTGCACACTTTAGTTTTTTAACCTTACTCTTAAAAAATAAAAATTATAAATACTCTTCTAAAAATTACCAAAAATAGATTGAAAATAAAGCGACTTTATTGTACAAATGCATAAATTTTATAATGCACAAATATGTAATTTTGAACGTTACTGCATACTACGATACAATTATTTGAAATAGATTCTATTTCGTTCAAAAATAGTGATGGAAGTTTTGATTCTTGAAAAACAGACATGCTTTCATAAGCATCAGCTCACCAAATACCCAAATACCGATGTAAACTCAATTGACCAATCAGCAGCCGCCAAACGATGTAATGGCGTGAATTCATGTAAGGAATGGTAATATGCGCCCGGGCCTAGGGGCCCCCGAAAAATTTTAATTTTAAAATGGAGAAAAGAAAAAATTCCCAATTCAAATTATTTTTTAAATTTTAACTTTTTTAATAGCAATTTTTTTTTACCTATCCTTTGAAATTTGATTGATTGATTGGTTCATCATATGTATAGTTATATGTAGTATAATTCATCATATGTATGTTATAGTGTATATAAGGGATTAATAAGTTTTTCTGGTTGCATTGCATTGGTGTTTTAATGATGAAGTTAATATGTTGTATTGCTTTTTGTTATTTGATAATGTTCTACGCTTCTATGCTTCAAATAGCCAATTCTTGGTAAAATGGTATTTTCACAATGATTCATGATTATTTTTTTGTGCGTCAATTTTGGAAATTTTACACCCACATTAGTGTTAGGGGGCCCCCATCCTGAGTTGTGCCTATAGTCAAGAATTTTCTAAATCGGGCCCTGTACCTAGTCACATATTCAACAGCCAATCAAATTTAGTTTTGCTTCTATTTTTAACGTTCTACTGATATTGTATTCTGTTAAGTTAGAGAATATGTGTAAGCGTTATGTGCGTGTGCTGTTAATAAACAGTGTGTTTTTGCTTCGCTACTTATTTTCCGGACTATAACTTGTGCACAGCAGATAATTATTACATGTTAGGTATTCATTATTATCTCACCCAAAATTGGTAAATAAATATCGAAAATTGTTTATTCTTTATTAACTCACCCAACATTGGTAAATAAATATCGAAAATTGCTTTCGGTGAAATTCGCTAACAGTTAATTTATTTCAATAAAGCCTTGGGGATGACTTTTATAGACTAACGGTGGGCACATGCGGCTCTTCGTTGAATCAAGTGCGGCTACCATTAAAATTTTGGAAACTCGTGCAAGAATCAAAATATCCAAACTTAAAGAAAGCTGATTGTCGTCTCTTTTCGATTTTTGGTACAACATATTGCTGTGAATCTTTGTACTCCACAATTAATTTCGTGAAGTCGAAACATTTTTCACAGTGGACCAATTAACATCTTACAGAATTTCTGCGGACAGCTTTAAGTAATTTTACGCCAAATTAAAAAAAAATTGGCCAAATATTGTCGTTAGATTTAATTATACATTTTATTAATAAATATATTTTTATTATATTTGATTTTCATTATATTTGAATTTTATTACTAAAATTTTGAAATCATTATTTTCTTTTTAATAATTATATTTTTTATATGTGTTCTTATATGTGATTTGTGAAAATATGCAAATACATTAAATAAAAATTTCTTAAATTGTGTATCTACGTGTGGCTCTATATAAAATATAAAATACCGGATTGCCGCTCTTTTTGACCTCATATGTTCCCACCGCAGTTATAGACGATAAGACGCGTGTATAAAAAAAAAACCAAAAACGAAAACAAATAGATCTTTAGAAAATTTATTGGGAATGAAATGGATAAAATGCGACAATTAGATAAAATTAATTTAATTTAACTTTTGAACAATCTAAGAAAATTGGATGTGTATTATCTTATTTGTATTTTTTTTATCATATATTAGCTGAAAACCCGCACTTCGCTACGGAGTACATTCAAATTAAATACAACGGTCAATGTATGCAATTAACGCCAATATATATATATATATATATATATATATATATATATATATATCCTTACCCTCATGTGACACTGCGGTTTTGCTGGTCACTTTTCTGGGAGCACCGTATAAGTGGACCAGTATTACCCCCCTATGGGTCGGTCCCATAATTTTGAACCGAATCAAGTGACGAGACCGGAACACTTGACCCCGCACCTCCAGAGGTAAATTTGAGAACTTGGAGGACATTGCAACCACGACAGATTTTACGTGCACCAGCCGCCATTAGTGTTCACGGCGGTGGATTTTTCAGCGACCAGCATCGAACCCGCAACCCTCACGGGCTCGACGCCTTTGCCAACCGGGCCACCACGCCCTGAAAAAAGAAAGTTATAGACCAGTGTTTCCCAACCTTTATCGAGTTGCGACCCCCTTCAGTGGTTTTCACGCATCTCGCGACCCCCCCCCCCTTCCTTCACACTATATTTTATAAATAAGGTCTTTTAAGATGTTAAGAAAAACACTAAACTGAATTTTCCATAATTTAATTGGAACCGAATATGTAATTTAACAAAAATAAAGTAAATGAAATCCTTTTAATGTGATGGCTATGCTTGCAACTGTATACTCGGCATCGAAATTCGTGGTTGGGTGTTTGATAAAGCTAGCCTCATATCATCTTCGACACTCAGTCGATTTCGAACTTCGTTTTGATGTGGACAAGGGCTGAAAAACCACTGTCACATAAATACGTTGGGGCAAATGGCACCAAAATACGAAAGGCAATTTTGGATACTCGTACTTGTAGGTAAGATTGACTCAGCACACCACAACTGAATGAGCGATTTTTCTCTAAACAAATCGCGTGATGATAAATCATTCCGAAGATCCAAAAATTCATCTCCTATTTCATCGGAAATACTAATCACGTCTAGAGAAGTAGAGAATGGGTTTCGTGCAAGTGCAGCTTCTTTTTCTTTGAGCTCTGGGAAATACCGTTGAAACTCTTTTTCCAGAGATTGAAGGTGTCCTGTAATATCCGACTTTACATGCTCATCGAGTTCTTCAAATTCCTCAACATCACTGGACAATTTTTCAGACATGGCCTTGGTTTCCTTGGTTTACTTTTGGACGCCAGTTCTGCAATTTCGAGACAAAAGCCCTCAGACTGTCGTGGAGTTTGATAATGTGCTTGTCTTTTCCTTGAAGCTTCAGGTTAAAATTATTCAACTGTTCAAAAATATCTGTTAAATAAGCAAGTCTTTTCTTCCACAGTGTATCAATGACGTAATACAAAAGCTCTATTTTTCTAGAGCTTCTAAGAATAACTTTATTTCTTCTTTCATCTCATAAACATGGTTCAGAACGTTTCCCTTTGATAGACAGCGTATAGATGTGCAAAACAGCAGAATTTCATGATCTAAATTCATGTCTTTGCAAAATTCTCTAAAAAGACGGCCGTTAAGAGTTCCTGATTTCACATAATTAACAATTTTGATTACTGAATCAAGTAAATTTTTTTGAGGAGTTGGTAAAGTTTTTCTGGCAAGCGCATATCTGTGAATGGCACAGTGCTTCAGGAGCAAGTTCTTTTACATTTCTCTGAAAGCCCAACTTTGACTCATCAACAACATGCATCCACAGCTTTGATGGAGCAGGAGCTCCATGAGTACAAACGCCACTGGCATTTTTCCACTGTAGTTCTCCGGATTAATTTTTTTATTTTTTATGTCCGCCATAACATCTTCACTTGCTGTTGTAGTTTCGAGTGCGCTACAAAACAGGAACTGCCCTTTGACGTCCTCTAAATGAATATATCTGACGAAAACAAGCAACTGATAATAGGGACTTATGTCCGTTGATTCATCAACTTGGAAAAAAAAGAAGGGAAAAACTTTGATTTCGTTCAGCACTTGCTTTTTTACATCTTCGGACATATCGGAAATATGCCTCTAAATGGTGTTGTTGGAAAGAGATATTTGTCTCATCTTTGTCTCATTACATTCCCCAAGAGCTAACTTTGCAGTCTTCAGCAAACAGGGTTTGATTAAGTGTTTCTCCAATCGAGTGGGGCTTTTTTTGTTTGGCAATTTCCAGAGCGACTTCATATGATGCTTGTATAAGGGATGCACCCTGAGGAAAACTTCCTGTAGGATCAAATCTCTGACCTTTGACACCGGCTTTATGGCGTCGAAAGAATTCCAAATCATTTTTTATATGTTCAGAATGCTTTGTCACTGAGTGACGTTCCAATTTCGAGGGTTTCATTGAATCTGCACTGAGGACAACGTTGCACAAAACACAATGTGTCTTCTGAATGCCATTGCTGACTACGGTGGTAAACTCAAATTTCAAATACTCATCTGAATGTTTGCGTTTTTTCTTCGTATGAAAAGTAGAAATACAATAAGACTTCAACTTTATAAATAAATTTAGAATTCCAAATAATAGTAAATTTGTCACAATATATATATGATGCGATATACAGGGTCATCGAAAAAGGTTGGATACATTTCATATAATCATATTTAATGAAATAATTAGAATACAAACAATTCTTTCATTGTATAATGTACATAATTTAATAGAATTTTACCTTAATAAGTTTCAATATGAGCACCGTGGGTTGCTCTACACATATCAAGTCGATAATCAATCTCTAACCAGGTGTTACGGAGCATGTTTGGCGTCACTGTGTCAATTGCATCGATTATTCTCTCCCGTAAATGTTTCAAGTCCCGTACCTTTACGCTGTAAACAATGTTCTTGACGTAACACCAGATTTGTACTCCGCTAACCACAACACACATTGATCTATCTCCTGAACGGTCGACATTGCACTGACGGAAAGCCGAACGAAGACCTCTTCCACCTTGCATCGCTTCTGCGCAACGTTCCATGTCACGGTTGCGTACCAGTTACATTTAGAAATCTTCGACACTTGCCAAGTTGTTTGAATCGAATATTATTACTTTTGCTCAGTTTCTTTTAGAATTATGATCTTTCGAAATGTGTCCAACCTTTTTCGATGACCCTGTATATGAATTGCAGCAATTGCCATGAAGGTATAAACTGGATAGGTCAATTTTTTTAAGAAATGGAGAACACTAAGAAACCTTCCTCAGTCAAATATGAGTAAAATCAAGAACAGAATATAACCTCAAGAAAAAAAAATCGCCTTCCCTATTGATTCAGAATTAGATAACAGTAAATATAGAAAAACTTTTACCTAAATAAAATTGCTTTATTTAATTGGGGAAACTTAATAATGCGAAAAGGCACGGCACAGACTAAGGAAAGAGAAACTGGCGTTTAAAATTTGTGTACTGTGCGCAGGAAGCAACCGCGATTTTCATTTTCCGCCAAATTAAGGCAGTAACATCTCTAACTGAGTTTGCGCTTTGAACAAGGCATTTAAAAAACTTCACGGCCCCAGAGTTTAATGGTTATTAGGAGATCGCAGCCTCCAAGTCTGAAATATGTGTTACCCAGTCAGGCCCTGATTTTCCATTAGGCCTGGTAGGCCCGGGCCGCATAATACCATTCCTTACATGAATTCACGCCATTACATCGTTTGGCGGCTGCTGATTGGTCAATTGAGTTTGCATCGATAATTGCCATAATATTTGATCTTAAGCGCATTTTAAATGAGATAAATGCTAAAATATATGTCTTAGTTGCGTTCATTTCGATAATTGCATAAAATTTGATCCTAAGAGTATTTTAAATGAGATAAAATCTATTTCTTAGTTGCTTTCATTTTTATATTTTATTTACGCCATATTTTACAAGGAACATGAATTTTTTTAAGTGACGCCACCTATTAATGTAAAAGTAATTTAAAGCGACAAACTATTTGTAAAAGAAATTTTCGCCATAAATGCCTTCATATTTCTTTTTTGTGCATGGAAAATTTTAAGAAATTACCAATTTCCGTAGTAATTTCACTGTAAAATTTTAGGAGTAGAATAAAATAAAGTAAATATTACTCAAAATTGAATTTTTTCTTAAATGTTGAAATAAAAAAAGGAAAGATATTTTCTTTTTTTTAAACTTTAAATGTTGAATTAAAAAAAAATTTTAAATTAAAATCTTAATTGCAAGATGCAAATTATATATTTTTTGCTGTTTTGCACACTTTAGTTTTTTAACCTTACTCTTAAAAAATAAAAATTATAAATACTCTTCTAAAAATTACCAAAAATAGATTGAAAATAAAGCGACTTTATTGTACAAATGCATAAATTTTATAATGCACAAATATGTAATTTTGAACGTTACTGCATACTACGATACAATTATTTGAAATAGATTCTATTTCGTTCAAAAATAGTGATGGAAGTTTTGATTCTTGAAAAACAGACATGCTTTCATAAGCATCAGCTCACCAAATACCCAAATACCGATGTAAACTCAATTGACCAATCAGCAGCCGCCAAACGATGTAATGGCGTGAATTCATGTAAGGAATGGTAATATGCGCCCGGGCCTAGGGGCCCCCGAAAAATTTTAATTTTAAAATGGAGAAAAGAAAAAATTCCCAATTCAAATTATTTTTTAAATTTTAACTTTTTTAATAGCAATTTTTTTTTACCTATCCTTTGAAATTTGATTGATTGATTGGTTCATCATATGTATAGTTATATGTAGTATAATTCATCATATGTATGTTATAGTGTATATAAGGGATTAATAAGTTTTTCTGGTTGCATTGCATTGGTGTTTTAATGATGAAGTTAATATGTTGTATTGCTTTTTGTTATTTGATAATGTTCTACGCTTCTATGCTTCAAATAGCCAATTCTTGGTAAAATGGTATTTTCACAATGATTCATGATTATTTTTTTGTGCGTCAATTTTGGAAATTTTACACCCACATTAGTGTTAGGGGGCCCCCATCCTGAGTTGTGCCTATAGTCAAGAATTTTCTAAATCGGGCCCTGTACCTAGTCACATATTCAACAGCCAATCAAATTTAGTTTTGCTTCTATTTTTAACGTTCTACTGATATTGTATTCTGTTAAGTTAGAGAATATGTGTAAGCGTTATGTGCGTGTGCTGTTAATAAACAGTGTGTTTTTGCTTCGCTACTTATTTTCCGGACTATAACTTGTGCACAGCAGATAATTATTACATGTTAGGTATTCATTATTATCTCACCCAAAATTGGTAAATAAATATCGAAAATTGTTTATTCTTTATTAACTCACCCAACATTGGTAAATAAATATCGAAAATTGCTTTCGGTGAAATTCGCTAACAGTTAATTTATTTCAATAAAGCCTTGGGGATGACTTTTATAGACTAACGGTGGGCACATGCGGCTCTTCGTTGAATCAAGTGCGGCTCCCATTAAAATTTTGGAAACTCGTGCAAGAATCAAAATATCCAAACTTAAAGAAAGCTGATTGTCGTCTCTTTTCGATTTTTGGTACAACATATTGCTGTGAATCTTTGTACTCCACAATTAATTTCGTGAAGTCGAAACATTTTTCACAGTGGACCAATTAACATCTTACAGAATTTCTGCGGACAGCTTTAAGTAATTTTACGCCAAATTAAAAAAAAATTGGCCAAATATTGTCGTTAGATTTAATTATACATTTTATTAATAAATATATTTTTATTATATTTGATTTTCATTATATTTGAATTTTATTACTAAAATTTTGAAATCATTATTTTCTTTTTAATAATTATATTTTTTATATGTGTTCTTATATGTGATTTGTGAAAATATGCAAATACATTAAATAAAAATTTCTTAAATTGTGTATCTACGTGTGGCTCTATATAAAATATAAAATACCGGATTGCCGCTCTTTTTGACCTCATATGTTCCCACCGCAGTTATAGACGATAAGACGCGTGTATAAAAAAAAAACCAAAAACGAAAACAAATAGATCTTTAGAAAATTTATTGGGAATGAAATGGATAAAATGCGACAATTAGATAAAATTAATTTAATTTAACTTTTGAACAATCTAAGAAAATTGGATGTGTATTATCTTATTTGTATTTTTTTTATCATATATTAGCTGAAAACCCGCACTTCGCTACGGAGTACATTCAAATTAAATACAACGGTCAATGTATGCAATTAACGCCAATATATATATATATATATATATATATATATATATATATATCCTTACCCTCATGTGACACTGCGGTTTTGCTGGTCACTTTTCTGGGAGCACCGTATAAGTGGACCAGTATTACCCCCCTATGGGTCGGTCCCATAATTTTGAACCGAATCAAGTGACGAGACCGGAACACTTGACCCCGCACCTCCAGAGGTAAATTTGAGAACTTGGAGGACATTGCAACCACGACAGATTTTACGTGCACCAGCCGCCATTAGTGTTCACGGCGGTGGATTTTTCAGCGACCAGCATCGAACCCGCAACCCTCACGGGCTCGACGCCTTTGCCAACCGGGCCACCACGCCCTGAAAAAAGAAAGTTATAGACCAGTGTTTCCCAACCTTTATCGAGTTGCGACCCCCTTCAGTGGTTTTCACGCATCTCGCGCCCCCCCCCCCCCCTCCTTCACACTATATTTTATAAATAAGGTCTTTTAAGATGTTAAGAAAAACACTAAACTGAATTTTCCATAATTTAATTGGAACCGAATATGTAATTTAACAAAAATAAAGTAAATGAAATCCTTTTAATGTGATGGCTATGCTTGCAACTGTATACTCGGCATCGAAATTCGTGGTTGGGTGTTTGATAAAGCTAGCCTCATATCATCTTCGACACTCAGTCGATTTCGAACTTCGTTTTGATGTGGACAAGGGCTGAAAAACCACTGTCACATAAATACGTTGGGGCAAATGGCACCAAAATACGAAAGGCAATTTTGGATACTCGTACTTGTAGGTAAGATTGACTCAGCACACCACAACTGAATGAGCGATTTTTCTCTAAACAAATCGCGTGATGATAAATCATTCCGAAGATCCAAAAATTCATCTCCTATTTCATCGGAAATACTAATCACGTCTAGAGAAGTAGAGAATGGGTTTCGTGCAAGTGCAGCTTCTTTTTCTTTGAGCTCTGGGAAATACCGTTGAAACTCTTTTTCCAGAGATTGAAGGTGTCCTGTAATATCCGACTTTGCATGCTCATCGAGTATAATTAAATAAAGGAAAAGATGATGGTAGCCACAAGAAATATTTCTCATTGGGCTTTAAGAAAACTATGAATTTTGCATAATTTTCTTTTCCATTTTCATGTAATCAACGTATTTTGCGACTTTTAATCCAGCATCATGCTACTTATTTTTTCTCGAGGTAATTTGGGGGAGTTACAAATATCCTAAAAAAACAAACAAAACAACTTAGCATCATGTTTGCTTCAATAAGAGGCGAATCTTCCGGATATTTGAGTTTGTAATGCTGAGCTTCCCCTTTAACCAAAAGAGCCACTATTTTTTACCGCAGTTTTATTTACATTAAAAGTAATAAGTCTGGCCAGTTATATTAATAAATAATGCAAACATAAAATGAATGGGCTTTCAGAGAGCGACGACAGCACGAATAAATAATAATAATTACACTTCTAAAGTAGTGATTTTCAATTATATATTTATTTTTTTCATTGCATATATAGTAAAGAGTCGATTATTATATTAGAGTTTCGGTAATTTTAGTGTTTTTATTTATACAAGGCATTTCTTAAAGACTTAGTGTCAAAAGTTTTTCATGGTGTATTTGTTTTGCTCCTGAGATATAATTTGAGGACAACGTCTAAAAGAAAAATAAATTTTCCGAGCATCAAATAATTTTATAAATGGATTGGTTAATTAAACAATGCAAAGAAAATGGAATTTATTTTTTTCTCGTCAAAATTAAATTATAGTTTACTCTGAATAGTTTAAATTTTGGAATCATTTTCAAAAATAAAATTATCTAAAAATGCAATTTTAATTTTTTTTTGTCATGTAAGTATTGTGAAAATTAATCAATACTTACAATTATATCCAGTACTCCCAAGGAGTACTGCAAAATATATGGGATTTTCAGTACCTCTCCTTACGTAAAAACTGATAGAGAAAGAGATAAAACTCCAGTGTTATTTTTCTGCAATTCCTCCCTCCAAAAGTTGTTGAAATAGAACCTCCTCTTAAAATGTTATGATGACTACTCTAATGACCTCCACTACTGAAAAATCACCGCATCTTTACTAATTTTTAGCTACTTAAAAAATTATCACATTTTTCGAAATTAAAATTCTGAAAATTTTTGTAAGACTCTAATTTAATCCTCTGTCAAATATAGTCTGATAACTTTAGTTAGCCATACTGCTACCTACTGCTAGTTTAATGGTTTAATAAAAACGAGACATGTTTTATTTGCATATTTAAAACTTGGAAAATAAACATAAGAAATCAACATCTAAACATCCATCCGGCGAATATCCTCACTCTCTAGAAATTCGTCGACCAGAGGAGCTCTATGTGGCCTCGCGTTATCGTCCATTAAAATGAACTCAGGGCCAACTGCACCCCTGAAAAGGTGAACATAGGGCTTTACTGTTACAATTTGAAATTAACCGATTGCTGCAAAATAACACCAAGAATCAACCCATTTTTTTGTTTATTCTGCAACCGCTGTTTCATACCTTCCGACTCCAACGGGTGTTACGCACGATCATGCGTGTGTATTATAATTATTAAAAGGTTATTTGTTTTGTTTTGTATCAATGTATGTACATATCAAATTTCATTAAAATCGGTACAGTAGTTCTAGAGGTAATCGACCAAGTCAGCAAATTCTCTTAATTTCTTACACCAGTGTAAATGAGTTTAAATTTAAAATGAGACGTTTATTTCTTATATACCGGGAGCGTCATAAATTCGTGCAAAGTTCAAAAATTCGTAATAAAAGAAATAATGCTAGGAAAAATTTTCTGTTTGCGCGAATAGGATCAGAGGGACATTGGATTTTTTTCCATGAAAAAAAAAAAAAAAAAAAAAGTTTCCAAAATTAACCGATAGAGGGCGCTTTTGCGTGACCACATTAATCCTGCATTGCTGGAAAGACATGCGTTACCTGTTGTCAACTTCATGCAGGATGATGCCCCGCCCCACATTTCACGTGATATCAAGACGTTCCTGTTGGAATCTTTCACTGAAGACCGAGTTCTGTAAGTCGCGGTTGTAAGGTTCAGTGGTCCTCACGATCACCAGACTTGACCTCAGCAAATTTTTAGTTGGGGGGATACTTAAAGTATCATGTGTACCGGGGCTCCCCAAGCACAATGGTGGAACTGAAAAAGTCATTCGACAGACAGTCGCTGCCATCCATGCTACAAACCGCTGTAATGGGCTTAGTGACGCGCCTCATTTGCCTATTTCCTTGTGCTGGTAGTAATGTTGAACATCTGTTACTTTAAAATAAATGCACAGTCATATTATTGTGATCTGTTTAATTTTCTGTTAGAGTTTTCCCGATTTGCATAAAACGTCTCAGTATAACGTGTGAGCGCCCTCTTTCGGTCACTTTCGGAAACTTTTATTTTTTTACATGGAAAAAAAATCCAATGTCCCTCTGATCTTATTGGCGCAAACACAAAAATTTTCCGAGCATTACTTCTTTTATTATGAATTTTTGAACTTTGCACGAATTTATGACGGACCCGGTATATATATATAACCCTAGGAGCCGACGTTGCCTCCCCCCCCTAAAAAAAAATAAAAAAAAATAACTGGACTGGAGCCGCCTCGGATTCTCAGTCTTTAACACTTGAGCTTTTGGTGATACAGAGATCTTTAGACATTTTGAAAACGAAGTGCCAAAAAAATTTTCTTATAGTAGATAACAGGAACAACTAAAAAGACAACTTAATATCCACTAAGTAATTAAAGGGATGGCTACATGTTTCGAGCTAATTTATAATTCATCGTCCGGCTGAGAAGCACCAGGTGTTACTGTCACTATGCTCACAAATGCGAGGATCAGCAAAACTCTTTGATATAAATAGGGGAGACATCTGAAACAGACCTGAAATACAATTACAGACAAATATAGTTCCAGGCAGCATATTCCCATTCCTTACATGGAATCGTGCCATTACATCATTTTGCGGCTGCTTATTGGTCAATTGAGTTTGCATCGGTAATTGCCATAATATTTTATCATAAGCGCATTTTAAATGAGATAAAATCTATTTATCAGTTCCTTTCATTTTTATTTACACTGCTTGACAATTGCTAAGGAACAGTCACATTTTTCGGAATATTTCATAATATACATTGATTGAAGAAATGAAACTTCGAATATATTTAGTAGAGATACTGTGCGTTGTTCATTATGCAAAATGGTACAGATTACGCCACATGGAAAAAGAAGAAAACGAAAAACAAAAAAAGATGCTCTTTGGAGCATTTCCAAATAGCCACGAAAAATGGGCCTTCCTGCCAGAGTGAAACAGTTATGAGTACCTTAGTAAGGTGTGCGACCTCCTCGGACACTAGTGCTTATTTTGGATCTGTTTTTTCATGCTGTCTTCTAAAGTATTGGGGAGTCCTTGGGGGACATTGCCCCACTCCTCTCTCAAGGCGATTTTCAGTTCTTGCATGGTTCGGGGAGGGCAAGTTCTTTGAGAAACACGTCTCCCAAGAGCATCCCAGGCATGCTCTATAGGATTTAGGTCAGGAGAATAAGCAGGCCATGTCATACGCTCAATATTTTCACTTTCTAGTGTGTCCGATACTTCAGAGGTCCTGTATGGACGCTCATTGTATTCCATAAACAGAACATCTGGACCTACCGCACCCCTAAAAAGACGAACATGATCCAGAAAAATCTCTCTGCAATACCGCTGCGATGTAACGGTACCTCGCTCAAAGATGTGAAGCGGTGTTTTACCATTGTGCATAATGCCTGCCCACACCATCACGCCTTGGCCATACCGATGACGTTCCTGAACATTCTGTGGTGCATAATGTGTTCCCCTCTCTCTCCACACTAACTGGTGGCCGGAATCACTTGTCACAGTGAAACGGGATTCGTCAGAGAACATCACTCTGGACCACTCTTGCTGACCCCAACCAATATGTTCCTTACACCAACGTAATCTTTCTCGACGATGGCGTGGTTGAAGTAGGATGCATTGAACAGGCTTCCGTGCATACAAACCAACCTGATTTAATCGCCTAGAAATGGTTCTGGCTGATACATTTGTACGGGTAGCGGTTGCAAGGTCTGCAGCTATCTGACTAGGAGTGTGATGGCTGTTCCTTTTCGCCACTAGGGATACATATCGATCCTCTTGAGGTGTGGTGTTCCTTCCACGACCACCGGCATGCTTTCGTATAGCATTTCCACCTTCAGCGACTTTTTTAAATCGCGATATGACACTTTTTGCCACTCCCATTACTCTGGCCACAGTAGTGACACTTTGTCCTGCTTCGAGCCGTCCAACTTCTCGTCCACCATCGTACGCACTCAAATGTTATCTTGCAGACATTTTGCACTTAATTATAGCCACACCACACTGATTTTCACAGAAATAACTTCCAACAACCTACGGCACAATTTTCGTCAAACACCTAACTGCATGAACTTTCGAATGAATAAAGAGTTTTCGGTTAATTCCCAATATACGGTGCCCCTTGTATTTCACTGCATTGGAACCGCCATCTTGGTTACGTCTTCCGTCGCCAATTTGGCGATGGGAGACGTAACCAAGATGGCGGTTCCATTGCAGAGGGAAACATGAAATAATATAAATGACAACATGCAGAACTTTCATTCAAAAATTATCCAGAAAATAAAAAAATGAAGTAAAATGAGGGCAGTCGATTTCTTTTCCTTTTTTTTTGTCGCCCAAGCAGAACGCGTGTTTTTGGAACGGGAAAGTCCGAAAAATCCCCAAAATACGCATTTTTTAAACAGTACAACCACAGTAAAGCACAAAAACAGACAAATACAAAAATAAAAGCTGAAAAATAATGAGAAATTTGTTATGTGTGTCGGGGGGGGGATACCGCCCCCCCAACCCCCCGCTAAAAAAAGTCAGTATATTGCAAATAATTCATTTAAATAAATATAAAATACATCTTGGTTAAATACATCAGAAAATAAAAAAAATGAAAGTTCTGCATGTTGCCATTTCTATTATTTTATGTTAAAATTAAAATAAAAAACACTTACCGGTTATTCACTTTCGGTTTAGCTTCTTTTACGTTTTGTTGATTTTTCGGTGTTTTTGGATACCCCCAATTCATCTGTAATCCAAGAACACGGCGTTTTTTTACCCATAAATAAGTTAATTTTAAAACCGTAATTAAATCCAATTTACTCGCTTCGAACCGGGAACCACATCTAATGGATCTTTTAACGCAATGTTCAGATCTTTCCTCTCCGTTATAGTCATTTGCGAATTACAATTAAGACAATAATAAATATTAGCTATTAACTCAACATAAATACAATAATCTATAATAGTTCTCTTACCCGCATTTTGTAAATCCCGAAAAAAATCCAAATCAACCCTCCCATTCGTAAAAGAAGCCATACATCGCAAATAAAAGTACGTCCGAGCTGTGGAACTGCAATCCCGAAAAGAACATTCAACGGTTTAATTTTTTGAAACAAGCGCGTTATATAAAATCCAGATAACCCTCGTTTACAAGTAAATCACAAGCACAATGGCTGCTAATTATTCAAATCGGAACAAACGCAAACCACATTTGGCATTTTATCGTCAACTTGGCAAAAATCTAAAAAACATTGCCAAAAAAATATTGCCATCTTATTCAAATCGGGAGCAATAAATGGTTACCTTAAATGCATTTAACAAACACAAACAACATTTGCCATTTTATCGCCAAATTGGCAAAAATCTAAAAAATATAAAAAACTTATCGCCCAGCTGCGGCACCGTGTATTGGGAATGAGCCGAGTTTTCGTGCACTGCCTTTTATACAGATAACAGGTCCTGCCCTATTACGCCCTCTGCCTTTCATTTTACTGTGATTAGTCTGCTGTCAGGAACGCTAATTTGTAAAAACCAGTTGTTCCCTAGCAATTGTCAAGCAGTGTATATTTTTTATGCCATATTTTACAAGGAACGTGAATTTTTTTTTTAAAACCTATTAATATAAAAGTAATTTAAAGTGACAAGCTCTTTGTGACAAGAAATTTTCGCCATAAATGCCTTCATATTACTTTAAGAAAAAAGTCAATTTTGAGTAAATATTACTCAAAATTGACTCTTTTCTTAAATTTAGATGTTGAATTTAAAACCTCTACATCAGTATACACTGAAGTGCCACTGAATTAGGGATAGCAAAGCCTATGCAAATTGTATAGCGCTGCGCATCATGTATGCGCAAGTGAGGGCGCTGTGGTAACTGCATATATAGCGCGTACTGTGGTTGTTCTGAATTAATTGTTGGAATTGCCAGTATGGGTAAACTGCCTGATTTAGACGCCTTCGATCGCGGGCAAATCGTAGGTGCGCGACGCATGGGCCATTCAATTTCCGAAATCGTCAGACAGCTAGGATTTTCAAGGTCGACAGTGTCAAGAGTATACCAAGAATACATGGATGGTGGAAAAAAAACTAGTGATCGGGCAAACTGCAAAGGACAATTAGCCTTGACAGTGCGTGGTGAGAGACGGCTCAGGTACGGCGTATTCTACGTAGCCAGCGAAGCCAAACATTAGCTCAAATTACCACCCAGTTTAATGACGGTGCCAGTCGTACAGTCACTAAACAGACTGTGCAACGCTCGCTTCACCGTATGGGTTTCGGGAGCCGTCGACCTACGAGAGTACCATTGCTCTATACTCGCCATCGGGCTGCACGTCTTGCCTGGGCAAGAGAGCACAGAGACTGGAGTGTAGAGGACTGGAAACGAGTAGCATGGACTGATGAGTCTCGATTCCGACTACTTAACGCCGACGGGAGGCTGAGAATATGGCGTCAGGCTCATGAAGCCATGCATCCTGCATGCCTGACTGGAACTGTACAAGGGCATGGTGGCTCAATCATGGTCTGGGGTGTTTTTTCGTGGCACAGTTTGGGATCTTTGGTGCGTGTACCAACCTCCCTCAATGCAATTCGGTACGTAGAGTTGCTGGGTGATCACCTCCATCCGTTTATGCTGTTCTGTTATCCGCACGGTAATGGAGTTTTCCAGCAAGACAACTGTACCTCTCACAAGTCCCAGTTGGCTACTGGCTGGTTGGATGAGCATTCCTGTGACTTCTCTGTCATGAATTGGCCACCTATAAGCCCAGACTTAAATCCTATTGAGCATCTTTGGGATGATTTGGAACAAGGCGTGAAAGGCCAACACACAGCACCAAAGAACCTTACTGAATTATGGACAGCTTTAGCCAATATTTGGCAAGCCATTCCCGTGGAACGTTTGCAGAAACTTGTTGAATCTATGCCTCGTCGTGTGGCAGCCGTTATCAAGGCCAGAGGAGGCCCAACTCGTTACTAGGTAGGTATCCCTAATTCAGTGGCACTTCAGTGTAATTTAAATTTTAATAATACATAAATATAATCAGAAATCATGCAAATTACTTAAATACAAAATGTTGATTTTAAATGCTTACATAGAACTATGAAAGAATTCAGTCAAAAATTTTTATAAACAAATAGCTTGTCATTTTAATGTATATATGAATGCATATGCATTTGCTTTTACATTAACAGATGGATTAATGAGGCTTTGTTAAATTTGCACTTATAAAATGTTTAATCAGATTAAAGAATGAAAAAATAATTTTATCCTAAGTACTTTATGCTTCAGGGAAAATATTTTTAGAATTTTTACACTTATCAAAACTTCTGCTGACAGTATAATTTAACTAGAGCAAGAGAACGAAATTGAAAATTTTCATGGCGTAAGGAGTTTTAGACATATTTTTTTAAATTTGGGAAATTTTAAAAATGTCCAAAGACTTAAATTACAGATTTTCAGAAAGATACGCTTAGACAATATAGCATCAAAAGGCTGTACTGGCCGTATAATCACCTTAATCTCATTTCGTTGGAGTGCTTTGAATATTAAAGATCTTTAATAAGTTTTAAGTAAAGGATGAAATAAAATTACGTTTTTTAAAAATGTTCCAGACCCTTTACTTCCGTATATAATGTCTTTAAACGTCTGATTAGAATGATACTGATATCGTAAACAACCATCTAAATTGTTGTTTGTACCCTCAAAAAATGGTTTAATACCATTGAACATATTTTTTTTCTTGATATTTAATAGTTGCCTGAAAGTTTAATCTAGAAACTTGGAATTTTAAACGAAACATTTTTATACACCTTACTACAGATGCTTATTTTCATCACTATTCCGGCTGATTTTAATATGTAAATTTTTAAAAAAGAGAGAAAATTTAAGATTGATCTTGAAGAAAATCGCTTATCAATGAACTTCAGCCAATTTATTAAAAAATACTTTTTTTTTAATGGGAAAAAGTTCATTGGCAGCGGTGGTATTCGAACCCACGACTCAAATAGAGACTGCAGCTAAAATTGAGCGCCTTAACCACTCGGCCATACTGCCACATTAATATGCATATACTTTGCATATTAATGTGGCAGTGTGACCGATCATATTCCTAGTGAAATAAAAAATTATTCTAGAGATTATCCTTGAAGCTACTCCTGATTAAGCCTTAAATAATAATTTCAACCTCATAGTACTGGAGTCTTTTACCAAATAATTACATTTTACTAGCCTTGATCTAGAATTTTGATCTCTAAATTTGAAAGTTAGTCAGCTCTATTTTAATGTAGACTTTAAAACGACCATTGATTTTGGTGACTGTATATAAATCTGTTCACCTGTAAATTGTAAAAACTGAAAAATTATCTGAAAAATTTGAAATAAACTCATAGACATTTCTAAACTTGAAAATTCGGAATCAAATATTTTAAAACTAATGTCTGCTTAATACATCAATTAACAACTCGCTTCCTCTATTCATTTTGCATATTTGTAACTATGAAATGAACGTACCGATGTTGGCAGTTTTGCTAAGAATTTTATATCCAGTTCATTAAAAGTAAAAAAAATTAGGCACACTACGTCAATATTGTAGGCACACTATCTACCAATAAGTATTTGGACACCTGTGATAGAAAAGAAAAACAAAATTTATTCTTATTCAATAGCCGGTAGAGCCTCCACGAGAAGCAATTACAGCCCGAACCCTCCGGGGCATGCTTTTCACAAGTCCTAGTATGATGGCTAGTGGTATTTTCTTCCACACGGCGTGGAGAAGACATGTAAGTTCCTTCACCGATTTTGGACGGTTGTTGCATTCCTTAATTCGGCGATCCAACTCACCCCAGAGGTTCTCGATAAGGTTCAGGTCTGGGCTTTGGGCAAGCCAGTTCATACAGTTAACCCCATTGTCACCATACCAATCCATGGTGGACTCGTAACATGACAGCTGGCGTTGGCGCCCTGGAAGTAACATGGGTCCAACCCGTAAAACTGCCACAACGTAGGAAGCACACTGTATCCAAAATAGTGCAGTAGGCGTTGAGCTTACCATGAATTGGTACCAAGGGTCCCAGTCCATACCAGGAGAAATCCCCCCCTCCCAGACTATAAGTCCACCTCCGTCGACTTTTACTGTGGGCACAATGCATTCTGGCAGGAGGTGTTCTCCAGGCGGACGCCAGATCCAGACCCTGCCATCCGAGCGGAAGAGGGTGAACCTTGATTCGTCGCTCCAGAGAACCCGTTTCCACTGATCTATGGTCCACTTTCGACGTGCTTTGCACCATATTAACCGAGCAGCGCGGTTGGAATTTGTGATCAAAGGCTTATGGGCGGCAGCACGACCATGAAAACCAAGGAGATGTGTTTCCTTACGGATGGTTTTCATCGAAACAACACTCCCGGTTGCCTGTTGAAACCTGGAGTATGTGGGCTGTCGATTGGGTGTGGTTCTTCCGAATTTCTCTAAACCTCACCCGTCGGTCTCTATCTCCCAGTTTAGTGGGTCTGCCGACTAGGAACACATTCCGACAATCACCGCCCACCTTCCACTTCTGAATCACATAGGCCACTGTCGATTTTGGGTAATTCAGCTCGCTAGATATGTCCCGTAAGGATCGGCCATTTCTGTGATACTCGACGATTATACCTTTCTCGAAATCAGATAACTCTGCACTTCGGGGCATCTTGCATGTGACTAATGCCAATGTTGTTTCCTACGCGATATTTAACGGTGGAGGGCGTGACGTATATGAGGACAGCAGATATCGTCATTTGCATGTTTGTCCGAATACTTATTGGTAGATAGTGTAAATACATATGAAATATAATTTTTGAAAAATAAGAGTAAATATAAACGCATCTTTTATATATTATTAAATATGATCTCTCTATTTGCTCTTTTTCTGTACTAAATTTATTTTCTTTCCTATTCAGTTTGATGATTAGTTGTTTTGTGATGCGAGGTAATACCAGTTTTTTTCATGTAGTTGGGCCTTATGCCCCCCTTGGCCGAAACATGCCAGCCCAGGTCTCGACTGCAGGCAGAGGTATGCGGCCCCGGTTTACAATTTTGATTTTGACCAAGCATATCCAGAGTGTTTGCCGCCCGTATATAATTTCGTTTGTTATTATTTTTTCCAATGATGCTGATATTTTTTTTCGATGAATATTTTAAGCATGTTTTCTTACAATAATAGTTTTTACTACTGTCAAGCGCTACTGTAACGGCTTTTTGCCAGAAATGAGGATCTAGCCCACGCATCTGTATTGCGAATCTACAATCCGGACCATTGAACCACATATGACGAAACTGCGGCACTTTAAAATGTAATTAAAAGATTTTAAGTTCAGTCTTATTTGGAAAGCGGAGTTTGTCAATTTATGAAACAACTAGGAAACAATTAAACAAGCCCAACAATCAGACTTAATTAAAATTAGGGTCTCCAAAACAGATATATCCGTATCCGTTATGAGCGGATTTTTAATTCTTAACCGTATCCGATATCCGTCAATTTATTTTCCTGATATCTGCAACTTAAAATTTTTTTAATTTTCCAGATAAAATAGGCGTTGAAAATTGAATTTCGACACATTACTTTTTAACTTGCGAAATCAGTTTTTGAAATTTATTCAAGAAAACACATTGTGCATTAAATTCGTATAAAGTTCGAAACAAAAGGTTTGATAAGTTATCTTTTAGTTTTCCTATTTTCAAATTAAAAAAATAAAAAATATTTTATTTAATTATCACTAGAAAATGTCATCGAAAAGACCATCTTCTTCTGTTTGAGATTATTTCGAAAAAATAATTGACGACTCGAAAACAGACAACTGCGGAAATGCGGGCGCCGATTCGTCTGGCATGACCATCGCTCAGTGTAAAATGCTGAAATCATGTGATCGGAAAACCGAACTTTGAATTCTTATTCTATTGAGGTGGGATTCTGTTTTTCGTAGCGGGAAAACCGACAATAGTTTTGAAAAACCATATTCTGTCGGTAAAAATGCCCATAATCAAATCTATTCTTTGTTAATTATTCGTATATTCAATGAAAGATGCGTATATGTGATTCAAATTTCAATAAACTAGAATTCCTCGGCTTTGAGATATTTATTTGTGTCCGAGTGCCTAATTAGTCTGTAGAGGAAACGGTGGCGTAGCGAGGGGTTTTGGGGCAAGAGGGTCTATCATACCCGGGCTCCACTTGCAGAGGGGCGCCAATATAAGGTCTATATATTACATTACTATATGTTTTTCGGGGGGGGGTGCCAATATAAGGTCTATATACTATATTACTATATGTTTTTCGGGGGGGGGAGCGCCAATATAAGGTCTATATATTATATTACTATATGTTTTTCGGGGGGGGGGTGCCAATATAAGGTCTATATATTATATTAATATATGTTTTCGGGGGGGGCGCCAATATAAGGTCTATATATTATATTATTATATGTTTTTTGAGGGAGGGGAGCCAATATAAGGTCTATATATTATATTAATATATGTTTTGTGGGGGGGGGGGGGCGCCACAAAGGTATCGTGCCCCAGGCGCCAGTTATGCTCGCTACGCCACTGAGTGGAAAGAAATGGAGATGCGAGTACAAAAACCAATTATTCTTTTGGTTAGTCTAGTAAATTCAAATTCTTAGTCGAATTACATTCTTTAATTCAACAATAATAAAGGAAGGGAAAGTTCAATGCCAGAAATGTAAATCGAAAATAACAAATGCCAACAGTTCGACGTGAACAATGACTTTTCAGTTTTTGGGAATTTCTGTACAAAAATTAGATCTAGGCTTTCTTGCGCATCACTGAATGCATTAGTATTTTTGAAATACTATTATTTAAATTAAAAAAGGAATAATACTTTGTATTTTAAAATTTGAAAGCAATAAAAGTAATATTTATAAAGTTCAGTAATACCTATTTTTATTCGGTGTAAAAAGTAAACAATAGAAATAAACAAAATTAAAATTCAAGCATAGACTGCTAAATCACTATAACATAAAACTTATCCTGCAAAGAAAACATTTTCAATAAAGGATAGCGCAGAAGCTTCATATCCCCATAATGAAAAAAACAAATAAATAATCCAACAGATATAGATGAAAAAAATATACTAAAATAGACGAAAGACAAACAGAAATCAAGCACTCTGGGCATCCACGCACCAACGGCAAGATTCTGTATAAGTGCCGGAACTGAACCATAAAACAACAGAGGTAACCGACAGGTCTCGTCATCAGGGGGCCTAACCATGTCAATTACCTCAAGGGGAACTTTCTGAATAGGATGAAGGTAAGCCCAAAAGACATCCCAAGGCCCCGAGTCCCCCAAAGAAGCAATTAGTCAAGAAGAAAATGAAAAGACAAACACAACTTACAGTATGGGCTCAACGCACCTTACATGCAAGCACATAAAATCCTAATGCAAAGTAAACGGTGCGTACACACCCCAATTCCGTAAGTGACGGTTATGGCGAAACAGTAGCCAATTCTATCCTAAAGGTTACGTCATTGTAACATTACTATAGCTCCACCCCCCATTACAACTTAACCAAATGAAAACACAAATACTATTCTAAACATCTTTAAAAATTCCTGAGTCTAAATGCCATTTTTTTAAAACTTTTAAATTACCGAAATTTTTAGGGAAATCGTTTTTTCTTAAGTTTTCCTCGAAAATGCTACATGCCTCCAAAGAATCCCCAGCGTTGTTACATATGTTTTTTATTCTGTAAAGTTGTGAGTAAAAAATATTATAATAAATTTTATAGTTTAAGTTGCTATGGAAATTGGTAAACGTAATAACCTCGAAGTTAAAATCTAACCTTTTATCATAAATTCCTATTTTTATTTCTCTATTTTGAATTTTAATTTTTAAATCCAGATAAGTCGCACAACGATTATTATCGTTAGTCCGGTTTAAAGTAAGTTCCTTTGGGTAGATTTGATTAAGAAACTCCATATCGTTGCAGTTAAAAATTATGAGGTCATCAATATATCTAAATCCGGAAATATTATTTGAGTTAAGAAATTTAGTTTCGTAAAAATGTAAGAATAGGTTGGCAAATGCACTAGAATAGCTATTTCCCAAAGGTATACCCTTTATTCGGTTATCCGGTATCCTCCGGAAAATTTTAAAATTACTATTCGAAAACCGAGTTTACAGAAAATCCGGATATTTGGAAACCCTAACTAGAATAAAAGCAGAAATAGAAGCAATCAATATTTTTAATGCGTCATACCTGAAAACTTCAGTTGCTTAAAAAATTGCTTCTAAAGCTGCTTTGACGGTCTTTAGACAGTTTTGGACAGTGAGTTGGAGATGTATATTTTTGCTTTAAACTCCGCCCCTTTAGTAGTCTTTATTCATATTGATATGTAGAGTTTCTTTCAATTGACACTAAAGCTTTTAGAAATTATAAACTCCTTAATGAACGAATTTGTCTCGATACTTATCGATTTCAGTTAACTTGCAGCAACTTTAAAAATTATCTTGCATCCTAATTTATCTTATACTGATAGATAAACTTTATTTAAAGATTTCTTAGTAGTTGAATTTAGAAGACTTTAAAATGTAATTAATAGATTTTCAGTCCAGGCTTATTTGGATAGCGAGTTTGTTTCCCGATTGTTTCATTAATTGACAATTAAACAAGCGCAACAATCAGACTTAATTAGAATAAATGCAGAAAAAGAAGTAATGAATATTTTTAAAGCGCCATACCTGAAAACTTCGGTTGCTTAAAAAATTGCTTCCAAGGCTGTTTTGACAGTCTTATACTTTACATATGCATGCTAATTTTTTTTTTCAAATATGAACCTTATAATAAAAAACTTCAGAAATATTTACAGGTGAATTTAGTTCAGTTTATCTCTCACTCATATTGACTAAGTATAAGTCTAATTAATATGACGTATTTTACACCTAATATTGTACAGAAAAATCTCAAGCAATAACTAATATTAACTTCCTATGGCTCATTTTATGCAAAATACCTTCTTCATTTTAATATCTTGTTAACACAATATGAATATGATATAATTTTAAAATACTAATATTACACTAAAAATTATTAAACTAGACAGTACATTCAGTAGCATATGAAATTTCCATCTTTGCTATGCAGCCAAAAAAAATAAATAAAATTCAGGTAGTCTCTTCTAACGAGACTATCGCGGGTTATTAACGTAGGATTACTTATGGTTGCTTACCCTGTTTTCTTCATTAAGGCTGCTATGTATTAACCTCATTGGATTCGCTAACCTCAATGTTAACCTATGGGGAAAATTTGTCCACGGATTGCCGACTTGAATTCAAAGATATTTTTAAAAAAAATTATACTCCGTCAATAGAGAAAGAAATAAAAAAAAAACGAAAAATGTACACAATTGTAAAAAAAAAAATGCAATCAATATTTTAAAATTTAAATTATTCGGGGAAAAATCTGGTATAGTGTGTTTTAAACGCTCATAAATTCTTTAGGTGGACGAAATTTATAAAATGAATCCTGTAGCGCTTTGCAGAAAAGTCCAGGCTATCTGACAATACCAATTTTATTTGATTATCGGTATTTATGTACCTGTAAATAGTTGACAAAAATATATTTTAACTAAAAAAATTGGGATCAGCACTTAACCCCCCTATATAGAGAGAGCCATTACAATCCCTCAAAATGTCAATCCTAAGGGGTGTGGAATTCTCGAACTGTCAACTGCACTCTTCCCACCACAAGAGTCTGCAAGAAGAAGAAAAGGGAAATACGATTTTTTTCTTAGTACATAGCAGCCTTAAAATTCCTTCATACGAAGAGAGGGATGAGTGATAACCATATGCAGCGATGGTAAGAAAAATAATTTACATATGTCAGAAAGTGGGGGTAATGTGTCGTGTAAATGTCAAGTCAATAAATGAGTTTCCCAGTGTACTCGGATAGTTGGACGG
Organism: Dolomedes plantarius; assembly: GCA_907164885.2. NCBI lineage: Eukaryota > Metazoa > Arthropoda > Arachnida > Araneae > Dolomedidae > Dolomedes > Dolomedes plantarius. Next base: position 27,651,790 of record OU015501.1, on the reverse strand, counting down.
AATCATATCTAAATTAAAATGATGTTTCAGGAAATCGAATGCCTTTTCGTTACGTTTGCGTATGCGTCTATATTAAAATCACCCACCACAATGATCAGCACATTGGAATCAATATCAAACTCTTCATCTATAAGTAAACTTGATCGGAATATTTCATGAGCGTACTAAACAGACATAATTTTAGGTCGGCTGAATTAAAGGTTGGGTGTATACAGGGTTCCCACCTATATCCGTTACACCCACCTTAACTTCTAAACGGTGACAGCTTAGGCCATCAATTTGATGTCTAGGTATAGTAAAAAGGCTATGCGGTACTCGATGAGACAACTTACAACGCCATCTATCGGTAAATTTTGGAATTAGTGTTTTTATCTCAAAAACGGTACGAGATACGGGGAAAAAGTCAGCTACAAAATTGTTTAGAATCATCGATTTAGTAAGAAAAGACACCTTGCGAACATTAATACTTAAAACAGAATGTAGAAATGAACATTTGTTTGGTCACGATTTCGAAAATCGTCATATCATAAAGAATGGAATAAAGAAACTGCGACACTTCCCTATCTTCAGGATAATTTATTTATGTTGCTGAAAATGCTCTCCATTAGCCACTATACACATTTTCACTGTGGAAAGGATTTCTCGCTGCACATTGTGCAACAAGGCATGTGTTACGGAGGCACAAACATCAGTAATGCGGCGTCATTTTTTACATCCTGTTTTGAGTATTAATATGCGCAAGTGTCTTTTCTTACTAAATCGATGATGCTGAACAACTTTGTAATTAACTTTATTCCCGTATCTCGTACCGTTTTGAGATAAAAATGCTAATTCCAAAATTTGCCGACAGATGGCGTTGTAAATTGTCTCTTCGAGTAGCGCATAGCAAACTAGTCAACAACTTCATGACTTATGCTGTCACCGTTTAGAAGTTAAGGGGTGTGTAACGAATATAGATGGGAATCCTGTATATACGAATGCCAGTATGCGGTTCTTCCTTTCTTTTTTTTTTCTACATCACTAGGCACATTATAAAGTACGAGGGCTACTTCTGAATAACTTCTTTATTCTCTACGTAGAGGCAGGCTAACATATACAGACTTGGGGCTTCCAAAATAATACACAATCAGTACCGCAACCCGCGGTACTAAGAAACTAAAGGTCGCAATGAATCCCTCAGGCAGAGTATGAATTCACTAAACATACCCGTAAACCTCGGCTCTGAGCTAATTCTCGAAGTCGTGCAGCCACCTCGGCTAAATACCAATACACGCTCTATCCGTATCGCTACTCCAGTCTTGAGCTCTCTCAGTATCGCTACTCCCGTCTTGGGCTTTCTCAGTATTGGGCTCTCTGCCAACTCAGCGTGTGCCCTTTAAATAGCTCAAACATCTGCGCCGAACTCACTTTGGCTGGCATGTACAGCGCTGCTAGCAGAAATTTGCATCTGAGCAACACGCGAACCCTACACCAGTTTGAAACGCGAGTGTCCATTTATTGTGATATCTACTCCCAAATCTTCCCAAAACTCCCAAATCTTCAATTTTTCTTCGATAGTTTTGTGTGAAATGAATGGGCGTACAATCCCCATTCATTCAACTTCCCCATCTAGTGGAGGAAAAATTGTGTATTTCGAAATTAACAGTTCGCACGAAGCGGAAATCTTAATCTTTAAAATGTTACCTAATTTGTCGATTTTGGTTAAGTATAAAGGGAGAAAAAGGAATAAAACAAAAAAAAAATTTAGAAATAATATTCTGCCACTCTTGATTTATAACTCACAACGACGGTTTTAACGTCTGAAATTTTGCTTTCCCGCGGACCGTTATGGAGGAACGTAATTCAATGTTAAAAGTTTGACCACCCTATGGTAAATCATGTCAACAATGGGCAGGAATCTCATATAGAACATTCCATCTCTCGCAACTTATCACAGAGAACTTTAAAAGGACGTTGATTCGATAATATTTTAAAAAGTCATCAAAGAATATAAGATATTTTATTTTCAGATAACTCATATAAAGATAAATCTGGTTGTATCTCCTGCAACAAAATAAAGGATTGCTGAATATTGCAATTGGTGAAGCCATACGCTCACCCTTCTTTCCCGCCACCACGAGAAATGACACAGGTGCATTTTGAATTTCATTCAATTTGTATGCCGGGTTCAGTAACAGAAATATTTCAATTTCTTTACTTTTGAAATTGCGTTTTTCTTTAGGTCTTACAACCTAATAATTTATTAACGATGTTTATAGGATTCAAATCGATATAAATAATAAATATTTTGATTTCGAAAAATTGAATAGTGCAGCGATTTTGTTCGGATTCATTTAGACTTACGATTGTCTTGGATGTCTTGACCAAACGATGTCTTGACCAAAATGGATTACTGATATGAAGGTTTTGTTTATTTCATTCTTGGTGCCGAAACCCGGGATCAAACCAGGGTCCGTCTGATTGAAGAATGCAGGTCAAACGTACCCGGTAGAAGGTGAGCAGCAAGTTTAATTAAGATTTATGAACATACTAGTTGAAAACCCGCACTTCGCTACGGAGTACATTAAAATTAAATACAACGGTCAATGTATGCAATTAATGCCAAATATATATATATATATATATATATATATATATATATATATATATATATATATATTTATAATAAATACGACGATCAATGTAAACAATTGATGTAAAAAAAAAATATTTATAAAAAAATCGTAAGGGATATTTTTATAGACAAAATAATGTAGAAGAAAATATTAAAATTAAATGTAATAGGACATACTAAAGAATTTAGTACAGTTAATATAGTACAGTTTGAGGAACATTGTATCTTTTATTGTATTTTAATATTTTTCTGGATAATTTCCAGTCGTCTGTCGCATTAGCAAGAAAAAAATATTTTTTTGTCTATTTAGTTCTTATGCTCGTGACGATAAATTTATTTAAAGTACCAGAAAAAAAAAATCACGTGATCAGCATTCAATAAATTAAATTCTAAAAATTAATCTTTAAAAATTCACCAAAAATCAGAAAATGGAGGTAAAGATTCGAAAAAGATCTCATTTTAAAGGAATTTTTATGATCTTTCTTGTGATATAAATTTTATAACCCTCAAATTATTATTTTAAATGCAAACTTAAAGAAAGTTACTAAAACAGCTTAAAAATTTAATTTAAAAAAATCTAAGAAGAATTTTTCAAAAATCTTTCTTAGTGCACCCCTACACTATAAGAAGAATCGCCATGCAAAATGTCAGCCCTTTAGGTCCAGCGGTTTGTTCTGTGCGTTGTATGTCAGTCAGTGAGTCAGTCAGTTACGGAACTGTTTTTTATATATAGATTTCTGAATATTTTAATGATTCTAATATAGCAATTGAATATTTCAAATGATCATATAGATTAAAGTAAACATTGGAAGATTTAAACAAACTTAAAAGCAACACGTTGTGATGCGTGCTGTACTTAAGAAACCGCTTACATAAATTGAAACTTATCTTAATACTAACGAAAATTCGGTTGGAGTGTTTGAAGAACTCTTTGAGCAGCTATTAGAAAAAGCTAACGAGGTAAAGAATTTAACTGAGAAAATTCAAAATTTATTCAAAATAGAAGAAAATTTTCTTTCCAGTGCGGAGGCACTTTGTAGGATAGACATTCGCATGTTGATTCACCACAGTTTTTGCTGACCATTTTATTATGGGAGCACTATAAAGGCGGACCAGCATTTCTGCCTATGAAGGTACGACACAAACGGAGGTATTTAAGTGGCGTGCGCCGGGATTCGATCCGAGCACACTCAGCACCGAAAGCCAGTGTGCTTAACACAGATCCACCTCGGCCAAAGATAGAAGAAATAGAAGAGGATATAAACTAAGCCGGAGAATATAATGACAATAGAATAGCATGAAAATGTTGGCTTTCAAAATGAATTAAAGAAATCAATAGGCAACAAACTATTTTTTCTTCAAACTAGGGGCTTCGCCCCTAGCCTCGCTACGCTCGCTCCTCTGGTGAATCAAGTGAATGAATGACTCAATAGTTTTTTACAGCGATTGAGTCATTCGTTTGTTTACAGTTGAAGCTTCCCCCCCCTCCCGACGAAATGGATGAAGCCCGGCGAAATGGATGAATGGGTGAAAAATTGGATCTTCTTTCAAAGGAAACGAATGAGATTTTTTTGAAGTATTTCTTTAAAATTCAATTAAAAATCGAAATTTTAAGATAGAGACTTGAAATGAAGTTTATATGAATGAGAAAGCTTTCATCTTCCAGTTGATATAAATATTTTCTTTGTAACATAATAAGTCTGAGAGCATCGAATTCATAAATCTCGAAACGCATAAATTTTTCCAAAAAAAGGGTTTTCAATTTTAATAAAAATATCAGTCTGTTTTAAATTATTTTTAAACAAATGAGGTCTTGTTTGAAGGAGAAATGTCTGTAGTCTTAGATTGTAAAAAAAAAAAAATTCTACGATCCTTTTTTGGCGAGTTATCGTAATCTGAACATGAAAAATTTCCCACAAAACATAAAATAAATAAAAAAAACTTAAAGTCCGACGAATATGAGACATGTCTTACTTTCTTTCCCACATTGTTCTGCATCAATTGGTATCGGTCTCGACCCCCTACCCCCAGCGGTTTCGGAGGAGATAGCGTGACAAGCTTTTGACAGCGGCGGCGGCGCCGGCTGCGGCAGCGGCAGTTAGTTCTTTTTAGAATAGAGAGATTAGATCATAAAGACACGATAGAAAATAGTTGTCGAAACAAAATTGTTAAAAATTGCTAAAGCTACAAACTAAATTTTTTTTGAAAATTCCAGAAATTGACTAGAATTTTATAATTATTTCGAAAACGCAATTAAAAACAATATTATCTTACAAATATTGATAAATTGCATTATTTAAAAGTTTTATGAGGTGGATTTGATGTCAAGGCTGTTAATGGGTTTTCAGAAAAATTTTGGTGAAACACTAAACTTATTGAAACGAAAATTTGGAAAAACTGATATTTTAATCAAAGCTCATATGTGAGAAATTTACTAAACATACCTGTTTTGAAAAAAAAAATTCAACGATGTTATAGGATTAAAAAAATATTCGATAAGGTTGAGATACACATTAGAGGTATGCAGCCTCTAGGTGTAACTTCCATTACATATGAAAGTTTTCTCTGCCCCATTATAATGAAACTTATTCCACATCATTTAGCTTTAAATTTCAGACTTAAGAGAGATAATGAGATAAACTGGAATGTTAATGAATTTATTGACTTTCTTCGGAAGGAGTTAGAAAGTAGAGAACGATAATTTTATTTTATTCTTTACTTAAAACTTATTAAAGATCTTTAAAATTCAAAGCACTCCAACGAAATGAGTTTACGGTGATTATACGGCCAGTACAGCCTTTTTATGCTATACTGTCTAAGGGTATCTTGCTGTAAATCTGTAATTTAAGCCTTTGGACATTTTCAAAATTTCCCAAATTTAAAAAGATATGTCTAAAACTCCTTACGCCATGAAAATTTTCAATTTCGTTCTCTTGCTCTAGTTAAATTATACTTTCAGCAGAAGTTTTGATAAGTGTAAAAATTCTAAAAATATTTTCCCTGAAGCATAAAGTACTTAGGATAAAATTATTTTTTTCATTCTTTAATCTGATTAAACATTTTATAAGTGCAAATTTAACAAAGCCTCATTAATCCATATGTTAATGTAAAAGCAAAAGCATATGCATTCATGTATACATTAAAATGACAAGCTATTTGTTTATAAAATTTTTTGACTGAATTCTTTCATAGTTCCATGTAAGCATTTAAAATCAAAGTTTTCTATTTAAGCAATTTGCATGATTTCTTTTTATATTTATGTATTATTAAAATTTAAATTATACCGATGCAGAGGTTTTTAATTCAACATTTAAATATAAGAAAAAAGTCAATTTTGAGTAATAGTTACTCTATTTTATTCTATTCCTAAAAATTTACAGTGAAATTACTATGGAAATTGGTAATTTCAAATTTCTTTTACAAAGAGCTTGTTACTTTAAATTACTTTTATATTAATAGGTGGCGCTAGTTTAAAAAAAATTCACGTTCCTTGTAAAATATGGCATAAAAATATATATAAAAATGAAAGGAACTGAGTAATAGATTTTATCTCCATTTAAAATACGCTTAGGATCAAATATTATGCAATTATCGAAATGAAAGCAACTAAGGCTATGCACACATAAGATCGTTGCAACGCGCGTTGATGAAATACAACTGAACAAATGATTGTGTACACATACAACGCTCTCTTCTACTAGAGGCACGTCACAAAGCGCGACTTGAGAGTTCCACGCAGATCGCGCGACTGCAGCGCGCCTCGAGTTCCTTTTTGTTGAATTAGACCGTACACATGAGAGCGTTGCAACGCTCTCATGTGTACATAGCCTAAGAAATAGATTTTAGCATTTATCTTATTTAAAATGCGCTTAGGATAAAATATGGCAATTACCGATGCAAACTCAATTGACCAATCAGCAGCCGCAAAACGATGTAATGGCACGATTCCATGTAAGAAATGGGAATATGCTGCCTTGCCTGGAACTATATTTGCTTGTAATTGTATTCTAGGTCTTTTTCAGATGTCTCCCCTATTTATATCAAGGAGTTTTGCTGATCCTCGCATTTGTGAACATAGTGACAGTAACACCTGGTGCTTCTCAGCCGGACGATGAATTATTAATTAGCTCGAAACATGTAGCCATCCCTTTAATTACTTTGGGGATATTAAGAAGTTGTCTTTTTAGTTGTTCCTGTTATCCATTAAAAGAAATTTTTTTTGGCACTTCGTTTTCAAAATGTCTAAAATCTCTGCATCACCAAAAGTTCAAGTGCGCATAAAACAGATAAAAAGAATAACTATCTATTTGAAAAGAAGTACCGCTTTTTTCAAAGCTTGTGAGTTTTCACGTAGGGAGAGGTCACAGACAGTGTCCGAAGGGAGAGTAATCTATGAATCACCCACCCCCTGCACAACACCACAGGGGATGTTTTCTATAAAATTTGAAATATAAAGCGAACTTACTTTCCCTCTTTACAGTTATAGAGAGGGACTATACGCAAAAATGGTATTATTAAGCAGTCTGAACTTTTCTGAACATTCCATATTTTATTATTTCAGTTTCTTCTTTGAAAAAAAAATTCCTTTTCGAAATGTGGTTTACCAAAACTTTTCAGATTAGTTTTAATCTAAAAATATTTTCTGCAGTTTTAATTGAAAAACGAAAATTATGGAAATGGGAAGAATATCTTCCTCGATAACTAGGTTTAACATTTAAAGATGTCTTTGCGTGTAAGCCGACAATCACTGTGAAACATTTCTTTCTGTCGCTTAACGTTAGAAACAGTGAATACAGTACCGTGAACGAAGCAATCTTGTCAAAGACGGAAAATGCTACCTGCAACAGGGTGTTTTTTTGAACAACAAAGGAGTAGGAGCCTTTTGGGTTTGTAATCATCCATTTCTGGACAGAGGATTTTTGAGATGGTCTTTAAGGTTCCTCGGGCTTGTCTATTCTCGAGAATAGGGGTCGAAGGTAATAAACACCTCCCAATGGGGTATCCACGAGAAGTAGATATCGCTCTTTCGGCTTTAGGAAACTATGAATTTCGAATGTTTTCGACTTTTAACCTTGTATTCTACCTCCGTCAGAAAAAGACACCTGTTCGAGCGTCGACAGCTCTTCCTTGGGTCAGTTGTGTGATGATTGGTGAAGAGTGGGAGATTATTGGCGACATCTCCTTCTCACCACATCCTGGGCTTTTTCCAAGGAAAGGGGATGAGATCCCCTTATGAAAAAAAGAACCCTTCTCAAATGAGTGCCCGGTGAGGAATCAACTCCCTGGAGGTCTACAATAGCTTTCATGTCTTGCGCTATGGCGAAAATACTACACCAGTCGGATGAGTTGATTTAATCTTATTTTCCGCCTTTGAGCAACTTTTGATCCAAGCATAAGATGCTAATTAGTTTTCGAGCTTTCCCGCGCTTTTCCATGTTAGTACATGGTGTGGTCTGTTTTTCACTCAAGGAAGTGACGTAACCAGAAAACAGAAAACATTTCTGATTTACTCGTGCGTTTTCAGTTAATACAATTACGTGTGTGAAATTATACAATAGACCAAATTTCGGGGATATGTGTGTGTGTGTGTGTGGGGGGGGGGGGCTTAGCTTTGAGGCGGCAATCTACCTCGTCCCTGTCGTAGGTTGCTTATTTTCCCAAGGAATAAGAGCTGAATTTGTTTAATGATACCTGCATGTTTTGTTTATTCTTTCAGATATTTTATTGCGTTAATGTTAAAATATTCCTCATATTCCCGATTTCCTGGATTTCGTATGATCTTTCATGATCAGGGTTTCGTAACCACATAATGGGGTTACTGTTAGCTCGATAGGCTTATTTGGCTGAAGACTGCAACATTGTTCTTCTACAAAACCATCAGCTGTTTACATCTGGGCTTTTTACGTATTGATATTACACGACATCATACTATCGCAAAGGATAGTCTTTTTATGGTTACTGTAAATGCTACTGTAGTTTTTTTATGGCTAGTGTATTTAGTGTAAAGAATAGTAAAATGCGGAGTGCCTTAGGATTCTTGAGAGCATCTTATTCCGAAAATACGGTATCTGTGGAATGCTCCTTGAGTAAATGTCTTGAGGTAGCGAAGAGGTAAGGCTGTTATAATTTTTTTTCCCCATTTAATTAAAAAATATTTCTGGTACAGTGGATAGTGGGGTTTTCGAAGTTCACTACAGATATTTAATAATATTTCCCTATGTAATACTCGAGGACTATAAGGAAATTGAAAGAAAAACTAAATTTAAAGTATATAAAATCAGCAATTTTTCCATCCAAATCTAAAGTAGAAATTCCAGTTCTGCTCTATAATATAATCGCATCGAACTGCAGGCCGAAATTTTCTGAATCAGTGCTTCCTTATGTACTGTTTGTCGTCTATGGGTTTTTAAAAAATTTAACTGTGAAGAAAGTTAATTATAAACAACGCAACATGCAGTTCAGTGAAATACAATGTTCAGTGAAATACAATGTGTATGTAACATATCTACGGATTCCTGTTTTGCTCATCTCATATATAAAAAAGTCAAAATACTACTGAAGATAAATTCTTCTCAATTTTGCAGTTGAAGATAATGGAACACGCATCCCTCAGAAAGTACGTTTAATACCATTTGCCCTTTAAATGCGTGATCCTTAATAATTAAAATCTTGCAACATAAATACTTAACCTTCATACTTAAAATCTTAAAATATTTAGTCAGTTTTGAATGCACCATATACTTGATATATTAAGGAAACAGAAAGTAAAGAACGTGGTCATTACCTAGATATAGTCCGTTACTTATATTAAGTTGATTTAATGGCCCAGGAGAAGTGCCTGTTGCAACCACTCCACCATCAACAATGAGTGATCCTTCTTGTTCAACTCTACGAAATTATAAGGATGTATGAAAATTATCAGAATTATTGTTTAATTCACACTTAAAATCAAATATTTTAATGCTACATTACCTTGATGCTCTTACAGAATGCCATTTTCCATCATCCAATTTTGTGGAATTGTACACTATAATAACCTCTCCTGATCCTAAATTATACTGAAAATGCAAATATCCATCTTTGAGTCCCAGCGCAAGATAGTCAGATGAAGATGATATGTCTTTTTTTCCAGACCAAAGTATTAGTCCACTTGGTCCAAAAGATCTAAACCTTAGTTTGACATCAATTTTGTTGCCACGAATTCTATAAAAAAAAAGAAAAAAGATAAATATGCTGAAATTTAGCATTTATTCTCTAAATTTCAGTATATATATATATATATATATATATATATATATATATATATATATATATATATATATATATATATATATTTACATATATATATATATATATATATTACAAATGCCCGGAAGATTGGCTATGACACCATTTGTTCTCAGTAAAGGGCGAGACTGCTGTACATTCATTTAGGGGGGGGGGCACCGTATAGGTGGCCAGCACTACCCCCTACACCTCCAGAGGTAAATTTGAAAACTTGGAGGACATTGCAGCCCCGACAGATTTAACGTGCACCGGCCACCATTAGTGGACACGGTGGTGGATTTTGTGAGTGACCGGCACCGAACCCGCAACCATCAGATCACTGGCTCGACGCCTTTGCCAACCGGCCATCGCTTCTTTCGATGTATTCTAGAAAAATGGACTCAACCGACGCACGGATGAACATCTTTTCCCACGGTTTGGGAGAAAGCGTACACGTTGTTCCAAATTCTAATTTTTCTAGGAGAGATCTTATAATTAAAATTAGAAACTCATTGATCAAAGAGTTAATTTCTAGGTCAGGAGTGGTATATGAAAAACAAAAACCTTTTTGGCATAACAGATATGTATGTGTGTGAATTAAATATTGGTTCAGATTTCCTGATTTTTCATTGAACAACATATATCTTTTATTTTTATATTTTACAGGTTTTTTTCAATATTCAGCGTGCAATTTACCAATATTCATTTTTTTCAATATTCGGTGTGCAATTTTACACTGCATATTTCCACATCAAGATATTAACAAAAGTCCTTCGAAGTAATTTTTTTTTCTTCGTTCTGAAAAGGACTCGTCTTATGTTCTTTTAACAAATTCCTTAGAAATCAAGAATCCTTCTAAAATATTTCTTAGATATTGTGAAGAATCCATTGATTCTCACAATCTTAAAGAACAAGACCCCGTCGTTCTTTTCATGCACGTTCCAGGAAAAAGCAACAGTGAACCTGCGGGCGGACCCAAACAGCTGTTGACGCTAGACCAATCAAACTCCAGAGAAATGAGGTCACTTTTAAAGGCGCCAGCTGTTGACGCTAGTCCAATCAAACTCTAGAGAAATGAGGTCAGTTTTAAAGGCACCAATTAGAGCCCTTTTAAATTTGGAGCGATACCAGCGCCAAATTGAAAGTGTGTCGCTACGAGAGTTAAGATACAAATATATAAACGACCCAACCTTTCGGTTATTCGTTGTTAAAAAAAAAAAAAAAAAAAAAAAAAAAAAACTTAAGGGGGGGGGGAACTTATGCTAATTGTGTAACACACAACGAAATAGAATAACTAAGAAATCGGATAATGAACAGCCATAAGGGCCATAACTATTTTTCTTATGGCTCTTCTACAGTAATAATCATTATAAAACCTATTCTTATTCCAGATATCGATATTGGTAGGTAAGCTTCTGCGTATATTATTAAATTGACTGCATACTATCATACAGTGCACCACCGATTGTTCAGCACCACAAGAGCAAGTGCTACTTTGTGATAACTACCAAATGACCCATGTCCAGTGATTGCTTGGTTTATGTAAAACTCTGCACTTAGCCTGTCAGTTTTAACTTGAGGAAAAATTTCTCTTACTCTAGTTCCAGCAGTTGTATTGTTCCACCTATCTTGCCAGACGTGTTCCGCCATTTGAAATAATTTTGCTTTTACTTGGTTTTTAGTCCATTTAATTTCTTTATTTATTACTTCCAATTTAGTTGCTTCTTTTGCAGTCTGATCAACTGCTTCATTTTTATCAATCCCAATATGCGCTTTTATCCAATGTAGTGCGACATTAAAGAGAGTTAAAAAATTCAGTTAGCTCTGAGTTCTCACGCTGAGACTTGCTACTCCGGCAATTGTAGCCGTGACTTCATTTCAAGTCCTCGGTGAGGCAAAGTGTTTTACTTTCGATTCGCAGAAGAATCGTTCGACACCTCGTCGACTTACTTCGGGAAGAAGCACACAGTGCGTCAAATAAATTTTAAGACTCGTCCCAGAGCGCAGGTTGTAAAGGCGCTGTTAGTGTAAATCCGCATGCGTCATAACGTCCATCGTCTAATGGCACACTGCTAACAAGTTGTGCGCATTTCGTTAAGTAGTTAGAGAAGTCGAGCGTTTATTGCAGAAGTGAATTTTTTTCCCGTTGATTTTTTTAAATGGAGCAAAGAGCTGAAATTAAATTTAACGCAAAACTTGGTAAAAATGCTTCGGAAACATACCAACTCATGAAACAAGTTTACGGTGACTGTTGTTTAAGTAGATCAAATGTTTTTGTGTGGCACAAACGTTTTTTGGACGGAAGAGATACCGTAGAAGATGATCAGCGTAGTGGAAGACCAATTTCATCTAGGACACCTGAAGTTATTGAGAAAGTACGAAATTTCGTAACAAACGATTGCTGTGCATCACAGAGAATGATGGAAGACTCTTTAAATATCATCAAAGATACAATTCGAACCATCCTGCATGAAGATTTGGGCAAAACAAAAGTGTGTGCTAACTTTGTTCCACACACTTTAACCCCTGAACAAAAAGCAATGCGAAGTGCACATCGCGGAGACATTATTTCAGCCACTGAAAACGATCCAAACTTCTTGAAGTCCATTGTTACAGGTGATGAAACCTGGTGTTTCCAATATGATTCTGAAACAAAGCGAAAATATGCGGAATGGAAGTCACCAAATTCATCGCAAGCCAAAAAACAAGAAAAGTTCTATCCAAAATCAAAACAATGCTCATTACATTCTTCGATAGTAAAGGTATTATCCACAAAAAATTTGTTCCAACTGGACAAACAATTACAGGTCAGCACTACTTAGCTGTTTTAAAGCGTTTGATGGGCAGAATTCGTCGCATTCGTCCAGACTATAGGACTGAAAGCAGTTGGTGTTTGTTACACGACAATGCACCCAGTCACACCTCCCTTATTGTTCGTCGATTTTTGGCAAAAAATAATGTCTGTGTGTTGAACCATCCACCGTATTCACCTGATTTAGCAACCTGTGACTACTCCTTATTCCCAAAACTTAAAATGAAGTTAAAAGGGTGTTATTTTGAGGATATTTCGACCATACAAGAAGCTTCGACGCGTGCTTTGCAGGCCATTCCACAAAGTGATTTACAACAGGCGTTCGATTAATTAATAAATCGCTGTAAAAAGTACATTGAAGCCGGAGGGTCCTATTTTGAATAAAAAACCAAAACAGGTATTAATTTCTTGTTTCCATTTCTTTTTGACCCAGTCTTAAAACTTATTTGAAGCACTGTGTATATTGAAGGCTGAGTTTAGGATCTCAAGCTAAGGAGCGCTACTCAGGCCTCGCAGCCAGAATTTAAATTCTCGATAAGTCCTTGTGATAGGCGAAGAGTTTTATTGACTTCCTGTCGACCTCCAGTATCTGACATAGCTTGTTTTATGATCCCAGAAGGATTTGGACAATTGTTGAGATTCTGTGGACTTGAATTCTCGCAGAAGTGATCGTGACGCATCCTGAGTTCCCGTGCACGATCTAAAGAACTTTAGTGCCTGAGTGCAGTTAGACATCTAATATAAACTGAGGTGTGGTAGCTGACTTGTATATCCGCACAGCATTAGAGAGCATCTCTCCTGTAATTTTCATCTACTCAATCATCTTGTAAATAAATCGTTCATTTTAAATATTATTAGATTGTATCGCTGATTTCTTTTCGCTACCATTCGGTGAATTCTTTACAATATCAATCCCTCGATCTAACATATGCCTTGGATATCAATAACTCGATCTAACATATTCCTTAGGCCTGCCGCACACTGGGAAAGCGCGTCTGACACAAGCTGCGCTCAAAGAAATCATGATTCGGGAATTTGACCCGCCATGCTTGCGACGTAAGACGACACACGACAAATATTCTGCGAGCTTTACTTCTGCGACACCGAAGAAACAGCAACAAAATGGCTCTATCATGTCGCATGTCTGATTGATGTAAGCACTCTTCGCAGAAATAACTGGTTTTTTAACACAGCTTGTATCAGACATGAGTGTTTCAGACACGCGTTTTCTTAGTCTGCGGCAGTCCTTAGATATCAGTAACTCGATCTAACATATTCCTCACACTACGAGCACATATTCGCGAAACAGAGAGCGAAGTGTAGGGGAAAGCAGTGATTTATTGGTCCCGTCGCCGAGAGGAGGTTTTATGGCGTCCCTCGCACCTTTGATGATCCGTACTCCTACCGCCTCGGAGAGCGGTTTTAAGACGAATGATCAAAGCGGCGAAATACTTCCACGTTGGGGGGGGGGGGCTAATCGACATCAAAATGTGTCAAGAGGCGACGGGGGGAGCTGATTCGCTTGTGTGTAGATGCGCCTTTAGATATCAATAACTCGATGCTGCTGTGATACGTCATGTTATCGTAGTATTTGAAATTGGAAAATGTCATGTGAATGCATCTAGGGTTTAGATTGTAGGAATGCGAAAGCAATTCTAAAATACGCATGTCTGCGCTGACTTGAATCTGTGGGTGAGAAGACTATGATAAAAGGGGGAAAGTACGAGTATGGACTTTGTGCTACCCCTCCTGCAAAGACGTGTCTAGAGCTTTTCGGGCCATTGGTATACAAATGGCCCTTCTTAAATTAATATGAGGGTGATATTTGTTAAAAAAAATCACAATTGTTGACGTTGTCTTTATTTATATTATTTGTTTGATAACAAAAAAAAATGGAAAAAAAATTAGTATTGAATTATTTTAAAAAGTAAAATTTTTTAAAAACATTTTGACATCTGTAAACTTATTAATAATATCCTCATAACAAAGAGTTTCTAGAATATCCTTTTCTATGTTCAGTATTGCCAGTTCGTTAAGGCTGCTATGTACTAAGAAAAAAAATCTTATTTCCCTTTTCCTCTTCTTGCAGATTCTTGTGGTGGGAGGAGTCCAGTTGACAGTTCGAGAATTCCACCCCCTTAGGACTGACATTTTGAGGGATTGTAATGGCTCTTTTTCTATAGGGGGTTAAGCACTGCCCCCAAATTTTTTATTTAAAGTATATTTTTGTCAACTACTTACAGGTACATAAAAAATGCTGATAATCATATAAAATTGGTATTGTCAGATAGCCTGAACTTTTCTGCAAATCGCTACAGGATTCATTTTATAAATTTCGTCCACCGAAGGAATTTATGAGCGTTTAAAACACATTATACCAGATTTTTCCCCGAATAATTCAAATTTTAAAATATTAATTGCATTTTAAAAAAAAACGAAAAATGTACACAAATGTAAAATTTCTTTCTCTATGACGGAGTACAATTTAAAAAAAAAAAATCTTTGAATCCAAGTCGGCAATCCGTGGACAAATTTTCTCCATAGGTTAACATTGAGGTGAGCGAATCCGATGGGATTAGTACATAGCAGCCTTAAGCTTTTGTTCCGAAAGATCACTGCATCAAATTTTTTTTACCAGTTTCAATACGGTAAAATTAACGCTTTCCTTCGGCAATGTTAAAATGTCTCTTTTGTAATATTAAAAACAATTTTATAATTATTCGACGTTAGGAAATATGGAAATAAACTTGTTTCGATTATAAAATTCAATATTCCAGAAGCAATTTTATTAATGGTGTTTATTTTAAAATTAAATTTAGAAGTAAAATCCAATGGATTTATTTATTTTATGCAGTAACGACAAATAGCCCTGTTCCGAGTGGCCATAGGCACGTGCCAATTTTGTACGGGGTAAACATGGCCCTGCACTCCGGAGATCCCCGGAAGATGGCCGAATAACGCCCTTTACACGTACGCTCTTTCACGAGTGCTTGGAACATACGGGATTGCGCGCGGGAAAACTTGCAGTACGCTCCAAAGCAGCTTTTCCTTCCTCTCCGACACCTTCACACGTGCACTCAATTGCGCGGGATTGTGGTTTCACGCGGGAAAGAGCGTACGTGTAAAGGGCGCTATTTTGCCAAGATGGCGTTTGTTTTGATCGCATTACGGCGCTTTGCATAGAGGCGGGACAAAAGCAGCCAATGACAAGCGCGCATTATCCGCCAGGCTTCTATCCAAGAACAGTTTGCTTATATGCGACTGGGACCTACTGCTTAAATTCCGAACGACTACAAACGTCCATGCCAAGAGTGGGAGTGGAACCCACAGACTCTGGTACCGAATGCCAGCGCTCTAGCCATTCGGCCATCGTCCGGCCTACATCACATCATAACAGTTCCTGTTATGATGTGTTATATCTAGTTTATTAGCGTTCCTGTTCCTGTGCTCCTTCCTGTTTGAGATGTTTCTCGTCTGAAACTGTCTAGTTACAGAAATTTTAAATTTAATAGCTATTTATGATGTTAATATTATTCATTGTATGCTTATACGACATAAGCTAACAAGCTATGTATCCTTATTAAAAAAGATTTTTTCAACAAATTAATACCATAAACTGAAGAAATTAGCGTACAAAATGTTTATAATTTTGCAACTGTAATTTCATACATTAAATTACATATTTTTTCAATTTTATGAAATGACTAGAATTTAAAAATTTTGGAATATTAAATTTAAGAAATATTATTTCAACTATAACCGAGGAATCAAAATGTAGCAAGAATTGGAATTTTGTTAAAAACCTAAATAAATCAGAAGAAAATTTTTAGAGATTTCGGAATTCAAGTTAAAAGTTTAAAGAACAGCGTCCAGTTTGGAACTGCAAACTCTTGGTTGAGTCTGTTTATAAATAAACTTGTTTGAAAGAACAAAGATCTTGTGCTAATTTGGGAAGATATACGGAGGATCTACAAAATCCCTAGCACATCTTTAGAATATGATGTTATGACTTCAGGGATGGAGGTGCAATATATTATACACACCTTTCAAATATTGATTCCCCTTGCGAGATTTATGAATTTGGGAATCTGCTTCTGCTATGTTGAGTTTGAATAAAAAAAGTTATTTTGTTGTTAATACCACTTTATAGTTTTTAAAAAAGGTGAAATTGTAGAAACAAACAGTTACAATAATGCCATTGCTTATTGCCTCTCATCTTATAACACTAAAACTGACTTAATGTCTCTGAGTACGACACCGCAGCTTCAAATGACAACAGTAACAACATACACGGTCCATTAAAACAGATTTCCTTGCATTTGTATCAAGAAACTTTAAAGTATGCAAAGCACAAAAGAATCTTTGTAAGGCACGTTGGCAACCAACGAGAATCTTGAAATAGCTTGAACCAGTACATAACATACACTCTAGTAAAAGGTACAAGTTCGATTCTGCATTGCCTTCAGGACCTTCAGGAAGAGTAGTGGGAACTACAGTACATGGGCCGGGCCCTCCACTGTAGGATATTATAGCAACGCATAAAACTTCCGTGATCAATAAAAAAAACGAAAGTTGGTAGGAAAATAAAAAGCGGGTAAAACAAAAAAGCTTCGATAGTTCAAGTTCTTCATTGCCTTATCTGTCTTATCTTTTTATACCATTTCACTGAAATGCAACCAGACAGATTACGATTGCGATTAAAAACGCATCTCGTCTTTAATTTGAGTTCCAGAAAATATAGGTAAAGAAAATGTAATATTAAAATTTACATGTCAGCAACGCAACTATTATCCTCCTGCAACTTTTTTGTCTTGTAATTATGCGAAGGCCTTCCATTATTAAATAAATGGAATCTGGAACTGATCTGATGAATGAAGTACGTGGTTGGTATTGCCAGCCAAAATTCAAGGAGTGTCTCAAGTAAATTTTCAAAAGTTAATGTTTGGAGAGCTAGAACAATTTTTTTGATTCGCCCCATAAATTCTAAATTCAATTGAAATCATGCAATTTAGAGGCTCATTGAAGAATCAACTAAAACGATTACTTCTCAACCAATAATTTGCTATTCAATGACGGAATGGCATGACGTTGTGATAGGAAACAACTATAAGCGTGTACCAACAATTAATGACGATGTTCACGCTGCTAGTAAAAATGGGGATTTTTAAATGGTGCAGAGGATTGCCTGTAATCAAAAGTAAGCACATCCTAAAATCTTACTCATTTAGTACATGCTTGTACCCTGGTCTAATTTGGCGAGTTAGATCCTAGCTTCACCCGTTTTATGTTTTCAACATATCTTGCTGTCTAGTCGAGAAAGTTATGACTCTTTAATTGAATCAGACCAGATAACGATTGACGAGTACTTTACAGGCTTACTATGACAGGATGTTCCCTAATATTCTTTAAGGACGATGGGAACATCGCTCATCGTACCTCTCCCAAACTAGATGATACAATGTGTACTTCGACTGACATAGCTAATGTTTACCAAGGTATGGTGAATTGTCTCTGCAGAGGGTAGTTAGTAGTATAAACATAAAATTCAGTTAGTGAATTACAAAATTGTCTGCTGTAGAGTAGCCCGAAGAAAACAGTACTGCTACATTCTTCCCCAAGAAGTATTTCACGTGGTCTTGGCATGTAAACGCGAGTTTGAATTATGTGGAAATATCTACTGTTCATCAACTGCAGAAATGCAATCAGGTGTCCCCGCGCCCATTCCTTCGCAACGTCATACCTACTTACGCTATGAGCTATATCAATGATTGATTGTATCTGTCTGTCACTGGATGAGACGTAATTTTGTTTTTTTAGCATATCATTATAAAATCCATGCAACAATTTACCCTATCAGTGTACATGTTTATAACACTAAAATTAGAGCTATCTCTCACAGAAGGCTTACCGTTTCACTATACTTTCATCCATGTAATGAAGGTAACTTGCTCCAGTAAACATCGGCTCAGCAATCATTTCTGTGACCTCTGCAATGAAAATTTTATTAGCATTCATTTTTAGCAGCTGAAATAAACGATATTGATCCCTACAAAGGTTCAGGATTATAAAGAACAAGAAAAAGGATAATCCTTGAATGTTAATTTTTTCCTTTGGGTGCAGTGTACATCATTGTTTAAAACAAAGTTCCGTATTATCTACAATGACTAAATATGTCAATATACTTTAAAGTATTTTGCCATGAAGCAATTTAACCAAAAACGCTACTCTACCAAATTGGCCGTAAAAAATTCATTAATATCTTCTGTAAAATGTAAGTAAATGATACACGAAAAAAACCACCAGGTTGTAATGAAAATGATAGTTTAAATTAAACTAATAATGACTATCGTGTCCAACCCTTTCTCATGTAATTATCCTTGACGTTAAAATACCTTCCTGTCCCGAGAATCGAACCCGGAACCTTAAGCTTTCTGGATGGATGTGCTACCACGGCACTACTTAGTCATGACATGATCCTTTGTTAAGAACCTCATGTTCTCCACTTGAAAGAAAACGAAGGTTCGATCCCTGGTCGAAATCGTATATATTTTGCTTTGGCTGCCACTATAAAGACTCATTCTCTGCCAAACTGTCTCACTAATGCTTTATCTTTCCCCTTACTATACTCTGCCAGATGTGGAAATCGAAACTGGTATCCTCCTCTAACCGGATGGATGTGTGAACTTCTAAACTTCTAAGCTAAGGTGTCGTTATTCTTTCGAAATGGCCTCGTACTATCCATAGAAATACCTTTCTTATAGTTAGCTTTAAACCACACAACATTGTCAAGTGCAAATTTGTTGAACATATGGTTTAAAATAGTTATATACAAGGTTAAACCCCACTTCTTCCCAAGAGGACTATAAAAGCCTCATTTTGAAGGTCTTTCATTTTTTTCTTCAAATAGCTCATTTTAACGAGTAAACGTTATCACCAAGGGCTTTACAATATTAGGTCATTTTGTCTTTTTTACAGCTGCTTATATAATTACAACAGACATTCAGCTTTTTATTAGTTTATTTGTGGATTAGCCCTAATCTTTTAAGGGCGAATAAAAAAGACATGACCACGGAATAAGTCAGACAAAGAATAGAAACATTTTATAGGCGAAATTACTTTATACGTAGGTTTTCTCAAACGTTTTCCAACCAAAACGGAAGATTTTACGGACTGCGAGACATAATGCTCAAAATGTAAAGACTATAAACAATGAATGACACTGGACCCAATACAGACAGGCACAACAACTGTAATTAATTCTATTCTAGTTTTCATTGATTTTACAAAATGATATTTTTTATATTTACTGCAGTTTAATGCCATTTAGCGATATTTCATGTTTTAAGTAAAAACTTAAATTTTGAATGTTGCATTTTTATGAGTATGACAGAAGACCTATTGCGATCATAATGTAAAATGTTCAGATGAACATTTTGGTTTCCGATCTCAGTTTGGCTTATGTTCTGAGAATACAATTAGATAAAACTGTAATTAAGGTAAGTAATCTTGCCTAAAACTACCTGTAGAAAACTAAGACTGTGAAATTTAAAATGATGCTGACGCAAGTAGAAAGTTAAGCAATTTTACTTTTTTTTCACCAGTATACGTTGTTTTCTTAACATAAGAACTTCCAGCTTGGATGGAAATATAACAGCATGAGAATCTATATTAGATCCTGACTGGAGTATTTGAAATATAATACTTTATAAGAACCATAATTTAATTAATGCTTGTACTATATGTATATAAGCTTGGATGAAATATCATTTTCATGTCTCCTGGTTCAAATACACATTACTCGAGATAATACAACACGTTACAGCTTACTTCAAACTTTAATCTGTTCCAATTTTTTAAAACTCCTTTTCCGTACATGTTAGTTTGAAAATGGTACGAAACCAAACTTTCAATAGCTGGAGGATGGCTGGATGACTAGAGTGCTGGCATTCGGTACCAGAGTCTGTGTCCTGGATGTTTGTAGCCGTTCAGAATCAGTTTCATAATGTAGCGTCTGATCTAATTAATTTTCATGTACAGTAGCACTCTCGACCAATCAACCATCAAAGGTTATACAAACTGGGCTGCTCCTATAACTGACAAAACTCGATTGGACCAGATCATCAATTTTGTCACAATTAAATCTCACGTAAATAATTCTTCTAATAAGTTTTTTCCTTTGAACTGTATCGTAAAATAGTTTAGAGAGATATTTTATTCCAAATGATTTTAAATCCCAAACATATTTTTAAAAATGTGGAGTCTTTATAATGTTAAGTTTTTATTTGATGAGGAAGAAACATTTATTGATTCTTTGGTAAAGTCTTAATGTAAAAGATCAAAGTAGTGAAATAGTTCTTCATATTGTTGTAGTTAAACAATGTG
The DNA here is from genome assembly GCA_907164885.2 of Dolomedes plantarius. Lineage (NCBI taxonomy): Eukaryota > Metazoa > Arthropoda > Arachnida > Araneae > Dolomedidae > Dolomedes > Dolomedes plantarius. The sequence goes on along the minus strand of OU015501.1, from coordinate 27,630,716 downwards.
ACAAAATGAATGATTTTTTTTTTCACATGGATGGACTATGTTTTATAAAAAACAATTACCGTTCAGTGATTTTTCTTTACATTTGGGAATATTTAATGTAAGCTTATTGTGCTGAGTAATTTTTTCCATCAGAGTTAAGGGACTAGTTTTTGATTCTGCAAACTCCTTTCATATGCGTAAAAATAAGTTTGCATCATCTCGATCTGACAACTAATGGCCTTGGAGAAGAAGTAAGATGACCTTAGAGGAAAATTGAGAGAAATTGTTTTATATAGAAATAAAAATGTGTTAAGATTGTGGGCAGAGCACTGAATTCGAAGAACAAGTGAGGTAGAATATAAAACATTTTTTTTTTTTGGGGGGGGGGGGGTATCGATTTACCAGCTCCTGCGTATATACAGAAGTGGAAGAACGCTTTTACGTTGTTGTTGTTGTTTGTGATGCCCCCTGGCAGGAATCTATTCCAGACCAGGTCCCTTTAGGCAATCGGGCAGAGGGATGCGGTTCCGGTTTTACACTGCTGGCCATTAAAATTGCAACACCATGAATGAGGAATGATACAAACGTCAAATTCGCATGAAAGGAAGAAGATGCTGGGATATGCAAATAATTAGAATTTAAGCGCAATCGAACGACGTGGGAGGGAACGGCTTTTCAAACTCTGTATAAAAGGGAAGTTACGTAGCGGGTTTCTCATTCAGAAATCGCATTTGAATGTTGGTTGTTTGAGAGAAGATCGTGTTATGCCTTGTATAAGAAGGCGAAACGGCTACCAGCACATGTGGGAATAGGATAGCGACAGGATCGTGGCCTATCGAAAGTGCAGTTTATAGTTCAGCGATATTGCTACTCGCATGGTCAGAATCCAACGACTGTCTAGCGAATATGGAATTGATGGGTTCAGGAGGGGTCATGCTGACGCCATGCAGGATCTCAGTGGCCTCCCGCCACTAACGCCCGAGAGAACAGACATGTTGTCAGGCGGCCTTGCAGGATCGTACAGCCACATCACAGACCTTGAGTCAGGAAATGAGCTTGTTTGCAGCACGACGAGTATCCACACGGACAGTCTGACCATTATTGCGGCTTCCTTGACACTGAATCGTAGAGACGCGCGGCGACAGTGGTGCGCCCAACGACAAAACTGGATACAGGAGCGGGCACCACGTCAGCTTTTCAAATGAGTCCCGGTTCTGCTTGCAGCATCATAATGAACGTATCCGTGTCTGGAGGCACTGAGGAGAACGCAGGTGGCCTGCTTGCATTCGATATTGTCATATGGGCCCTGCACTTGGTAGTGATGATATGAGAAGTCATTGGGTACACGACACGAACACCACTTGTTCGCGTCGTCGGTAATCTGAACAGCCAGCGTTACATTTCTCAGATCTTAAGGCCGGTGGCTCTGCCCCATCTTCGAGGCCTTAGAGACGTCATCTTTCAACAAGATAAAGCAAGACCGTATGCTGCCCGTCTTGTCCTGACCTACCTTGACACAGAGGGTGTTCGACTGTTGCCTTGCCCAGCATGTTTTCCAGATCTCTCACCTATTGAAAACATCTGGTCATGGGTTGCTGAGAGACTGGACCCACCACCGCTCTCCAGCCACTACGATTGAATAAAGCGTGGCGTAGAATTGAAGCAGCATGGCATGACTTGCACATATCTGTCATCCAAGCCCAGTTCGACTCGATGCCTAACCAGGTTAGAGCCATTTTAGATCCAAAGGCGGCAGCTGTGTGTACTAATTTCGGACCCCTGTATATCCCAAATTGCCTACAAATTTAATCATGTTTTCTTCCTATTATGATGTATACTTACAATAAGTAAAGTTTTGTTATTTGCGTTCCCTCCTTGTGTTGTAATTTTAATGGCCAGCAATGAATAATGGAACCACAAGGTCGGATTCCGATTTAGCCACTTGCCCCCTAAATTTCAAACCGAGAATCCCAAGGGTGACATCTGGGGATCGTACCTTGTCCCCTCTCTCTCTGACCTCATAGAGGGACACGCATTATGTAAACAGCGTTCCAGAAGCTAATAAGTTATTATTCAGTATATCATTCATGGACTATCGTGCTTATGAATAGCACATTCTGAAGGTAATGCAACTGCTGAGTTTCGATACCAAATATGCAGAGTTTAAAAGAGAACTATTGAAAGCCAATTTCATAGTTGGGAATAATAGAAGAGTAGAGATCAAACGTATGAAGAAATTTGAAACAGAATAAATGTTCTTGTAAGTTGTGTGAGAAAAGATAGATTTCATGAGATTTTGATTTCGATATGTGCGCATCTAAGATAGAACTAAATTTAGTTATTTTCCGTGGGGCAACAAATTAGATATAGGAAGTTGACATTAAGGAATCCACAAACAATTTTAATTACTTGTAATTCTATTAATGATTTTTTTAAAAAGCCCCCAGCTGAAAAAAGAACATTCAATAAAATTACGAAGAGTGGCAAACTTACAGGGGCACTACTGTACGAGAGGCAGTAAAGACTGGATTAGTGTACGAATACAAAGATTAACTGGTAGGATGGCAGTCGGAAAAAAGAAAACAGGAACGAAATTTTCAGTATAGAAAAACCCAGAGTTTAAAACGATTGAGTCATAATGGTGAAAATAGCACGTTTCCAAACTAACGTATTTTTCATCTCCGAAAGCATACTGATTGGAATACAAACCAGCATAATAAATTAAGATGTTAATGCATTCAGGGTGCAATGTTTGTTAAACGACCTCTTAAAATATCTACGAACATTCAAGGATGGGAAAGAAATGGACTTTTCTGATCATTAACGATTTGTTTCCCGAATACATGAGATCTTATGGGAACAAATAAAGTAATTTTAAATGAAAAATAATATCAGTAATAGATAATTCAATACTTAAATTCCATTAAAAATCTTAATAAATTTAAAGATAAAAAAGAACAAAAAATGTCGTTATGCGATATTCATTGCTTTATTATTCGATCTTCAAAACATAAATTAATCCGAAGTTCCGAAGAAAAGACTACATAGTACGTTACAAGATTTAAACGGTATGAAGGGACCCCGGGTTGCCCAATTGTCGGCAGATCTGTACTGTCCGGCCGGCGTCCAGGCCTATATCAACATCACCGAACAAGAGAAATTAACCTTTGGCTGTGTATACAAGAATTGCTACTCAGCGCCAGTCTTCGGTGATCAGTGGTCGATACACGAAAGTGGAGGGGGCCGAGGGTTGTTAAACGAGTTAACGGTATGAAATTATATGTACCGGGACCCTCACGCACATTGTGGCACATAATGATCATAAAGAAAACAAACACCGTTAGTATTAGGACCAGTAGCTGCGACTAAAAGAAAAATAATTACAAGATAAAAGAACTTTTTATATACCATGTTTTTAAATTTTCTGTTGAATCATATAAACTTGACTATTCTATGTATTAATAAATACTTTTTTTAAATTTTTTGATGATTATCCCATCAATTGAAAGAAAATGAAGTTAATTGGAAGTTAACTTGCGTTTAACTTTCGTTCCCGTCCCGGCCGATAGAGGCTGCACCAGTCTACAAACAAAATTAACTGAAAAAAACTGAAAATTAATTTAATTCTGCTTAAAGATAGCTAAAGTATTTAAATAATGCATTGTCATCGGGTTCTGAGCTATCTAAAAGTTTTCAAATGTCTAGCTAGTCGGGAAGTTAATTAAAAATCGATCGCAAGATTTGGACTGGACAAACACACAAACAATAAAGCGAGTTAAATAAAAACATGTAAAAAAGATATTATTGACTATCATGTTCACAAAATCTTTGAGTCAAGGAATAATGATACAATCTGAGATTATTATATACTTCATACATAGTGCTAATCTTCAAAAATAATTCTTCCTAACGAAGATCCTAAAGCATGGTTATTCGCAACATAGCAAACATTATCCTAAATATGAAGTGTTGAGCTAATTACGACAGATAAATTTACAAACTTTCTTTATTACACTTAGAGCTATTTTTACATTCTGGAATGTGAGTAGTATAATAGACAATAGCATTGAAAAATTAACGAGTTGTTATTCATGTACCCATTTTCAGCTACAAATTCAGTACAGAAACGGTTGAAAAGAATTACATTACCACGAAGAGGGAGTTATTGTCTGTGCTGTTAATAAGGTCAGAACATATTTTAATGAGTAGTTCTTTATGCGAACTGCAGTATTGACACAAAGAATCTAAAATATAAGATAGTGCGTCTGGCATTTTACGGGATTTTAATTTCGCAATCCACCTCAAACTTGAAAAATGTAACCTACGCATATGGATTATAATCTATAGGATTAGGAGTCTAAATAAGGAAGCAAAGCCGATGGATGCGACAAAATATGCAGTTTTAGAACGAAGGGAAAAAGAATCTCAGCGTTTAATTGAACAGAAAAAAAAGACTCAGAATTTCCGGCTTAATTATAGATATTTCGAAGCTGTAGAAGTTCTAACATTGCAGAAATTGAACAAAAATCAAAAGAATGGGTCATGAATGAAATTATACTTTTTAATCATTAAAGTCTTATTCCAACCATAGATCTACGTCCGGTTGTTCATAACTGTGTTTTAAGGCAAGTCTGTAATAACACGGTAGACCTTTGATTTCGTGTAAGGTATTTCTATGTCTGAGGTCATTTCGGAACCTAGTTTTCCCTAAATATTTTAAAACAGGGATTCCTTAATTTTATCCGCACTTTATTTTAGTGAGTCAAATTAAGAGCAGTTTTTTTCCATCACTCTCATCACTTGATTCATTCTTCCATCTTAAAAAAATATTCTTATCCCTAGTAAATCCTTCATTCTCCATTTTAAAAATGTCGTTTAATTTTTCTAGATTTCAAGAACATAATTTGTTAGTTCCGCTAACTCGAAATTCTAACATATTCTTACATATAATGTATTGTTTAGAACTGTCTATAAATGGTAGTTGTAATCACAGACAAACTTGGAAGTTTAAGCGTATTATACTAGATTCTGATATGTGCCTTACTTTTTATTTCATTTGATAACACATTTTGCTGGAAAAAAACACATGTGGTTAGTGGATGTAGACGTTTGATAGGACGACACAACGCCTTAAAGTCCACAATATACACGTTTGAGTGCAATGGTGAGAAGTAGTAGTAATCGGATACATGCTTGGAAGTTTAGGAGAATAAATTTTATTCTACTTCTGTGTTTTACTCTCCTTTTATTCGATGGCCTATAATCTTTACTATATCTATGGTAAGTGTGTAAGAGAAGTCTATTAAGAGATATGTCATTACGTGCGAGAAAGTCGGTCTGGTTGATAGGAAGCTAGTTTTCAGTGCATCAGACAGGGCGCGGTTTAGCATCTAATGGCTTCTTGGGTTGAATCCCTGCCGGTAAATATGCTGACAAGACAACCCCGAGCAAACTCTGGGTGACATTTTAGGAGAAGAGGGATGGGGTGGTCGTACCCTCCTCTTTCTCCTACAAATCTTACCGAGGGATTTTACAGCCTATAGATTTAAAGTGCCCATATTCGGCGTAGACGCGAAAGCATCCAGTTTGTCGGGACTCGAACTGAGCCCCCTCAGTGCCGAATGCCGATGCGCTAACCATTAAGTACTTCGGTCCACACACAGGCCGTAGATTCAGTTGCTATATCTGTCAGGTGGTTGTTCGAAGGTCCGTGGGAACAACATTAGCTCTTCGGTTGGAGCACCTGTTTCCCAGACATCTATGGTTTCTTTATTCCACGCTGGGCCTCCCACCCTTCGACCTTGGGTACTGTGAGTCTACATATGCTTCAGTCAAGATCTTGTCTTCAGTTTGGAAGGGCGATTCGTGACGCCAGCCTTCTATGATTCAGGTACATGCCAATTTTCTAGAACATTGTCTGTCTACTAGACAGATAGTGCCACTAAAGTATGTTTAAATATCTGACTGTCGGGCAGATATTTTTCATACATTTAGTATAAAATGTACAGGAAGGCTGAAAATCTTTGAAGATTTGAGTTTTTGAAGGTTCTGGGAAAGACTTTGGCCAAACCCTATTTTATGTCACCTGTTTTGAAACGAAGGCTGAGTAAGACTGATTTTCTTAAATGCCTCTACAAAACAAACCGTAATATAACCTGTGATAATTGGTTCTGTTCAATAGAAGCTGGTCAAGAATTAAGGAGAAATGGTTTGACGATTGCGGCTACCATGAAACGTAACAAACCACAAATACCCTCTGAATTTCTAGTTAGGAGTGCCTAGAAAAGAGATATTCAATCTATATCTGCCTCACAGGCAGATGTTCCCACTAGGCGGGAAAATTATCATGTTCCGGCCGAAGGATTAGTGGACTGTTAGGAAATAAAACAATCAAAATACTCAACGAGAAAAAAAATCCTCGTCGAAAAAATATGATAAAAAATATGTGCAGGCATATCCTCTGCGTAATTCGGGTAAAAAAACCAACAACTTGTTCGCTGGTTGGCAAAGTAATTGGAGGAGAATGTGAGCGATGATAGTCATAGAGGGACATTTGAATTCAGCAATGAGAAAATTGGGAGCAAGTTTGCTCAGGTTTACTGCTTTAGTTACATCACTAAAACAGAAGAAAAGGAGCTCTGAATTTTGATTTTTTTTAAAGCATCGAATTTTTAACTATAAACGAAAAATTCAGATCTCACCGTTGTAGGAGCTGAGAACTATTTTCACCATGGGAGTTCTAAGAATATCTGGATTTACATAAATTATTAAAATTCAACTTGATTTTCTCCATTCCCATAAAAAAAATTAATACATAGACAGATAATATGTGAAGGAATTTTACACATGAATAATCAGTATTCTAAGGGTAACAATATGATACGCCAGAAAAAACATACGGCTTATCAATTGGATTTTGTAAAACATTTCGGCTCTTGCAAAATTAAAAAGTTCAGATATTCCAATCGTATCTGCTCTTATATCCCTGACATCTAGCAAAAATTTTCTATTCCCTGAGATATGTCTCTGAGAATGGACGGTTTCCCGATGCCAGAAGGGGGTAGGATTAAAAAAAAAGATCACTGAAGCTTCAAATAAGATTTCTCTTGATAAGCTCGCAAACCTCTAAGATTTCTACGGAGTTTTAAGAAGAGGCGTGCAGTTTTAAAAAGAATAATTTAGAGGGCAATTGCTTTTTATAAAGAATCGAAACGCATTAATTCATGTCCAGTAGCGCAGTGGATACAAATATCCATAGCACAAATACTACAAAGCACTTTCGATATTCATGTCAATGAAAACAACTGAATTATGCTCTATATTTCATGTCGACACCGGGTATGGGCTTGTTAACTCAGTAGCTTGGAAAGTCCTACCATGTAGTGCGTGGGTGGGAGGAGGGTACAAGGTCACTAGATGTCGTCCCTGGAGAAGCTGCATTCCCCCCCCTTCAGTCATCTATGAACCCGGTCTGGAATGTTCCGGCTGCGGGGCAAAAGTCACAACACACACATGCTCTATACAAAATTCTCTTTTTTTGTTTTTGTTTTGATGAGGGCAAATTCAATTCTTTTTTGGACTTCCTTACTTTCTATTAAAGGGTTTATTCATGTACGTATTATGAAAGCATGGGATTAAAGTTGGCGGAGTAAACTAAGTCTTTAGGCGTGTGTATGAATGAATCGAGTGCGAGTCTACATGAGTGAATGGAGTTGTGCAAGAAACTCTTGAAGGAGTTCCCACTGAGTGTATAAGCTTAGTCTAGTTCAGTGGTTCTCAACCCTGTGCCCGCGAAGGTGTTGGAATGCGCACGACTTTAGTTTGGAATTTCTTTTACATATTTTATTATGTACTGCGTTGAGTAAAAATATGTAAAACACGGACCAACACACCACCAACAGCACAATGGTCGTCATTTGGCGGGGTGATTACGTCACCGAGAGATCGTTACTCTCACGCTTAGCTGGCTGTCGCAAAAAATGATGACATTTTGCACCAATGACAGTATAACGTGTGCTAAAAGGACAGCGTCCTACAGCGGCGGGACTTTAGTACCTGTACGCACTTCATCTCGTAACCGTAATAAAATAATCAACATTTTATTTATGTTTCTTCTTTTTTAAATCATTTTTAAAAATATAATCATTATGATAATATTAGAAGGTTGGTAACATACTGTTGAATAAAAATATTTCTATTATGTAAATAATGATCATCGGTGAAACAAAAACCATTGGTAGTGCTATGCTCTCTGAAAACTTCGATGTGCTCTCGACCACGGGAAGGTTGAGAACCACTGGTCTAGATCATAACTTTACACATTTCTGTGGCTTATACAAAGTATCAGTCTCTTTTTTAGTATCCACATGCCTGGGTGCAGGTAGTTAGTTCGTTCAGAATGCTATTGCCAGTTTTGTTATACGAGGGTCAACAAGACCGGAACCTACAGTCTAAAGCCTGTTCTGAATGGCTACAGACACCCATGACAACAGCGGGACTCGAACTCACAGATTTTGGTTCCGATTGCTAGAGCTCCAGAGATTCGCCCTTCGTCAGGCCCTGAGTAAAGAAGTCCACATGATTTGTTTGTCAGAAATTGTTTTTGCATCTGACAGAATCAAAAACATTGGTTACTAGCTGATACTTGTTTTAATTTCGATTCAATCATGATAAAAATACCTGTAGTATAACATACTTTAATGACACTTAAATTATTCTTAAGCTAAAAACTGTCACATTCTTAAACTTTATAATACATACATACCATTTTCACAGTTATTTCCAGCATATCCTAAATGGCAGTGACATGAATAGTAGTCCATCCTGGGTTCACAACGACCTCCATTTTTACAAGGCTCCTCCACACAAGAATGCAAACAATTAGCGACATTAATCCCCGACAATGCATCATCGACAAGTTTCAATGTTCTTCCATTAATAACTACCTAAAGAAAGTATTTTTTTATGTACGTTAGATGTGTTACATGCTAAAATATTGTATCAACGAATATTTACTAAATTCTCATTGCAAATTGCAAAAAACAGATTAAATGAACATGAAATCATTGTGCTTTGGGAAAGAAATAATCTATCACTAATACACCATATTAAAGAAAAATGAATCAATAATACATGAGTAAAATAACAGTAATATAAAATATGTTAAAAAAAGACGTGACGTAAGATAATTTCTGTGGAGTGATGACAAATGTTGATATGTCCGAAATATTCTATTTTATGTTTTAAGTTGTTATGTCACACTTATGATTGGTTTTTTAATGTGGCAAAAACTGATAGTGGAATTATGAATAATACTAAGTTATTCGTGTTAGAAAATGTTGTTATGTATAAAAGAGGTAAGACTTGATCCCTAATTGAATATTTTAGTCCCTAATTGAAAATGTTCATTGAAGACCAGCCATATGCTTGAGGATGAATATGAGTATTAACTAAAGAATATTTGCATTGAAAAACTTAATTGAGCGATTTTATATTTCACAACAAAAGTTACTTTTTTAATTTACCGAAAACATGAAAAAACGACATATCTACATCTGCCATAATGCCACATATTTGTATTGGCACCTAAAACAAATACACTAGTTATCAAAAATTAAGGAAGAATCACAAAAAGAGGGATAACACGTTTAAAACTAGGCCAATCTGTTTAAAATTTGAATATGTTGTTAAGTAAAAGGTGTTGAACAATACTACATTGTGCAAAATAGTGGCGCTGCAGTCGGAATACGTCATTTGCGAGGAGCATAAAAGTGCATGTCTCAAAGCAAGGCGGCAATGGTCGCTGCGAGGCTGAGATTAGACATCTGGCATAGCCAAATTGTAACAATGACCTCCAGGCATCATTTGACCGAAGAACTGCGATGACGAGCTATTGGGATACTAGAGGCAGGACAAAGTCAAACAGAAGGGGCCAGATGGCTAAATGTGAGTCCGTATGTGGTTCATAGACTTTGGCAACTCTCTTAACTCAGATACTCCCTCACTGCAAGCCCCGGAAGGTTGGTATCAACGTCAACCGCTTCACGAAGAAGGCTTCAATGCCTTCCGCAAGAAGGTTTCACGAAGGTGGTCTTCTTGCAAGGCGATCAGCCATTTGCGTCCCTCTCACGTCATGCCATAGGCGGGAACGTTTGCAGTTGGCAGTCAACATGTCCACTGGACGCATGATCAATGGAGGGTTGACGGATGAGTCCAGGTTTAGCCTCCAAAGTGATAGTAGGTGTATTTCGATTTGGAGAGAACCTGGAACTCATTTTCATCCATCACACATCCGTGAAAGAGATGCATACGGATCAGGCAGTGTCTGTGTTTGGGATGGTATCTCTTTGGGTGGACGCACAGACCACATGTCTTTCCCCGTGGAAATGTGAATGCTCAAACCTATAGACATGACATCCTTTATGCTTATGTTCGCCCTTATGCCGGGGCAATAGGTGATGCTTTCGTGCTACAGGACGACAATGCGAGACCGCACAGGGCTCGCATTGTGGATGCTTATATTGAGCAGGAAACAATTCATAGAATGGAGTGGCCAGCTCGATGACCAGACCTGAATTCTATCGAGCATGTTTGGGACGCTTTAGGACGACGTATAGCTGCTCTCAATCCTCCTCCTAGGACCCTAGCTACGCTTTCAACTGCTTTGCAAGAGCAATGGCTCTCACTTCCTACCGAACTCATAGACCGCATAATTGACAGCATCACACATCGCTGTATGTGCTGTATTGCTTCTCGGGTGGATCACACGCCATTTTAAAGGAATTTTTCCTATACCAAACTGACACATCCGATTTGCTCATTGCATACATATGCTAGTTTCTATAACACCATAATTGTCTGGCGATTTCTTTTTATGCAATTTTATACCTACCTATGTGTTGTATAATGTGTACAAGTTTCATTAAATTCTACGAGTAGCTTTTTGAGGAATCACTATTTTTGTGACTTTTACTTAATTTTTGATAACCAGTGTATGTACATGACTACTTATATGCTGTTTAGCGATTTTGAACATTCGCATAAAAAATAATAAAGAAGAAATCGAAGAATGAATACGCATGAATTACAGATTTTTATTATTACGTATATAACAGCAATAACTTTACAGACATCATCATTTACATGAAACTTTTGTAAAACACATAATAGGAACTCACAGCTCCCTCCCTATTATCCCACACTGAAAAATAAGGGTGGCTAACTAGTTTTGAGCTTATTTTTTTAAAACTATACTTTTATTTCTTCTTGTCGTGAGACATTCGCCTCTTGTTGTTCACCGAGATTTGTTGGCTACTTTATTATGGGAGCATCCTATAGGTGAGCCAGCATATACGTAGGTGCTCCCTATGAGAGGGACATAAAAAAATTTCATACATCTTTTCGGGTTAAATTTTATATTGGCTCCGCATTTCTGTTAATCAAACTCATCTCAGCCCAGCATATCAGTTGCAAAATAAGTTTAACATTAGCTATTGCAAAATCTTATTCTTTTTCCTTGAAACTAACCACTTATAGTTTAACTTTAGGCAACCAAGTAGTTTAATTTGGAAGGATTGTTTACGTTGCTTTATTATCAAAACCTATTTTATAACTATATTCACGAGGGATTATATTTACACCAGAACCTGAATTTAGTTATAAAATAATTTTACCCTAATCATGTATATAATGTAACAACTTTCCCGTTTCTCTTCAATATTCAAGGCTGTTATTCTTATCCTTCCCCTAAAAGCCTTCCCAATGGTAATATGATTCTTCATATTGCAGCAATTACACTCCTTTCCAAACGCTGAGCATTGTCACCTCAAGTGCCTAGTTTTGCACTATTCATACAGGAATAAGTTAAATTTCTCGGTTTTCGCTTTTGCGTTGGATCTACAAGTTTGGCATTTCAATAGGCTGTTTAATCAACGCTGCTCTCCCTCGATGTATATTTATCGATGGCCCCCTTTCTGTCGTTTGCGCTTGAAACTATCGCATTTCAGATGCTTGGGAATGTTGATCGCTTTATCGCGTGTTAAATTGGGTCCCCGTACAGAAGCTTCCCTAGTACATACAGACTTACTATGAGCTTACGACACGACATGAACTCGAAGAATAATATCTTCCGGTACATCATATTCAGATTTCCCCAGAAACCTCCTCAAATCTGTTATGAGGAGTCTATACATTCCTCTTCCAGTTGAAGTTCTCCGATACATTTAAGTCTGCGTTCTATTAATTTTTTTCTTGTCGTGAAGCTCGAAAGTGTACGGTTCTATTGCTTATTCACAAGGCATTACAGCAAAATCGCAATTTTTATGTCTGATGTCTTGCCATTATGCTCAGCTACAGCAACCAAATAAATTAGAAAGTTCGGGTTTCACTAAAGGTGACTGCCTACGTTGAAAATGTCCGTTTTTGACTATTTTGGTCAATTTTATTTTTTGCAAGAATCGTGTAATTCAATCTTTCCTATTTTCAAAACCGTTTAGATTTTCATTCTACATCAATTTGAAGCAGAGTTATAGCTATTTTAAAATACATCATCTGCTACAAAACTGAAGTGACAAACAACTTTAAATGTTTTTTTTCTCAGAATTATGTTTTTTAGTACAAATCATGATCCGTTATCATGATATTTCACATAATAATGCATTTATATATATATATATATATATATATATATATATATATATATATATAAATGAATGTTTGTTCGTATTTTATGCGCTGCCGTACCGTTCATCCGATTGCGATGAAACCTGGTCAACTTCTTGCTTGAACTTGCGCGAAGGTTATAGGCTATTTTCATCCCGCCACGACGTTCCATTCCCGAATTATGTTAAAACAAATTTGCGCGGTATCAACGGATATTTTTATCCAAAGCCATTGTAACATTTCATTGTTGCCAATTAAATTATAACATTTCCGTAAAAATAAATAGACATGAATTAAAAACTTGATTTATTCATATATTGGCGCATGCAAGAATGAATTTGATATATTATTTTTATATACGTGGCAACGCCGGAATATTTCTTTTTAAAAGTGAAAATATAAGGATGGAAAGTCATTCATTTTCAATGAATGTGTTATCTATCCATTTCATGAATTGAAACTATCCCAAGCTACCTGTTCAAACTCGAATACTGAAGGATACGTTCACTTAGCTAGAAACACGTGCGTTTTGCCTTGACACGATGATTTATATAACTGAAGTGGCATTGAAATATAACAGATGATTTAGTTTTGAGAAATAATTACAATCATGAAATACGCGTATATTATAATTAAGAAAGTCTGAAAGTGGCATTGAAACGTATCAAACGTTTTAGTTTTGAGAAAGAATTCCGAGCATGAAATACGTGTATATACTTTTTCTATAATAATTATCAGATTTGCTGTGTTTTAATATTGAATGTGATCTCAATCCATTCAAACATTATTGATTCTTTTTCTATAATAATAAATCCATTCAAACTTTACTGACTAGCTGTAAATTAATGCTTTAAAATACCCAAAAAGAGGAGAGCAACTTTTAATCCTGCAGAAGTAAGGGCAAAGTGTCAAAGATTGTTGAGAAATGAGCAATGTTATGAAAAAAAAACAGAAGAGTGCGAAGCCAACAGAATTCGAAATGCAGTTAGACGAACACAAGAATCTGAAGAAAAACATTCCCAAGCGCGCGAAGCCAACAGAATTCAAAATGCAGTTAGACGCACACAAGAATCTGAAGAAAAAACATTTCCAAGAGCTCGAAGGCAACAGAATTCGAATTGTAGCGATCCGAAGCAGTGAGACTGATGAAGAAACTTTTAACGCGTCGAACATACGATCGTCTTCGAGTTTCAACATCGAAAGGAGAGGGAAGCAATGAACAACGACAGCACCGACAACAAACTAATGCTATTTGCTACCGCAAAAGAATTTTAGCGAAAACTTTAGAACATCATAACATGAGGCTAATCATTGAAAAAAATAACAGAAACTGAATTTCGAGCGAAGCCGGGTAATACATCTAGTAATTGATAAAATTTTTAGAAAATGTTTAGATGCTATTGTTAATGAATGACGCACAATAATTGATGTATAATAAATTTTTTTTTATTTGGGGCTGTTTTATAAGGAAAGGAATGACGATTCTGGGAAAATTTTCATATTGGAACATAAAATTGTCTGTATTATTTTTGCATTATAAAATTTCTCTTAGATTGTGAGTCATTTTGAAGATAACTATCATATGTATGATGTGTAAGAAGGAAATTAAAATAGTAGCATTAGAATTTTGTGCAGAGTGATAGGCGTTTTAGCTAATTACATTAAAAATTATTTCAAATTGACCCAATTTATAAAAAGTATGGTAATTTACAGGTAAGTTTTTGTTTATTTTTTTATTTTAAGTGCTATTTACCATAAAAGACCAAAAAAATATTAAAAAAAAGGATTTTTTTGAAAATTGGCTCCCGAAGGTAGGCAGTCACCTCAAGCCACTCTTTACAAACCTTTTTCGAACTAAAAACAAAAATTTCGTGGTTGCTTTGTATTAACGGCAAGGCTCGATCTCACCGACTACACCACATGGAAGACAGCTGTAAACACTGAATTCGTCAATTTACAGCACATTGCGTCTAAAATCTATTCATATTCACTGAATGTTGGGTTTTCTAGTTGAAGGTACTATCCGTTAGAAAATGAACTTGCAGGGAAATTGAATAAGCATGTTGGTTTAATAAACTTTACGACCTTTTCGACCAAATGTGGGACCAAAAAGTAAGTTTCGGTTGGAGTCATGAAAATACAAGAGAAGTTTTTTCTGAAGTGGTTGAAAGACATATTACGATAGCATCCAAACTTATCATTACAGAGCGACTCCACATAGTTTACTGTAAGGTTAGAAGTTTAGCAGGTGGGTAATCGGCCCCTCTTTCAGACCCAACTGTTTATGCTATATTTTCATAGATTTGTAGAACGACTGCTTTGTCTAATCAAAGCTTCTTTCAGTGAGTGTCTATGAGTAATATTTGTGTTCGAAAGATTTCTGCTATTCCGATCAAACATCTTTTAGTATCAGGAGTGGGATTACTGATTGAACGTCTGGACAATATTTCATATGGATAAAAAGTTTGTGAAAGTTTTTGAAAAGATAGATGAACTAGAAAGTGAAAATGAAGTTGGAAATTAGATCCGGACAAGAACTAAAAGCCAAAATAAATGTGAAAAATAGCAGCTTTACAGGAAGAAATGAAAGCCAAATTAAAATATGAAATAATATTAAGGGCAGATACAAACAATACTTAAGTTGGTGGTAAGATGCATTAAAGTAAGATTTCTTTTACTCCAGACTGACTGTGAAACTATACACTAATAATGGGCAGGATTCTTGGTCTGTCTTTAAACACCTGGTTGACATTAAATGCAATGAGAACTGATAAAACAAGTGAACTCAGGACAGCTTATTGGCTTTGAGGGGTCTGCAGTGGAAGTCTTTTTAGCCCTTTGAGCCCCAGACACGTCAAAATTTGGAAGTCATAGAAAAAGTTTAGAGAGGATATTTAGAAGGGTCTTTCTCTGTTGACTACCAGCTAAATTAAAAGAAAAACGCCAGAGGTCGGCAAAATCTTCACGAGTTGATGTCAATATCAAAGATTAATGATGTTCAAATCATCTATTTGAAGTTAGAAATTGTCTTGGTGTCGAGTATTTCATCGAAATTTTTGAGGATTAGGAAACGCAAACAATCTATTCACTGCCTCACGGTTGAGAAATAAGTTTAAAAAAAAAGTGAAATCTTTATTAAAATAGACCAAAACATCCTCACTAGCGTTCTGGTATTGGTTTGAGAACGGAAGAAATGACTTCCCACTAAACTGGCAAATTAGAAACTTTTAAAATAAAATAGAACTAAAAAAAATTAATGTAAAACATAGTAAAATGTTGAACATGCAGTAAGGTCGGACTTATGCTTTGGCATTGCCCAGCTGTAAACCTTGACTAAGATTGAAACATGCAGATAAAACGAGTCTCCTCGCGGGGTTTCTCGCGGAGTTTCTCGCGGGGCAAAGTGCACTTCTGAGAACAGCTCAAGTTAAGACAGTGCGGATGAAAAATTTGGATGCCAGAAAAAAATGACTGGAATGCAATAACTAAGGATTCTTGATCTGCAAAGGATTCTTAAAAGCGTCAGACCGGAACTAAATAGATCCTCAAATGAAAAAAAATGGCTAACGGTGTAAAAGACCAAATTTCTCTCAAGACAAGTCCAGCCGGATTGGAGGAAAAATAGCTGAAACCAACAGACCATCGTTGCACGGGGTAGCTCCCCTACACAGCTACTAAATGATATAGAGCTCTGTATATCTACGTGATGATGTTTCCTACGTATAATACTACGTAATAATTCCTACGTAATAATCCTACGATGTAATGGGAAAAAGAAGTAGTAAACATTTACAATCAATGGCAGTGATACCTTAGAAACAGCGTCAACGATATCCTCAAGTGGTTTCCGATATTCCACCGAGAGCACACTTTGTAGCCCTGATGACATTATGATGAGTAATGAGAGTGAATTTATTGGAATCGATCTCACAATGACGTTGATATTTGGAATAGACACAGATAAGTTTGCAAAGCTTGGAAACAAACCTAAGAGCAGAATAGAAGAAAGTTCCATTTGCATATGTGGAAGCTCATTATAGATAACAGACCCAGACCTTCTAGGACCACTATCAAGGTCATTGTAAGGCGCGCCACGTCTAGGTAACCTGTGTCAATGTTGGCCTGTGCAACCCTACTTCCGGGGGGAGCGCTTTGGTTGTTCGGCAGTTGGAGTTGAACTGCAGACGAGAACCCATAGGCCAACGGGTTTAGCTGACAAATACGGCTCTGTATGCCAAATCAATCTTTTTTTAATTATTTTATATGGCTGGTACCTTAAAAACGATGTAATAAAAGCTTGGGAGCAAAAGTATGGAAGTCTTTTTTTGTGTCGTCTCCTGTTACTCGCATAAAAGAACTCCCACGCAAGGCGGTTAAAACCGTTCCATAGTGTATACGTGGCATGCGAGTATAGACGGTGGAAAAAAAAACTGGCGATCGTCCGTCCAGAATGTTGGAATCTTCAAAGGACGGTGTGGTATCCGAAAAATGAATGTGATTTCGTCGAAAAAGAGTTTCGGTCATGCCAAAATGCTGATTTTTGAAGAGTACAATCAGCGTGTCCAGTGTGTGCTTTTGGCATTATCTATTGTGGACAGTATCTGGGTACCAAAGGCGTGTCGGCAGTGATGGCGTCTTCAGTTTTGAACGGCCGTCATTTAGTTTGGCGTTCGGATTGCAGTTTTCGTGTTCTACAGTGCATCGTCATGTGCAATGTTGTTCCGGAAAGTGAACAAGTTGTACGTTGTGCCCATCGTCTAATTTGCGGTCGTGATCTAGTAGTGAGGGAAAACGACCGATTTTACGAATTAATTATACTACCGCCAGCGAAAATCCGTAGTACTGTAATTTTCCAGTGTTAAAGAATGACTAACTCTCAACACTTCTTCAAGTTAAATTAAAATAAACGAATGTTATAATAACAGTTAATGTTTGTTCAGTTATATAAATTTTCGTTGCTTACTTTTGGTTTTAAAATATATATATATGAATAAAGTGCCTTTGTTGGAAATTTAACATAAATATGTTTATAGCCATTCAACGTAATGCGTATTGATGAGACAATTTTACTTAATTAAATATCTTGGTGAAATTAGGAATTATTGACGATTCCATAATTTTTTTGTCTGTTAATGAATGAGTGTGACGTTGTTTTGTTTTATTATTTAATGACAAACGCATGGTTTTAAATGATTTTGATTTATTTTTGATATGTGTTTTGAATTTGTGATATCTACACTCAAGAGTCAAAACATTATGACCACCTGTCAATAACGAGTTGGCTCACCTTTGGCGCGCAACACAGCTTCAAACCCGCCGTGGCATGGATGCACAAGTCCTTGGAAGATGGCCGGAGACATATTGTACCAGATGTTTAAGCAACGGTGACGGTAAATCCGAGATATTGCGAATTGGTGGTCTTTGAACTCTGAGCTGCCGTCCCAATGACATCCCAAATGTGTTCTATCGGACTGAGATCCGGTGAGTTAGGCGGCCAGGACATTAACTGGAATTCAGCATCATGTTCTTGGAACCACTCCAACACAATTTTAGCCTTGTGACACGGGGCGTTGTCCTGTTGGAACATTCCATTTCCAGCTGGAAAAACAGAGGCCATGTAAGGGTGCAACCGGTCCGCAATGATGGTCAGATACCCTGTAGCATTCATGGTCTGCTCTACCACAACCACGGGTCCCAGAGACGCCCAAGAGAACGTCCCCCAAAGCATAATACCGCCACCACCGGCCTGTGTATGACCTACTGTACATTGAGGGAGCAACAGTTCGCCTGGAAGACGGCGTATCCTGACACGGCCATCGGCGTGATGAATGACAAACCGTGATTCATCTGACCAGGCAACTCTCTCCCACTGATCCATGGACCAGTCGCGATGTTCCCGGGCCCAGCGCAGGCGCAGTTGGCGATGACGCTTGGTCAGCAAAGGCACACGAGTGGCACGGTTGCTGCGTAGCCCCATATCCAACAGTGTCCGCTGAACAGTGTGCTGCGATACTATTCTACTTGGCCCTGCATTGTATTGGGCTGTCAGCTGAGCCACTGTCTGGCTCCGGTTTTGCTTCACCATGCGAGACAGTCTCCGACGACCTTTTTCTTTGATAGCGTGTGGACGTCCAACACCATGGCGTCTACTGCTGGTTTCACCGTCATTCATTCACTTTGCATAAGTACTAACAACTGTAGGTCGCGAACAACCCACGAGTCGTGCAGTTTCGGAAATACTTGTTCCGAGCCTTCGAGCCATTACAATCTGCCCTCTATCAAAGTCGCTTAGATTCGCAGCCTTTCCCATCACACACAGAAGTAAGTGAAAGAATGATTCTTCAGATTCTCCGGCAGCAGTTAAATACCACTTCCACCTGATCACGTGCCTTCCACGTCATCCAGGCGAATTCATTGCAAAATGTAGGGGTGGTCATAATGTTTTGGCTCTTGAGTGTATATAAGTCGAGTTAATCATTATTGATTTTACATAAATATTATTTTCTCTTGAGTGTTGTTTCTGTTTTCGATTTGAATTGTGTTGTAAGGCAATCTGGCATTAGGTGTGGCTTGAAAAATGTCTTTCCTAAATAAAAGTAGAAGATCAGATTTATTCTGTCTGGATCGAGATTTTGGTGAGTCACCTGACGAAAACATGCCTAAAGCCGATCTGAAAAATTTAATTATGGCTAATGATTATTATGAAGAGGAAGTAGCGAAAGAATTTTTAGAAGCTATTGTGGCGGAAAGGGTAGAACGGGAACAAAAACTTGAAAACGAAAATAAACTTAAATTTCAAGCAGAGAGAGAAAGGAAAAACTTGAAAGCGAAAAATAGATTTAAATTTCAAGAAGAGAGAGAAAAGAAAACATTTAATCTCGAAAAACTTCGCCTAGAGGCAGAATTAGCTAGGAATAGTCAGAATGTAGTTCAGATCAGTGATCCATCCTCTCGCGTTAAATCATTAGATGAAATAGTTAAAATGGTTAGGCTCTTAACAGTTAAGGTTCCCAGAGTCTTGTTAAGGTTCCCAGTAAGTCAGATGGGCGGGACTATTTTTTCTCAAGTTTAGAGAAGGCGTTTGTAAACGAAAATGTCAGTGACGAATTTAAACCTAAAGTTTTGCTTTGTCTATTAGGGCAGTGGTCGGCAAACTCATTTGTCAACAGAGCCAAATGTCAACAGTACAACGACTGAAATTTCTTTTGAGAGCCAAATTTTTTAAACTTCGCTACTTAAACTATATAGGTAGGTGCATTGTTATTAATTTAATTAGAATACTCCAAAGCTGGCCTTTGTTAAAAACGTCCTCAATCTGAATAAGGTACGTTCGCTGAAGTAAACCCCTTCCAACTCTTCCATCCACACTCGTCTTGTATACTTATTTCGTCTATCTCCTTTCGTTCATCCTCTCTGTATGTCCAAACCATCTCAACATACCTTTCTCAATCCTCGACACTACATTTTTTATTCCTCCACAGCGCTCCCTAACATTAACTTAATAAGCTGTACTTAAGTTTTAAGTCTTAGTTAAAACTATAGGTACGTTGAATAAAACTTGATATCATACTTAATATCGATATTTTATTGATAAAATTAAATTGTAAGTATCCATAAAATTAAATCATGACAATGACAGACAAACACTGATATGAACATGGCTTCGCATCTCCTCGGAAAGTTTGGGTAAGTCAAGTTTGTATGATGTTTTTTATTTTAGGCACGATTCGAGGTTCTCATCAATAAGAGACCTTCTCAATTTACTCTTGATAAGGTTCATTCTTGAAAATGATTGTTCGTATGAATATTGTAGTGTAATGTTTGACTAAGAGCGCTGGTTTAAGCTAAAATGTTGTGACTCGTGATTCCCCCCCCTAGCAATCAGAAGATTGGATGCGTGGGTGGAAGGGATCGTCGAGCAGTCAGAAAGAAAGAGTACAGAAGGGTCGCGTCTCTTGTAGGAATCAGAGGTCTGGCGAGATACATGCAGGCTCGTCTCGCCTCTGGTTAGCAATTATTCTGTGATTAGAATAGGGACAGAGAGAGCGTCTCTGAGAGTGTTAGGAGGTCTGGCGAGATAAAGCAGGCTCGTCTCGCCTCCAGGGAATTAATTAAGCTGTAAGCAGATTAGATTATAGTAGTAAGAGCCGGGATCTGGTAAGATGCTGTAGGCTGGCCCACCTCGTGCTCAGAGTTGTTTGTAATTGTTATATTAATGTTCAACTGTAAATAAATTTATGTTCGTGTCGTTAAGAGAGACTAGTTTTAACACTACCTCGTTTGTCCCCATGCCATATAGTAAAAGAACCTAAGTGAACCGGTGAAAGAAAGAGGGTTCACGACAAATAGTAGACCCGAATAAGAAAGAACAGCAAACACTAGTTTTTCCAGCTGATTATATGAGTCAGCAATACTATTCTAGGTGTTAAAAATCATATCTTCCTATCTTTCCAGATCTTTCAAAGCAGACCACCTGTGCTGTGAACTAAGTTCACATTTGTTTATCTCCAGTATTTTCATATCAGCACAAAGACGTTCAAATTTCGAACTCCACATTTCTTTGTTTTTAAATCCAGTAACTGCATTTTAGAGTTTCTAATCTCAATATTAAAGGGTTTGGTTTGGTTTTGGAGCGCTACGTCATGTTTTGCAACACGAGGGCTAATTAGACCGAGACCTACTGCTTAAAGCCGATTCCGAACGGCTACAAACATCCATGCCAATTGTGGGACTCGAACCCACAGACTCTGGTACCGAGGGCCAGCGCCCTAGCCATTCGGCCATCGACCGGCTCAATATTAAAGGGAGAAAAATTTAATTCTGTTACAGTAGCATTAAGAGGTTTTTTAACAGAAGTTAACGTTGCTTTGCTGTTTCTGACTTCCTGAAACCTGTCGAGAAAAGCTTCCCTAATATTTTAAAGTGTTGTTTTGAAATAGCAAATGTCATATCAGAATTATTTTCTTGGAGATGTTTCAACAGGCTTGGAAAGTGAATATAAGTTTCTCTATCAAAATCTGAGTAAAAAGAGATAATTTGTTTTTGAATGAAATAACTTCTAACATCGAAAAAATTGTGCATCCTTTCCCCTTTGGTTTACGATTGAGCTGATTTAGATGAGACGTAACGTCTCCCATGAAATAAATTTCTGGATCCACTGATCGTTCGTTAGTTCTGGATAGTGAACACCCTTCTCAAGGAGAAATGCTTTAATTTCTGTTTTTAAGAAAACGAAACGTTTCAAACGTTTCCTCTTGAAAACCAACGTACCTGTTATGCAGCAGAAGATCTGAGTACTCACTCTCCATTCAACTAAAAGTCTTTAAATTGGCGATGATTAGAGCTTCAGCTATAATGGAGTTGATGATCTTAATCACCAATTTCATAACTTTGCAAATTTCTTCTGAAAATGTCTACGCACAATGCGCATCTAGATGAATGATGCAATGGTAATGGACTCATTGTAAGTACCTCGTGATTTTTCTTTCAAAATAGTAACAATCCCGTTTCTTACGCCGGCCATACTTTTCACCCCATCTGTTGAAATTGAGACAATATTATCGAGTAGAATATGAAGTTTTTCAATGCACTCAATTACAGCATTTGCTATATCCTCTCCACGTGTTTGACCTTTGAGTGACAATAATTCTAAATGTTCTTCTTTAGAACCTGTAGATGAAATAAATCGTACAAAAAGTGAAACTAGCGTTGTATCATTTATGTCACAAGACTCGTCAACTGCTATTGATAAAGCTAAACCCAATTTAAGATCTTCGACTTGCTGGTTGGTTATATTCGAAGACCATTTTGACCAGTCTAGTGTTTTCTACCGGGAGACGCTCTCGGGAGCAATACATTGTAAAACACGATGCAAAGATACGACTTGACGATACGCGTTGACATTTAATCTTTCTGGAAATGTTTTCTCATTAAGTCGCTTCAGATCCCTCGCCTAAAGATAAAGACACATAAACACCAAGTATGTAAAAATAGAAATAAGAAAACCAGTCATCACGAAGTTTCAATCGCACTGTACGTGCTCGCCCGCACGTGGTATTTTGTGGAAGAGCCACACTCAAGGGGCCAAAGAGCCACATGTGGCTCGCGAGCCACGGTTTGCCGACCACTGTATTAGGGGATAAAGTAGCTAATTTGTTAGTTGATCTAGAGGAAAAAGACTTAAAAGAATATGAATCGTTGAAAAAATTAGTAGTACAGGAATTTGAACCTTCTCCAAAATTGTGTCTAGAGAATTTCTGCAAAGCAAAACGTAACCATGATGAAACTTTTTCTCAGTTTGCTTCTCGGTTAGCATCAATGTGGCTGTATTATTGCAAATCCAGGGGAGTAAAGGATTTTGAATCAGTGAATCAACTCATCGTGGCAGATAAAATGTTCCAAACGTTAGATCCCGAAACGGCGGTCCACATAGGGGTACTTCAGGGGGAAGGCTGGTTTAAGCCAAAAGACTTGGGTAAGCACTGTGATGTATTCTATGCTTCCAAGGGTAAATCCTATGATGGGTCAGTAAGGGTCAAATGGAATGATTCTGATAAGAAAGGTGTTCATGGTAATTGGGGTAAACAACAATTCTACGAGAAAAAGCCAGAGAATAGTAATTTTTTTTCTTAAGAAAAATTTCGAGAAACCAAAAGTCACTGAATTTAAAAAGCCAACTTGTTATACCTGCGGATCTGACAAGCATTTTAAACGAGATTGTCCGAAAAATAAGGGAACTGGTTATAAAAGGGCTAATGTAAACAAGGTTTTGGCCAAAGGGGCTGAATCAAAAGAAGAAACTGTAGTCGCTAGGGTAGATTTACTCGGTAAAGCTGTTCCTAGGCAGGCTATTGAGGATAAATTTTGCAAACTAATAAAAACATCTATCAGTGTAGATGGGAATCTAGCTCATGCATTAGTGGATTCAGGTACGGAAATTACTGCTGTCAAGGAGGACTTAGTTCCTGGAATTTCAGTCGAAGGAGCTTCCACAATTTACTTGAAGGGTATTTTTGGTCCGGCGGTTAAATGTCCATTAGTTTACGTTCCGTTAGGTCTGGCTACGGGTGGTCAGGTAAACGTAGTGCATAGCAAGTGTTGTGTGGCTTTAGCAGAGAGTTTTTGGTGGAAGATGTGTTACTTCCACCGGAAATTTTGAACATGTTGGGAGGAGCACGGAGTGAAGGGAATTCTCTGGCTCGAAACTCTTAGGACCTGAGGGGAGACTCAGGAAATTTAGATGGAACCGAGGTTTCGTCTTGGACTCTGCAAGAGAAAGCGCGAGATAACGCTGTCTTTGAGGAATCTCAAAGGGAAATTACTTCATGTGGGAATGAAGTGGGAACGGTTGACACTAACGACGGGGAAGTAACTGCTGAGATAGATCAAGGGAGCAGGGTGGCTGATAATTTTCGCTCTGAGCAAGAGCAGGTGCCGAGTTAGCAGTGGCTTGGAAGTATGATAAAGAAGGTAAAGGTAACTACTATGAGGTAGACGATTATCTATTTCATAGAGATAAAATACTCGGGGAGAGTATTGGACAACCTGTGATTCCTAAGAGTAAACGGAAGAAGGTACTGAAACTTGCTCATACCTCAGTGTTTAGTAGTCATATGGGTCCCAAGAAAACTCTTGAACGAATCAAATACTCATTCTTCTTGGAAGGTCTGAGGGCTGATGTCAAAAGATATTGTGGCTCATGTAAAGAGTGTCAACTCACTCAAACAGTTAAGACTAGTGACAGAACGCCAATTATGCCCGTGGCGAGGCCGGAATTACCATTTCAGGTACTGAATATGGATCTAATAGGTCCGATCGAGTCTCCGAGTTTAAAAGGGCATAAACATATATTGTGTCTGGTTGATCAACATACCAGGTGGGGCGAAGCCGTACCGTTGACTAGTCTTAGTGCAAAAGCAACCTGTGAAGCTTTGTTAAGCATCTTTTCGAGAACAGGTATACCGAACGTTATTGCGTCCTATAAAGGGACGAATTTCATAGCCGAGCTCACTAAAGAGTTCGAGAAACGAATAGGGAGCATTCCAAGATTCTCTACCCCAGGGTATCCACAATCAAACGGATTGGTGGAAAGGTTTAATAGAACTTTGAAGAACATGCTACATCATGTAGTTAGGGAAGAAGGTAGGGGGTGGCACTTACAAATTCCATATGTACTGTGAGCGTACAGAGAAATACCCCATGCCACCACTGGTGTATCTCCATTTCAATTACTGTATGGTAGGCAACCACAAGGTCCTTTGTCGATCTTAAAATCTACTTGGACTGGGAAACATAATAACATTTAGTTAAATACTACTCCTGTTTTCAAATACCTGGAAGATTTAAAATTAAAACTTGAGAAGGCTGCAGAGTAAGCCAAGCTTGTTTCAGGAATACAGCAGGAGAGAACAGCTTATTACCACAATTTGAGATCGTCTAACGAAGTGTTCAAAGTTGGGGATCAGATGATAGTGTTGATACCCGATTCGACCAATAAACTATTTGCCAGGTGGCTAGGTCTTGCAACTATAGTTTTTAAACGCAATCCCCATTCTTTTCTGGTCAAATTACCGGATGGTTCAACCAAACATATTCATCAAAATAAGTTAGCTAATTCAAATTCTGTAAATGTCATTTTTGAAGAGGAAATATAATTCGGACATGTTGAAACTGTACCTACCGCTACCAAGGAACCTAAATTCCTGGAAATTCTCGACAATCTTATAGCAGAGCATTTAAGTATTTCTCAGTTGAAGACTCTTAAAGATTTAATCGTAAAGTTTAAACATATCTTTACTAAACCCGTGCAACCAGCTTCGGTGGGCACACAAAATTGAACTATTACCGAATGCGATTCGAACCCCCCCCCCCATTGTATAGTGTTCCCATTGCTTACAGAAAGGAAGTCGAACGTCAAGTTCAAGAATTACTAGATTTGGATTTAATAGAACCATCGGAATCTGAAATTGCTCACCCAATTGTTTGCGTCGCTAAAAAGGACTCTGGTAAGAATGTGCATCGATTTTAGAGCTTTAAATGCCGTGACCAAAGTTCTGGTTTTTCCCATGAAAGATATGCAAGAGTTAATATCCATTGCGGGATCAGCCAACTGATTGTCCACCTTAGATCTCTTGAAGGGATATTGGCAAATAAAAATGGACGAGGAAAGCAAACCGTTTACGGCGTTTACCACTCACAACGCTGTGTACCAGTGGAAAACTATGCCTTTTGGTCTGGCTGGGGCGTCTGGTATTTTTCAACGGGAAATGAATCGTGTCTTAAAATCTCATTCAGAATATGCACAGGCATACATGGATGATGTCGTGATCTTTTCGAAATCTTTTGAGGGACATTTAGTTCACTTTAAACTAATCCTAACCGAATTAGACAAACTAGGATTCTCCGTGAGGCTAGACAAATGCACTTTCGCGGCCGAGAGGATAAAATATTTAGGTCACGTGATAGGAGGGGGTAGACATGGTATTGATGAAAGCAAAATATTAGCAATCCAGAAGTTAGTTAGACCTACCACTAAGAAGGAGATCAGGTCTGTGCTAGGACTCATGGGTTTCTATCGTACATACATACCGAAGTATGCTGAAATAAGTGCTCCACTCACGGAGTTGACCAAGAAAAACAAACCAAATGATGTCTGTTGGGGGGAAGTAGAACAAGATTCTTTCGAAAAATTAAAAGAATCGCTATGTGAAGTTACTGATCTAGATACCCCTGATGCCAACTTGCCATTCCAAGTAGATTGTGATGCGTCTGATCATGGTGTGGGTTGTTGTTTAACTCAACAAGATGTTGACGGGTCTTACCGACCAACAGCTTTTGCCAGCCAAAAGTTCAATGCAACACAGAAGAACTGGGCAAGTATTGAGAAAGAGGCTTGGGCAGTGATATTTGGACTGAATAAATTTGATAAGTGGATTTATGGTGCTAAAGTAGAGGTCATTTCTGATCACAACCCCCTTAAATATCTAAACCACACCACTCCTAAAAGCCCCAAGTTAACCCGTTGGGCTTTAGCTTTACAAAGATGGAATCACTCCATCACACATAGGCCTGGTGTACAGCACCGAAGTGCGGACGCTCTATTCAGATTGGAATGATCCATCTCTTATGTATAAATATATATATATTTTATTTTGTTTGATGTTTTGTCGTTTAAAAAATTGTATTACTATTTGAATATATATATATATATATATATATATATATATATATATATATATATATATATATATATATATATATATATATAGTGTATTGAGTTATCTTTTTTGAACATATTTGTTTTTGCAAGTAATATAATCGCATTTTTTTATATATCTATTGTTCCTGGATGCTATAAAATCAGCCACTGTGGGCTAATTTTATGCTTAGGTGGGGCGTGTAAGGCGAACTACGTCTGGTAACCTGCGTCAATGTTGGCCTGTGGCAACCCTACTTCCGGGGGGAGCGCTTTGTTGTTCGGCAGTTGGAGTTGAACTGCAGACGAGAACACATAGGCCAGCAGGGTTTAGCTGACAAATACGGCTCTGTATGCCAAATCAATCTTTTTTTTAATTATTTTATATGTGCTGTGTACCTTAAAAACGATGTAATAAAAGCTTGAGACAAAAAAATGGAAGTCTTTTTTTGTGTCGTCTCTGTTCCTCGCATAAAAGAACTCCCACGCAAGGCGGTTAAAACCATTACAGCCATCTTAGGAAAACCGAAACATCCTGGTCATCCTAGACTGTTCATCCCAGTATTTCGTCGTTACCAGACTGATAATTGTCACCAATAACCGAGGAATCAGTCCGAAACTTACTTTCAGATTTTGAAGTTCTTTGATTCCGAATATGAATCAAAGTACGGATTTAAAGTCAAAGCCCTTTCAAAATATGCATAAAATCCTTGATATTCAAATGACTAGAATTGCGGCCAGTATTTTGGGATCCTCAGCATGGCATTGTCGACAAAACTCCAAAAGGGGGAAAAATACGGCATCGGCATAGAATCACCGATGTTATAAATATCACTCAAAGAGCCCATAGAGCTATAATGGGAGAGGTAATAAACTGCGAGGTCGTATAATCTTTGGCCAAAACACGAGAACAAGTTCACTTGCTTTATAACAGAAAAAATTAGATCCATATTGTTAGAAATTGAGGAGCTGGAAAAGAGACTAGCGTGGTAAAGGGTTAAAGAATATGTATTCAGAAAAAATTAAAGGGATATTTGACGCCAACCCCCTATATCAAATAATAGAGGCTGACCTACTAGAATGGACTTTTTCCGATGCAAGTGCAATACGAAATGGAAAAGAAGTGCAAGACAGTTTTACGTCAGCCAGTAATCCAGTAGGTCTTAATAAGATCAAATGTGTTTTGTACGAAGTACGGGGTGTTGTATGATCATAACATACAATGTGTGCAGTGCAAGAAGACAAATTTACTTTGGACAATATTCCGGCTGATATTTTTCATCATCAACATTTTTAAAGCTATGAAAAGTTTTTTTTTCTCAGAACGCGGAGGCACTTGTCGATAGACATTTGCCTGTATGTACACCGCGAAACTGCTGGCCATCCATTTAAGGGGGCACCTTAAAGGTGGCCAGAACTACCCCCTACAAGCCGGTCCCGTAATTTAGAACCGAGTCAAGTGACGAGACCGGTACACTTGACCCGCACATCCAGAGGTAAATTTGAGAACTTGGAGGGCATTGCAGCCAAGACAGATTTTTCGCGTACCAGCCGCCATTAGTGTACACGGCGGTGAATGTGTCAGCGACGAGCATCGAACCAGTGATGTTCAGATCACTAGCTCGCTGTCTTTGCCAACTGGGCCACCTCGCAGAGCTATGAAAAGGTGAAAAAGGCAAAGGGAAATCACAGTGCATATCAAGAAGCTAACATGAAGTATCCCTGTCTTCCCTTTACGTTTTGTGATTCTCCAAGAACGCATTTTCAGTAGCCATCTTCCTCTGCATTCAGAAAACGTATAAAGTCGAGCATAAAGACTATCACGATCCACACCCAGTTCCACACAATGAAAAGAATGTCGTAAAGGTGAAATAAATATTTGTAGAATATATGTCTTCGTGCGTTTTACAAATCTAATCACAGGACTGTAAGAACGTGTTAGATATGTTTCTCATTTACTTGTCCAGCGTAATCACTAGTTAAACTATTGTTGTTACTGTCGTATCAATGGAATGTGTACAGTTTAAGTAAAAAAAAATATGGACCTAAACCTTATAATAGATCATCTAGGGATAAATACAAGTTTAGTCACGATGTGAATTACATCACTGGGAAGAGGATATGGATATTACTCTTTTCAAACATGTGAAAAGTATAGCGGTATTTTTTAATCTTTTATTAATTGGGACTATCAACGGTGTTAGCATACAAACACACACACAGTGAGAAAAGCTATCCAGGGCACGAACAATACACGATGCTGTTATATAGCAGTAAAATTATTAAAGTTTGGAAAACAGTGCTATGCAGTATTGCATATATTTGTGATTTAGAAACGTTATTATTTTTACGTAAATCAAAAAGTTGTGCATGTATTGAGTCACATACCTTGCGTGAAAAATGCATTTCTTTTTCCTCTTTCTGCCTTTTCCTCTGTGTGTGTTAGCATACATTGTTGATACAGAACTTTTAAATTCAGAAAAACATACAGTTGCATTACAATGTATTATTTTCATAGCTTTGAATTTACTAAACAATGTTAAAAGATAAAAAATAGGGCTCTAGAAATATTCGATAAGAGGTCTTGTGTGCTTATCCTAAGCCAATGTGGAGGGCTTACTATATTACATTTCATTCATTGAAATACTAATGATAGCGGATTGACAGATGAATCAATTAAAAATTTCTGCTAGAAAATATCAATAATTTTCTAGGCATCTAAGAAATTCAAACCTCTGACAGTACTTATAATTTCCTTTGAAAAGAGTATTTAAAAATCCTTACTTTTTGAATGCATCCGGTGAAGGACTTTGTGATGGAAGCTTTCCGGGCGACATCCCGTAGATCGTGAACTCCTCCTATGTACATGTTGAGTGGCAGAGAGAGCTGAGTGAAGGCTCCTGGGGAAATGCCCTCTACTTTATGCTGCTCGTCCACTTCCAAAATGCCATCGCGACCCGTCCGAGAAATGAATGCTGTGTGCCATACGCCTACAGCCAAAGGCTCTTCGCTCCTGTTCAAAAGAAAGAAATGTTTTCTCACCTTAAGAAAAGAAGATTTAAAAGTTAGTTATCTTGAAGCGCTGCGGTTAAGGCTGCTGGGTACTAACCCTATTGGATTAGCTCACCTCAATGTTAACCTACAGAGAAAACGTGTCCAAGGTTTGCCGACTTGGATTGCCGGACGATGGCCGAAAGACTCGGGCGCTGGCTTTCGGTACCAGAGTCTGTTAGTTCGAGTACCGCTCTTGGCATGGACGTTTGTAGCCGTTCGAAATCCACTTTAAGCAGTAGGTCCCGGTTTAATTAGCCCTCGTGTAGCAAAAAATTGACCGTAGGTCTGCAAACCAAACCGACTTTTTTTAAAATTAATAAGGCAGTCCTTGTGCACCACAAAGTACAGCACAAGGCTTACAGAAGTAAGTAGAAACAACAGATAAAAACAAAGCAAAAACAAACAAATAAACAAGACTAATTAAAAACTGAAGCAGCAAAGACAATAAATTTACAGAAAGAGAAAAAAGCCATTTTGTGGTCGACCAAAACATGAAGCGGAGGAGGAAACCTAATGTCAGGAATCTAATTCCACAATAAAATCCCTTCTCCCTTCTGTAAGCCTGGAGCAGTCAAAAAGCAAGTGTTCGACATTTTGAACTCCGCCCACGCTGCAGGAGCACAGATCAGTGTCCGATAATTCAAATTTCTTGAGATAGTAATTGAAATTGCCGTGGCCAGTGAGAAATTTTGTTAAGAGAAAATCACTGAAGAAATGCTTGTTATTTAGTCTTTGCGAAATTGTGGAGAAAAATAGTTTAGTTAAAGAGGAAGTTGATGAATTCTGGTACAGCTCATTCCATAAGAGAATGGTCTTTTTGTGATTCTCATTGAAAATGTGAGACTTGGGGATGCTCACAGGATCACTGATGTTTAGCTTTGTAGCTTGCTTTGCAAGCCAATCGGCTCTTTCATTCCCTAAAATGCCAGAATGACCTCGGACATGTGAAAAACAAACACTAATTCCTCTAGCTTTGAGCTCGTAAAGAGTGATTTGAAAATTCACTACAATTTTGTTGCAGGAGGAAATATTACTAAGAAAAAATAACGATGAAAGAGAATCAGTACAAAGAAGAAACTTGGATGACACAGTACAGTGGTTCGATATCCATTTGAGAGATTTACGGAGGCACAGCAATTCTGCTTGGAATACACTACACTCATTAGGAATTCTAAACATATAATGTTCCATTTCGGCGTCGTCTTGAAACACAACAAAGGCAAGTCCAACACGATGGTTGAGTTTACTGCCATCAGTGAAATACACTACAGGAAAATTACCAAGAACATTGTCATCATAACCGATAATTTCGATAGCAACACGTTCAGCAGGATGTGGAAGATTCGAAATAAACATTTTGGAATCTTGGGTAATATTTACAACATTATCTTTGAAATCGTTATTTTGCAGGACGAAAAAGTCAATTGGGAGAAACCCCGCTATGACAAAGAAGGCTCGTAACTTACAGTTCTGTAGCCACATATAATTCTGAGTAAAATTCTTCTTTGAATTCTGCGTAGACTACGGCAGTTGATCTTTTTTTCAAAGCATTACTCCAAACTCTAGAAGCATAGCAGACAAAAGGTACAATTCCCTGTTTATAAATCATATCAATAACATTGGATTTCAATCCAAATGTGTTGCAGGAGACACGATTAAGTCCTTTAAGAATGTTTTCACATTTTTTAGAGATAATATACAATGATTTTTCCAACAAAATTTGTCATCACGCATTACTCCTAGATATTTGATTTCATTCACCATTTCAAGCCGTGTGTTATGAAAATAGAGTTGCCTGCCGGAAAAGTCCACATTCTTTTTCTTAATTGCTATAACCTTCGATTTATTCGGGTTGAATTCCATTTTGTAATCTCTTGCCCAGTTTAAAATATCATTCAATGTGTTTTGAGCAAGTCCAAAAATATCATCAAGACATTTTCCTTGAAAGCAGATGAGCAGAGGCAATAGGCTACAGTTTCACATCTGAAGAGCTTCGAAAGCCTAACAAGAAGGCTGATCATAATTAAATTCCAAAGAAGTGGACCACAGACGGAGACTTGGGGACATCCCCTTTGCAAGGAACGGGAAACAGAAACACAACCGAGCGTAAGCGAGGCAGATCTATCATTCAAGAAATCTCTGACCAGATGAAAAATGGTTGCTTGGAATAGCGAAATTTTTGAGCAAAACGAGAATTCCCGGCCACCAAGCATGGTCAAAAGCTCCTTTGATGCCAAGAAAAATTAAAATTGTAAGCAAATTCTTCTTCTTGCCTTTATCAACTACGTCTTTTAGGTAAAGGAGAGCATCTTCACAACATTTTTGCGGAGTGAAACCAAACTGAGTCTCGTTTAACAATTTTTTACTATGCAAAAACCAGGAAATCCTGTTAACAATTAGCTTTTCAAGACATTTTCCAATAGCTGGTAGGAGGCTGATACATCTCAAATTTTCCAGATGCGGACCACGAAAGTCATTATTTTTCGGAATTAATTGTTATCTTCCAGGTACTAAGCTGTAAACAAGCATTAAAAAGTTTTGGAAAGAAACAGGGGAACATAAGATGAATACGTTTCAAAGTTTCCTTTTGAATGCAATCAGGACCAGGAAATTTATTAAGCTTAAGGGAGTTAATCACTCCATCTATTTCTGCATTAGTAAATAGAGGATCTAGACTCGAAGAATAATTTGCCAAGGCTTTAGTCCGTTGCAGACCGTGAAAAGGAGTATCCGTATTAATAGTATCAATAGGAAAGCATTTTTTAAGAATCTTATTCATAGTTTCTTCAACAGAAGTAGTGGCAGAACCATTTGGAAGACGAATACCTGAGACTTTAATTTTTTTCATGAAGTTTTACTTTATACCGTAGGTATAGATTTTCTTCCAAACATTATATTCGCTAATATCCTCTAGACAATCCTTCCAAGATTGGACTTTAGTCTTTTGAAGCATTGAGCTATAATTTTCTTTTATTTGTAAATACTTTTGTCTATAAAGATTTTTAAGAATAAAATTTCGGGTTCTTTGATACCTGCGTCAAGCAGCATTGACCCTTTTCCTCATACACTCTTTCTCTATACTCCATCAAGGAACCCAGTGCATTCTAATCTTTTTAAGAGGCATTGAGGCTTTGAAGCAGAAAGGACTAATACTTGAAAGGACTACTACTACTCTTGAAAGGACTACTACTACTCTTGAAAGTTTTCTATAACAGATATTAAGGTGTCAACATCAGCACAAGAATCAATACGATTAGAAAGGTCGACAAAAGGTCGCTTGAAGAAAGAGTAAAAGCGATCCCAGTTTGCCTCTTAACATTGAAATATAGAAAATTGTTGAAGCTGTTAGAGGTAGGAGGATTAGTTGTTGCAGTAACTTCAAATTCAATTGTATTATGATCGGAAAGGGATTCATATTCTGGAAGGCATCAATATGAAACGTCACCTAACACATCAGTTCCCACAACAGTTATATCAATATAGCTGGAACCCCGAGGGCCACTGAAGGTAGGACCACACTCTTCGTTAATTACAAATAAGTTGTTCATACTGAAAAGGTCGCAGAGCTTTACATCGCGAGAATCAGAAATTGGACTGTGCCAGAGTTCGGACTTACTGTTAGCGTCCATACCCCAGATCAGCCTACTGCAATCTATTGCAGCAAACACTCCACTGATTTTATGTAAATCCAAATGAATATTTTTGTTGCGTTCAAAATAGTAAGACAGAAAAATAAATTTGTTAGTATTGAACGTGATGCAAATAAAAACCATATTGTAATCGACATTATCTCTCTATTCTAAAAAAAAGTAACTGCCGCTGCTGTCGAAGCCGCTGTCAAAAGCTTGTCACGCTATCTCCTCCGAAACCGCTGGGGGTATGGGGTCGAGACTGATACCAATAGATGCAGAACAATGTGGGGAAGAAAGTAAGACATGTCTCATCTTCGTCGGCCTTTAAGTTTGTTTTTTATTTTATGTTTTGTGGAAAAATATTGACTTTTTCATGTTCAGATTACGATAAATCGCCAAAAAAGGATCGTAGAAATTTGATTTTTTTACAATCTAAGACTACAGACATTTCTCCTTCAAACAAGACCTCATTTGTTTAAAAATAATTTAAAACAGACAAATATTTTTATTAAAATTTAAAACCCACTTTTTCGACAAATTTATGCGTTTCGACAAATATAAGTTCGATGCTCTCAGATTTATTATGTTACAAAAAAATATTTACATCATCTGGAAGACGAAAGCTTCCTCATTCATATAAACCACATTTCAAGTCTCTATCTTAAAATTTCGATTTTTAATTGAATTTTAAAGAAATACTTCAAAAAAATCTTCTCATTCGCTTCCTTCACAGGACATGAAAGAAGATCCAATTCTTCACCCATAGGCGGGCATCATCCACTTCGCATAAGGGCGACTGACAACAGTAAATGGCTGTTACATTGCCCGAGAATCACCCCTATGTATCTCGCTATTAGCCATAACAGAGGAGCGAGCGTAGCGAGCCTAGGGGCCAAGCCCCTAGTTTAAATAAAATAAAGTAGAAAGCCCTTGGTTACGAACAATGATCGCCAGTGGCGTAGCGAGCATAACTGGCGTCCGGGGCACGATATCTTTTTGGCGCCCCCCCCTATATAAAAATTGAAATTTTCCGAAATATCTTGTTTGTCTTGGGGACCATTTGGAGCCCTTCTACGAGTGGCGCCAGGGGCATGATAGACCCCCTTGCCCCCTCTCGCTACGCTACTGATGATCGCCGCCTTGATAGCATCACAACCTGCGTTGAAGTACGTGCGATACAAAGATGGGAAAAAAGGAAGAGAACCATTGAAAGCGTAAGGCTCCTGAATAAGAGCAACGTCGATATCCGAAGTATCCATGTTAAGGATAAGCTGCTGAGTAGCAATCTTTGAGCGGTGAAGGTTAAGCTGAACCCGCGTAAGATTTGACCTGGAAGAATTAAACATGAGAGATTCTTGAAATGTTTCTGCTCTTCATAAAAATATGCGTGGGGCACTTATCTGCAAAAGGTCTATGTTAAACATCAACTTTCTTGCTGGCATCCTTTATCTTTTTAATACAGCGAATGCAATTAACGCAAACTTGATTTCCTGTATTTTCGCAGTGTTCACTTTTGTGTTCTTCAGCACATTTAAAACAAGCAACATAATTTCTACAATCCACTGCTTTATGATTATAACCAAGGCACTTAAAGCACCTATTTATTATTAAAAAATTTTCGACCCTTCAAATAGACCCTTCAATGTGTAAATAACCAGAAGATAAACACTTTTGATGGAGATTAGGGGAAAGTTCACACACAACATGTCTGGGTATTTGGAAATTTCTTCAATGTGAATTTTAAATTAATGTCTTTGCTACTTTCACCGTCCCCAAAGATGTCAGGATTTTGATCAAAAATATGTTAACAATTTCATTATTGTATATTTGATTTGGCACATTTTTAACAAGAAGGGCCGGATTTTTCCCCTTTGGTTCAACCGATTCAAGTGAACGATTATTTTTTAATTCATTTTTTAATTTGTCCCGATCGGCAGAGGAGCAACATTGAACAATAACTTTATTATTAGCTATTGCTCTAACATTTTTAATTCCTAATTTCTTCTCTCTTGGATTAATAACTTCTTTTAGCATTTTTTGCACATCATTGGAAAAGGCATTTTCAAAGCTTTCGGTAGCGCTGACAATAAGAGGACAACTATTTTGCTAATTGTTTACAAAGTCGCCCCTAGATGGCGATACCACTTCAGCATAAGATGGCCTTGTAAACGAAGCAGCCAAACTTTCTTCGCAAGCCTTACGATAATTAAAGGATTGTAATCGTTCAAAATTTTTAGTTATTGCAATTTTTAACTCACCCAAGGCAGTCTTGGCTTTTTCCCTCAGCTCATAGTTACACTTCGATACGAGCGCCTTATCAATAGTTCCAGAGTGACTTTCAAAAGACGCGTACAACGCATCAAGCAGTGTCCGCCATCTTGAACCGTCTCCAACCAAACCGACTTGGATTAAAAGATTTTTTTTAAATTGTATTCCGTAATACAGGAAGAACTCTTACACCTTGAGGAATTTTTCTTTCTTTTTAAAATTCAAATAATATTTCAAAATTTAAATTATTCCGGGAAAAAATCCAGTATAGTGTGTTTTAAACACTCATCAATTCCTTTGGTGGACGACATTTATAAAACCAAACCCAGGGCCGCCGCGTGAGGGTGGAAAGGTTGTGACCAGTACAAAGGCGCCTGATCATAGGGGCACCATTCCAAAGAAAATACAAATTATGAAAATTAAAATATTTAAAATGTTTAAAATATTAACTTGCTTAATACATTTATTTTAGAGTTACTTAGTAATTCTTACTCTAAATAGTGTATGTGGGGGCAAAGATTTGCAGTTTTGAGTTTTTGGTTTTTTACCGGCCTCCATTAGATCTTATCGCCCCGAAAAGTCACTTGTATTGCAGTTGGGTATCTCCTCTACCTCCTATAAAATAATGAATTTTTTCCCGAAAGGTTGAGGCACCGAATTTGCAATTTTACCAAAACACCTGTTTGCGAACCTTTGCCCCAACCGGTGGGTAAAGGTTTGCAGTGCGAACCTTTACCTCACTCGTTAGTTTCTAACTGGATAGGCATAGAAAATCACAAATAGAGTTGCCTAAATAATTTTATTTCACATTTTGTAATCTTTTTAAAGGTGTTATATATATAGAAAATCACAAATTGAACAGGTTAATCTCAATAATTTTTTTTAAAAACTAAATAACTTCTAACTGAAGTATCAACTATTAACACAGAAAGTTGAATCCAATAAAGGAATTCACAAATTGAACAGGGTTAATCTCAATAATTTTTTTTCTCAAACTAAAGAACTTCCAACTAAAATATCAACTATTAACACTATCGTTATATCATATCTTAGGCTTTACTCAGTCTTTTAAAACCGTAAAAATTAAGCAAATTAAGGTAGGCAATAAATTGACTTAGTACACTTGACTAGATGCATTAATCCTATTTACTGATTGAATTTTGATTCTGTGAATAAAATATTATCAAATATCACTTATCTTATTATTATTCAATCTCCGGAAAAGAAAAAAAACTTTTAGCGTAGGTAACGAAACAGGATGTCTAGAAGTACTGGCTTGTAAAATCCCCCCCCCCTCTTTTTTCCTTTTCTATCTACACTGAAGTGCCACTGAATTAGGGATACCTACCTAGTAACTAGTTGGGCCTCCTCTGGCCTTGATAACGGCTGCCACACGACGAGGCATAGATTCAACAAGTTTCTGGAAACGTTCCACGGGAATGGCTTGCCAAATATTGGCTAAAGCTGTCCATAATTCAGTAAGGTTCTTTGGTTCTGTGTGATGGCCTTTCACGCCTTGTTCCAAAACATCCCAAAGATGCTCAATAGGATTTAAGTCTGGGCTTCTAGGTGGCCAATTCATGACAGAGAAGTCAGAGGAATGCTCATCCAACCAGCCAGTAGCCAACCGGGACTTGTGAGAGGTACAGTTGTCTTGCTGGAAAACTCCATTACCGTGAGGATAACAGAACAGCATAAACGGATGGAGGTGATCACCCAGCAACTCTACGTACCGAATTGCATTGAGGGAGGTTGGTACACGCACTAAAGATCCCAAACTGTGCCACGAAAAAACACCCCAGACCATGATTGAGCCACCATGCCCTTGTACAGTTCCAGCCAGGCATGCAGGATCCATGGCTTCATGAGCCTGACGCCATATTCTCAGCCTCCCGTCGGCGTTAAGTAGTAGGAAACGAGTCGGAATCGAGACTCATCACTCCATGCTACTCGTTTCCAGTCCTCTACACTCCAGTCTCTGTGCTCTCTTACCCACGCAAGACGTGCAGCCCGATGGCGAGTATAGAGCAATGGTATTCTCGTAGGTCGACGGCTTCCGAAACCCATACGGTGAAGCGAGCGTTGCACAGTCCGTTTACTGACTGTACGACTGGCACCGTCATTAAACTGGGTGGTAATTTGAGCTAATATTTGGCTTCGCTGGCTACGTACAATACGCCTGAGCCGTCTCTCACCACGCACTGTCAAGGCTAATTGTCCTTTGCAGTTTGCCCGATCGCTAGTTCTCCCGGTCATTTTCAAATGTACGTGCGAACCTTTGCCCCCACCTACCCTACCCAAGGTAAGAACGATATTAAAGTATTATTTTATTTGTAAATATAAACGTGCATGATAGTAAAATTGTATTAAGTATCTATTTTATTTATCTGTCTTGTCGGCATCAAGCCTGTAGGAAAGTATCAATAAAGACCAAATTTATATGTTTAATTTACAGTTTTGCAGAGGCATCACTGATTATGTTATAATAAATATTTTTATTATGTTGCGTCGGAAAGAAATTTTGCGTAAGTATGCATCTTTAAGATTAAATTAATTTATTGTCCCTTTGTGTTACCGTTTATAAAATGGAATACAAATAAAACTGTTGTCATTTTTATTTTAACTCTTGAAGTGTTAGGAATTACCTTTAATTTTTTAAGGCACTAGCACAAAATCGAAAGTAAGTACATATTATACTTATTCAACATATTACACTAATACATTTTTATAATTTATTATTTTATAATTGCTTCAATTTATGATGGAATAAAACACCCCCATGATTTTCGACAACAAATTTTCAAAGTCTAAATAAAAATATTTTTCTACTCAAAATTTCAATGTTAATTGCAAATTACCAGCGCGCAGGGAACTGTAATTAATAATTGCTCATATCCTTTTTAGCTATTTATGTTTTTATCATATTTTTTATTTATTTATTATTTTTTATTTTACTGTAATTCTAAAAAAATACCGAAGGTTTTCAAAAAATTACCGAAGTTTTGGTTAAGCCTTAAAAACTATTTCTATAATTTAAAAAATAATTATTCATATTTACCAATCTCAATACATCAATAACGTAACAAATTTTATATAAAATAAATAAATAAATAAATAAATAACTTTTAAAAACTGTTTTTTTTTTTTACTTTAAAAAATTTTTTTTTAATCCTAGATGAACGAGAAGATATCAAAAAAATTATCTGGCGCTCAAAATAGAAAAAGACGATTACAGCGTGAAGAGATAAAACATAAATTAGCCGGATCATTAAATAAATTTCTTGAATTTGAACCACCAACGGCACAGAAAAAAAGGAGGGAATTTTCAGAAACAAACGAAGCAAGCACTTCTAGTACCTCTGCTTCAAAGGGACCATCGAGAGTCCATCGAGAGACGAAGAACAAACCGTACAAGATTACTTAGAAGACACTGATGTATCATCTATAGAAGATGTAACTGACCTCAACTTACATTTTACTTCGGAAAAACTGTAAGCTGCAAATCTATATACAGTGGACGCTCGTTAATTCGAACTCGGTTAATTCGAACTTTCGGTTAATTCGAACTAATCCAAAGGCTCCAAAAAAACTTGTATTGGAGTTAATGTTTAAAATATCTCATTAATTCGAACTAAATTTTTATCACTTCGGTTAATTCGAACTAAAAATTTGACAAAAAAAATTCTTTTTCCTCGTTTAATGGAGGAAATACACACTGTATTTATTATTTTGTGTATCAAAATTTCTTTTCTGTGTAAAGAGGCACATGCCTGTATTCCAAGACTATTGCATGTCCGCTAAACTTTAGTAGCTATTGTCCTTATTAGTGCTAAACGGAAAAAGCAATTTACCTTTATTTGGATCGATTTTCTTAGAATTTCAGAAAAACTAGTCTTTACTACAGATTCTAGGGAGTTGCGTCAGTAATAACTGCAGTGCAGACAAGCTAATGTGCATGGTCTAGTTTTTCTTCCTGATTGTTTGGTGTGAACGTGTAAAAATTCAGGATGTCTACACGTGTAAAGTACAAAACCCTAACTTTGGAGACAAAGGTAGAAATTTTAAAGAAAGTAGAGAGTGGCGAATGTAAAACAAAGTTAGCAGCTGACTATAGAATTAAAAAAATGCCTTGTCAACTTATTTGAAAAACAAGGAGTCAATTTTAGATTCATGGAAAAAATCAAAATTTGCTAGAGGAAGGAAACGCATGGGAAATGCGTCCCAAGAAGTTCTAGAAAAAGCTCTACTGCTATGGTTCCAGGATGTTAGATCTCGAAATTTTCCGAAAAATGGACCCCTAGTGCTGACGAAGGCTGATGAATTGGCAATTCGAATGGGTATTGAAGATTTTAAATGCAGTGATGGATGGCTTTCTCGATTTATGTCAAGGCACAATATTTCTTATCAACTGTATGTGGCAAAAGCTCTGATGTAATCGAAGACGTATGCACTAATTTCGGTAGGAAACTGCCAGGGCTTTTCTCTACTTACCTGCCGAAAGATATTTTTAATGCGGCCATAATGGACAAAGCCATAATGGACTCTATTAAAACTCTGAAAGCATTTATGCAGATGGAACCTTCCTCTGAAAATGAATTGAAATGTTTACTTCAAATCGAGAAGCTGGCTGAACAATGTAGGCATCATAAACAGAACCAAACATCCATTTTACAGTTTTTCCCCAAAGTGTAATTCATATTTTTAATAAAAGTTTATTTTATACTGCATATCTTCTGCTTCATTTTATGATTAAGGTAAGTCTGTATTGCTTTTTAATATGTTTAACTTTAGATAACATAGTATAATATATTTTCTGGGGTTATACATACTAGGAGAGTTTCTTCTTCAGCGATACACATTTAAAGTTATATATTTTCTCTTAACATCGGATAATCCGAACTTCGGATAATTCGAACTTTTTTCTGGGAACCTTTGAGTTCGAATTAACGAGCGTTCACTGTATTTAAGTTGCTAAGCTGACTTTTTGGGCAGTCCGTGAGAGAAGACTACTGCATCAGTTTACTTCATTTTGGTCTGAAACGAAATCTTTCGTTTCAGTAGATTCAGTAGTTCGATCTGTAGATTTGTCAAATTTGGTTTTTGTAACCGCAATTTCTATTAATTAGCGATAATTTACAATTAAAAACTGATTTCTGCGCATGCTTAGTGGCATGTTTAAATCTGGCTTTAGAAACTCAACGTTTCTGCGCATGCTCAGTGACGTTTTAACGATAAACACATTTATTCCGAGGAGTCTGTCTAGATATCTCTCTGCCATTTTTATTTTTATGATAATTATGTTTGTGAAATATACGATTAAACCTGGTGGAAATTATTTATTTCGCGCTGTTTAATGAGCGATAATTTACAATTAAAAAAAATTGTTTTCTGCGCCTGCTCGGTGACATTTTTAAATCTGGCTTTAGATACTCATTAAGCACGAGGCCACTTAAACACATTAATTTGTTTTTGCCCATTATTATGATTTTCAACATTTGGCAATGATGTGTTGAGTACAATTTGTGTATTAGTACATTTATTTACTATCTAGCCGTCATGTTTTGACGGGTACCAACTAGTTTTAATTTAAATTTTAATGATCCAGGTATTTGGCCAAAGGTTTGTCAAAAAAGAATGATACATTGCTTAGTTGAAAACTGTCCGCGTCAATTAGTTCTTAAGAATTTTCCTAAAGACGCGTCAGGTTTCATGTTTTCCGAATCATATTACCATCGAAGAAAAAATAGTTAGAAGTTACTTAGTTTATTCAGAAACACGAAATTCGGTTTTTTGTTATTATTGCAAAATATTTGCTAATCAAAAAATCAAACTTACTGATGAACACGGTTGCAATGATTGGAAACACTTAAGTCACATTCTAAAAAAACATGAAACAAGTGCCGCGCACATTAAGAGTAGTTCAAAATATAGCGAACTCAAAATGGCGTTAAGTAAAATATGTACAATAAATTCAACACAACAAAGATTATATGAAACTGAAAAAAACTATTGGCAATCAGTTACAGAAAGATTAATTTATATGATACAATATTTGGCAAGGCAATGTATAGCTTTTAGAGGTACGTCAAAAAAATTTATGATAATAACAATGGTAATTTTTTAAAATTAGCAGAAACAATTGCTAAGTTTGATTCGAGAATGGCAGAACATTTACGTCGTATACAAACATCCGGAAAAAAGGACATTGCACATTATTTAGGTGATAGCATACAAAACAAAATAATCAGTATTATATTCAAAGCTATAAAACAAAAAAATTTAAAAAAGCTTAATGAATCAAAATATTTTTCTATAATTCTTGACACTACCCCGGATTTAAGTCATATCGAGCAACTTATCATTGTTATTCGATTCGTTTTCCACAATAAAACTACAAATACTGCAGAAATTCGCGAACATTTTTTAGGATTCGAATCAATAGACAATACTACTGGTCAAAGACTATTTGAATTTATAATAAATAATTTAAAATCATTAAATATTAATATTTCGGATTTAAGTGAGCAAGCATATGATAATGGTGCCAACATGCGAGGAAAACATAACGGACTACAACAAAAAATCATTGATATAAATTCAAGAGCTTTTTTATTATTATTCCATTTGCTGCTCATTCACTCAATTTGGTTGTTAATGATGCAGCTAAGATTTCATTCGAGACGGTTAATGTTTTTGGGGTAATACAAGAATTATATAATTATTTCGCAGCATCCGTGAAACGGTAGGTTGTATTAAAAAAAACATGTAACAAATTTAACTTTAAAACAGCTCTCGAATACTAGGTGGGAAAGTAGAGTAGAAGCCCTTAAACCTCTTAAAAATAACCTCGGCGAAATTCATCAAGCTCTTATAGAAATTAAAGAGGATCAAAATAAGGATATCGATTCTAGAGCTCAGGCTGACAACTTGATTTAAAAAATTTTTTCTTTTAAATTTATTTCCTCCATTCAACTTTGGTATGGTATCTTAAGTTTATTAAATGTTGTAAATAAAATAATGCAGAATCCAACATTAAATTTACAAACAAATACAGAAAATCTTGATATCATTACAAACAATTTGAAAAGTCACAGAAGCGATGAAAATTTTGAAAACATTATTATTTCTGTGACGAAAATAGCTAACGAACTTAATATTAATGCTGTTTTTCCAGAAATTCGAAAAAGAACCAAACAGAGGATGTTTCAATACGAATCATCAGATGAATGTGTGAATGATCCTAAACAAATATTTAAAATTCAATTTTTTTCATGGTATTAGATTCAGCAATAACATCAATCACAGAAAGATTTGTACAGTTAAAAAATCATATCGAGAATTTTAAACTCATTCACGACATAAGCAAATTGAAAGAATGGACTGATGAAGATTTAGCAAAACGCT
This sequence comes from Dolomedes plantarius, assembly GCA_907164885.2. Taxonomy (NCBI): domain Eukaryota; kingdom Metazoa; phylum Arthropoda; class Arachnida; order Araneae; family Dolomedidae; genus Dolomedes; species Dolomedes plantarius. The sequence continues at coordinate 27,587,525 of OU015501.1, read as the reverse complement.
GCAAAGATATACACACCAAATTAACCGATAAAAAAAAAATCGGGTAATCGGGATATTGACGGTGTATCCTTGCTTGATGAAATAAAAAGCAATGTTTTGTAAAAAACAACATGTCTCCGCATGATGTATTAAACTACATTTATAAAAACTAACACCTTTCCCAATATAACTATAGTATTAGGTATTTATTTAACTTTGCCAGTTTCAGTAGCTTCAGGAGAAAGGAGTTTTTCAAAATTAAAACTTATTAAAAATTATTTACGCTCCACAATATCAGGTGAACGTATAACGGATTTATCGTTAATATCAATCGCAAATGATACTATGGATACCTTAGATTTTAAAGAATTAATTAAAATTTTGTAGCGGTTAAAGCAAGAAGAGTAAATATAATTTGATTTTTTAATCAGCAAAGTTATTCGCCCTTTTTAGTTATAATGCATACCAAAGCTAACATGTAATTGATACATTTAAAATGTGATCTAATTTATATTATCAGTAATACAAATATAACATTATCTTTATTGTGATTATTTTTAATAATAAAGGATTGATTATTTGTGAACAATTTTTAAAAATCATACTTTAATGTGTTTATCTTATTCTGATCTGTAGTGTGATTATATATGTATGTATTTTTAAAATTTTGTATAAATAAATAAATTAGTTATCTTACGTTTTATTTTATTTATTTTTAGAATTTTTTTTCTGAGGGTGGGGGGGGGGGGGGGGGTAAGGGGCGCCAAGTTTTCACAAAGGCACCTCATACCCACGCGGCGGCCCTGACCAATTTTTAATTGTATGCCTAATTTTTTTAATTGTATTCCGTAAGAGAGAAAAAAAATGTTACATCTTGGGGAATTTTTCGTTTTTTTTAAATTCAAATAATATTTTAAACTTTAAATTATTCCGGAGAAAAAAAATCCAGTATAGTGTGTTTTAAACGCTCATCAATTCCTTTGGTGGACGAAATTTATAAACTGAATCTTGTTACAAGGTGCAGAAAAGTTCAGACTATCTGAAAATACCATTTTTATTGGATTATCAGCATTTACGTAACTGTAGAAGTAGACAAATTTTCTCCATACGTTAACACTGAGGTGACCTATTCAATGAATTAGTATACAGCAGCCTTAACTGTTTCAACCTGAGGCCCAAAATGATCGGGACCTACAGCTTAAACCTAATTCCCAAACAGCTAGAAGCCCCATGCTTATCAAGGTATTCGAACTTGCAGGTTCCGATACCAAAGACTAGAACTCAATACATGTCTCCATCCGGTAAGACGTTAGATGGTTCATTTAAAAAAAATCATGCTTTTTAAGTTAAAAAAATAAATAAATCTATTTCATAAAAATAAACTGCACTGCAAATCATTTCAAAAATGAAAAGAAATTTGTTTCTAGAAAGCACAGTGTCGCACAGTGGACCTCTTTACATAACATTGTTTTTTTGATGTTTTTCAATTGATATTTATAAATCAAAACAATTGTATGCTATAAATAACGTTTGATAAACACTATTAGTGTGACTCCCAGTAGTATTCCGAAAGTAGCAGTGTGCACCTATTTAAAGTACTTTCTCAGAGTAACAAATTTTAAAATAACTGTTGAAAACACGTTGTTGAACATTCAAATACACCATGATGGCGCAAAATAAAAGAAAATTTGATATCAGGTTTTTCACTATACTTAAAAATACCTGAAATTCTTGTGTTAATAAATTACAATTACTTATTTTAGCATAAAGCTATTTAGTTTACTTACCATACACAGTCAAATTTAAAGCACTTATTTTTGCATTTTTTGTATGTTTATAAGAGAGTAATAGTCATTTTGAGTTTATACTCTGAGGAGATGCTGCTCATGTACGTACTACAAATAAAAGTAATTCGAATTATTTTCTTTTATAACATTTTATCTCCAAAATTTGAAACCATGTGCACTGTTAGAAACAAATGTTGAGAATAGTTGGTATATAATGTATGTATAAGCTATTATTTTTATCTTACTTCAATCAGATACTATAGAAATAGATAATATATAATATCAATGAGAAACACTAAGGGCCTATTCACATAGAATCCGGAGCATTGGCGTAAAAACTTTTAATCAATCATATACCAATCAGCGCCAACGGAATCTATCGCTGGCGCTGACGGATTCTTTTTGAACAGGCCCTAAGTCGGTTAACAATTAAAACGATGGGATGATGGCCAAATGACTTGAACTGGTATTCTTACCGGAGTCTATGGGTTTGAATCCCATTGTTTGTATGAATGCTTGTGGAATTCAGAATCAGCTTTAAACTGTTTGCCCTGGTCTAAAAAGCCGTGAGGTAACAAGAGATGACTGTAGTACTACCAACCAATGTAGTAGTATACTATCTGGCCAAAAGTATCCGGAAACCCCCCTAAAGAAGTGGATCTGGCAGGTGAAGTAATTTGATGCGTAACGGAAAGCTATAAAAGTGTTGGTAGTGGTTTGTCAGGCCATATTTATGCGTTTGTGAGACAATGAGTAAGTCAAAGGAGCTTAGTGAATTTGATCGTGGCATTATAGTGGGATGCCACCTTTGTGGGAAATCAGTTCGTGAAATTTCGGACATCCTACAGATGCCAAAATCCACTGTGAGTGATGTAATTGTGAAGTGGAAACGTCGAGGCAGTGAAACTGCAGAAAAACGAAGTGGCAGGCCGAAAAAAATTAGTGAACGCAGCCGTAGAACTCTGAAAAGGGGAGTGAAACAAAATCGCAAGTCCTCGTTGATTGAAATCACTCAGGAGTTCCAAAGTTCATCAGGCGTTAGTGCTACAAGCAGAACTGTTCGTCGAGAGTTAAAAAACCTGGGATTCCATGGTCGTTCAGCCGCTCACAAGCCGAACATCACTCCCCAGAATGCGAAGCGTCGATTGCAATGGTGCAAAGCTCACCGTCATTGGACTGTGGACATGTGGAAAAATGTTCTTTGGAGTGATGAATCTCACTTTACAATCTGGCAGTTCGATGGGCGCGTCTGGGTTTGGCGGATGCCCGGCGAGCGCTTTTTACGTGACTGCATTGTGCCGACTGTTAAATTTGGTGGTGGCAGCATCATGGTGTGGGGGTATTTTTCATGGTTTGGCCTGGGTTCCTTAGTTCCTGTGGTTGGAAACATGAACTCTGAGATGTATGTGGACATTCTGGACGTTTCTGCTCTCCCAATTCTATGGCAATATTTTGGGGAAGGCCCATTTCTCTTCCAGCAGGATAACTGCTCCACACATCGAGATTTGCGCAGGCATAGTTTGACGAAATGGGTGTTCAAAAACTGGACTGGCCTTCTCAGAGATAAATCCCATCCTAAATTCCATTGAACACCTTTGGGACGAATTAGAACGCAGATTACGTAGCCATTTAAATCGACCATCCTCACTGCCAGCACTCACTTCATCTGTGATGGATGCCTGGAAGACAATTCCTATGGACACTTATCAAAAACTGGTGAAAGTCTCCCGAGACGTGTGCAGGCTGTCATCGATGCAACAGGAGGACCAACATCATATTAATATATGCCTCAGGATTCTCCGAGTCCGTACCACTGGGCGTCCGGATACTTTTGGCCAGATAGTGTATCAACCAACCTGACGATGAGAGTCACGAGACGCAATGTTTGTTATTCGTGCTTTTGAAATAATTGTCACATACATTTAGCTTATCATGTACAAGCAAACTGTCACCTTTGTATTGCCGTATTTGGTTAAATAACAAGTGGCAATAATCCATATTTTTACGACGAAAAAGATTAAAAGCGCCGGAAAGAACACAAGATATTTTATTTTTCATGAAATATGTTTCGCTTTTTTTGTTCAAGTAGATTAAATTCTTTTTTGTGCGGAGGGAGATAATCTATAAAAGATCGAATGAGAATCGAAAAATACTAATCGTTCTCTGACGTCCTACCATTCGCAGAGCATGTGACAATGGTAATTTCTTTGTAGTCATATGTAAGTAGAGGGAAACCTTCGAAAATTCAGAAATAAAATTCATAAACAAACTTAATACATAACTTTATATTACATTAAATCTGACATTTTATGCTTCGAGAACTGGAACCTGGACTCAAGATCCACATTTCTGAGTCACAAACCCCAAAACAATGAAGGAACATATAAGAAAACTGTAAATAAATGTAATTAACTATTCATATTCTCTTTTAACAAATGCTTGTTCTTACCTTATAACTGCAACCCCTGTGCCAAGATCGAATCTAAACTCGAGATAACCGTTGACAAGATTGAGTGATATGAAGTCTCCCGTTCCGTCCATTTTATAACCATTATAAAATATCACACCATTAGGTCTGTAGGGCTTGAAAACAATTTGAAGCTCGATGAAGGATAGTACTGTATTGCTTAGACCAGGATACTGAAGATAGGAAGATCCGTTAAACAAAGGAACTATAAGTTCCATAGCTGGCAAAGAAAATATAGTGATTAGTTGGTAAAATAAATATACCATTCAAGAAACAATGATTATACATTTATTTTAATGCAAATTTGAGATGGAATTATACACATGCCTTTGAAATACACCTGTATCCGCCTATTCAGAATCGTGGTGTCACAAATACTTCAAATTCAAGCCATATTTTTGACTTTGTGACTTTTCATTGTGACTACGAATAGCTGATACTCTGTGAAACTTCGTGAAACTGTGTTGTGACCAGACGACCCCCAGTCTCACATAAACTGTCAATGCAGTCGCTTTCTGACGGTTCGTTGTTTTTGCTTTGTCTAAGTTATGAGATGGCATTTCCCAATGGCACAAAAATGTCTAAATGTGATGATGTCAGTAGCGGCACAAAATTATTTATTATCGCAATAAAAGCAAGTGCCTGCCGAATTGAAAAAAATGTTATCACGATAAAGTTATTATTAAATAATTGTAAACTTAAATGAATAATTAACAAAAATTTTATGTAAAATTGTACATTCAATAAAGTAATTAGTCTTTTAAATAAGAAGATATAATAATTTACTAATCTTGTATTTTTTATTTTTGATTCTTTGTATTTTTTATTTTTGAAAAACTACATTGCAAATGCTTTTTGCTTGGATTTGGAAAACATTCTGTTTCGTTTTGCTACGCTAAACGTCTGTTAGAAATTTATTGTTGTAAGTGAATATTCGGTATATTCTAGACTCCGAAGGGAGCTGGGATTTAGAACATATTCTTGGCACAGAAAAAATATAAAAAATTGGACTGCCACCCTAACAGCACCCTAACAGCACCCTAACAGCACCATAAAACATATCTACCATAACAGTACCATATAAGGTCTGAAAGTAAAAGTATCCACGAAAAATACAATATACCGGGTGGCCATAATTAAACTGACAGTGCTCACAGTGTTCTGTAGCGCGATCTATTTGCGAGAATGACGCCACATTTTGTAGGAAGATTAAACAAGACGGGGGACGAAGGATTCCGCGAAAAAATAAATTAGTTCCAAAAGTCACCGCTAGGGGAATATTTGGCGCTGTGTAATAGAAAATAGAGTGTTAACAAATTGCAAATTAATACGGAATAAAATTACCTTTTATTATGCACATTTTCTTATTTAGTTCAAGTGCAATATGGCAACACTTTTAAAAAAGCGTAAAATCTACATAAACACCGATAAAGTCTCGTGATCTACAATATCACGTACGCTGAGCAGAAGAAGAAGTTCTTTATTCAAATTTCACGTTACATCCATTGGCACAGTGCCAGCTGCTTGGGTTTTAAAAAGGCAATGTGTTACGTTTCGAATCAATCGGATTGAAAGTTTATGTGCAACGTCTCCTTCTTTAGTCGAGCTTGCGTTACTGGTCAAATTCTTTTACCTCAACCAGTGCAACGCGTCAGCCGCTCTTCGTGCTTTTAGAACGCACAAAAAAATGTGTAAAGGTAACGGTCCTGTGTCAGTTAATGGGCTAAAAGCAATGGTTGCGACGTTTGAGAAAACAGGTTCTCTGAAGGTTCAGTCAGGCAGAGGACGAAAACCTGTACCACAGGATACAATCGAAGCAGTTGCCACGGCGATTGTCGACAGAGGACCAGACAATATTGCTGCCACCTCTAGCGCTCGTGGATTAGCTCGGAATATGGATATGCCTTACAGTACGGTATGGAAAATCTTACGAAAGATTATCAACTTCTATCCGTACAAGATCAGCCGTGTACAGGAGTTACTGTACCCCGACCATGATAAGCGATTGACTTTTGCTCTCACCTTTCTTGACAGAATGGAGGTGGATGATGCTTGGCCGTGGAAAAGCTTATGGGGAGACGAGGCCCACTTTTACCTGCATGGAACTGTGAATACCCAGAACTGCCGAATTTGGGATGACAAATCACCACATGCAGTCACAGAAATTCCCTTACATTCACCAAAGGTAACTGTTTGGTGTGGGTTCACAGCGGAATTTATCGTAGGTCCATTCTTCTACGAGAACATTACCCCGACAGGACCGGAAACCTGTTCTGTTACCGGAGAGAAATATCGCCACATGTTGAACAGCTTTGTCATTCCGGCACTTCAGCAATAATAAAAGGTAATAATAAAAGGTAATTTTATTCCGTAATAATTTGCATTTGTTAACACTGTATTTTCTATTACACAGCGCCAAATATTCCCCTAGCGGTGACTTTTGGAACTAATTTATTTTTTCGCGGAATCCTTCGTCCCCCGTCTTGTTTAATCTTCCTACAAAATGTGGCGTCATTCTCGCAAATAGATCGCGCTACAGAACACTGTGAGCACTGTCAGTTTAATTATGGCCACCCCGTATATATATATATATATATATATATTAATATTATATATATATATATATACACACTGCTGGCCACCCAAATTGCAACACCAAGAAAGACAAGAGATATCACAACAAAATTTATTTTGTAGATAACATGTTGACCAAGTATCAAATGATTAAATTTATAGACTTCTGTGAAGTGTGGTTCCTGCCAAAATCAGTAGCCAGAGTAGCCGCCATTGTTGGAGATCACCGCTGCCAAACGCCTCGGCATTGATTCAAAGAGACTTTGGATGAGTTCTTGGGGTACAGCAGACCAAGCAGCTTCCACACGTTGCCAAAGTTGATCTGCTGTGGCAGCTGGGGATGGAATCTGGGTCAATCGTAGAGCAACCATGGACCACATGTTTTCTATCGGTGAAAGATCCGGAGAGCGAGGCAGCCAGGGAAGCAATTCAATCTAGCGATTGACGAAGAACCGTTGGACAATGCGTGCCACGTGTGGTCGTGCATTATTCTGTTGAAATATGGCTTTGGGCAAGCCCTGAAGGTAAGGAAGGACAACTGGCTCCAATACCTCGGAGATGTAGCGCTGGCTGTTTAAAGTACCGGCAATGCGTACTAGAGGTGTGAGAGAGTGATATCCAATACCGCCCCATACCATAATACCCGGTGGAGGACCAGTGTGGCGGTGCATAACGCAGCTGTTCAGCATCCTCTCTTCACGGTGTCTCCAGACTCGAATGCGACCATCGTGGTGTTGCAGACAGAAGCGTGACTCGTTAGTAAAGACAATTTCATTCCATTCTGCCGTCTACATCCTTCTGTCATCGCACCATTGGCGGCGGAGACGTCTGTGGTTCTGCGTCAAGGGTAGACAAAGCAATGAACGTCTTGCGGACAGACCACTCTGCTGTAAACGGCGTCGAATGGTACGCGCAGACACTGGATGATGCGTTACAGACTGCATGTGCTGTGCTATAGTTCGTGATGTGACTGAGCGATCCATCACTGCCATGCGCACAATTTGCCTGTCATCACGTGAAGTGGTGCGCTGAGGTGGATGCGATCGAACACGCCGGTCCGTTGTACCCTCCTGCATCCAACGATCACATATCCGCATTACAGTTGTTTGTTTTCGTCCAACACGACTACCGATTTCCCTGAAAGATAATCCACAATCTCGGTAGGCCACTATCCTTCCTCTGTCGAACTCGGATACTTGATCAAAAGATGATCGCTGTTTTCGACGAGGCATAATTGATCGTTTTTTTGAAAAAACCACAAGAAAAACACAATTGCCGAACTTGAAATCGTCGAAATCTCCAAGCCTTAAATAGCGGTTTGAAGTGGCACCACAGGCGCGCGTGATGTGCGTCTGCGCTGAAATTCTAATCATTTGCATATCTCACCTCCGCTAATGCTTGTTGTAAATTTCATGTTATTTGCACGTTTCCTTCAGGGTGGTGCATTTACAGTGGCCAGCAGTGTATATATATATATATACAGGGTGTCCCAAAATGACCGCATAAACTCTGCACAGCTAGATTCCTCGTTGGGAGTACATAAGAACTGTCCAAAGAAGCGTTCCTGTAGGATCCATAGTTTACGAGAAAAATACGAAAAACAAAGTATGAAGTCACTGCCAGTGCAAGAAAAAACACTTTATTGAACATATCAACAGCATGCACAATTTAAAGCAGATGTTCAAAGTGTCCGCCGTGCATGTCGAGGCAAGCTTGAGCACGCCGTGGAATGGCTGCCATCAGACGTTGCAGCATCGCGGGGTCCACCGAAGTACAAGCAGCATGCAGACGAGCAACTAAGTCCATTTGTGTTGTCACTACGTCTCGATACACCAGTTCCTTTCGATGGCCCCAAAGGAAAAAAATCCAACGGTGTAAGATCTGGCGAACGTGGCGGCCATAGAACCGGACTCCTACGTCCGATCCAGCGGCCGGGGTATTCCATATCCAGCCAACCACGTACAGGAGCACAGAAATGCGCCGGAGCCCCATCATGCTGGAACCAAAGTCCCTGTATTGCCGCTAATGGTATGTCATCGAGGAACTCGGTTAAGACCTCATTGAGAAACACCAAGTACGACTGTCCCGAGAGCCATTCATTCAACAGATATGGTCCAAGCAGGCGATCCCCGAGTATGCCGGCCCACACGTTAAGAGACCAACGTTCCTGATCCGCATGCGGCCGGATTGCATGCGGATTGACCTGGGACCACATATGGCTGTTGTGATGGTTGAATACCCCATCACGAGTGAAACATGATTCATCAGTCCACAGGATATGTGCAATGAAATCATTATCTGTGTTCTGTTGCTGCAACAGCCATTCACAGAAGGCCACGCGTTTCTGAAAGTCATCTGGTTTCAGATCTTGCATGGTTGTGTACTGAAATGGGTGTAGCCTCTCAGACAGTAAAAGCCTGTGCACAGTATTTTTACTCGAAGTCATCTCACGGGCTAATGCGCGTGTGCTTACCTCGAGCGTCTGTTCTACCCGCTGCAGTATTGCATCCGCTTGTGCTACCGTCAGGCCGCTCCGCGGTCTTCCAGTATCGTGAAGATTGGCTGTTGGCAAGACTCTTCCCGTATTTCGCAGTCTGTCGTCCAGCCTACGGATGACGTTGACATCGGGAGGACGGCGGGACGGATATCGACGGGCATACTCCCTAGCAGTTCGTAAGGCATTTCCATTACATCGGCCGTACATCAAGTACATGTCGCAGTAGTTACGAACGGAGTACATGGCCACCATACGAAGACTACCGGTAGCTGCAAGATGCAGCCTTTTAAATACCAGTTCAACGGCGGCTTAACGTCATTCCATGGTGCGCGCGTATGCATGACGCAATATGCGCGGCGAATGTTTTAAAAATTATCGTCTGGAAAGATATGCAAATATTGTTGTTTATATGTCCAATAAAGTGTTTTTTTCTTGCAACGGCAGTGACGTCATACTTTGTTTTTCGTATTTTTCTCGTAAACTATGGATCGTACAGGAACGCTTCTTTGGGCAGTTTTTATGTACTCCCAACGAGGAATATAGCTGTGCAGAGTTTATGCGGTCGTTTTGGGACACCCTGTATATATATTACAAATGCCAGGAAGATTGGCTTCGACGCTATTTGTTCTCAGTAAAGGGCGAAACTCCTGGCCATTCATTTAAGGGGGGCACCGTATAGGTGGCCAGCTATATACAAGGTTCCCACCTATATCCGTTACACCCCTCTTAACGGTGACAGCTTCTAAACGGTGACATTTTAGGCCATAAAGTTGGTGCTTAGATATAGTAAAAAGGCTATGCGCTACTCGATGAGACAACTTACAACATCATCTATCGACAAATTTTGGAATTAGCGTTTTTATCTCATAAATGGTACGAGATACGGGAAAAAAGTCAATTACAAAGTTATTCAGAATCATCGATTTAGTAAGAAAAGACACATTGCGCACATTAATACTTAAAACAGAATGTAGAAAATGAACATTTGTTTGGTCACGATTTCGAAAATTGTCATGTCATAAGGAGTGTAAAAAAGAAACTGAGATACTTCCCTATCTTCAGGATCATGTATTTATGTTGCGTAAATTATGTTGCTTGTATTTAGTCCGTGAGGTGGTCTTTTCGAGCTTCACTCGAGTTTCACGACGCCATAGTGTTGAAAATCACGACCAAACAAATGTTCCATTTTTTACATTCTGTTTTGAGTATTAATGTGCGCAAGGTGTCTTTTCTTACTAAATCGATGAAGCTGAACAACTTTTTAACTGACTTTTTTCCAGTATCTCATACCGTATTTTAGATAAAAACGCTAATTCCAAAATTTGACGATAGATGGCATTGTAAGTTGTCTCATCGAGTAGCTCATAGCCTTTTTACTATACCTGGACACCAACTTTATGTACTAAGCGTTCACCGTTTAGAAGTTAAGGGGGGTGGGTGGAATGGATATAGGTGGGAACCCTGTATATATATATATATATATATATATATATATATATATATATATATGTGGGAACACCCTCTGGCACCCACTTCTGGCACCCGCTTCTGCCTTCCAGCCAGCGCCATCTGTGAACTCTCCGTGAATCACTCAGAAGAGATTTAACTTTCATACTGTTAAGACGTGTCTTCCCAGATGACGGCTGTGGTGTGACTTTTGTTTTCTAACGATGTAGTACAAAGGAATAATTTCTGTTATGAAGATATAACTATGTTTAGTTCTAATTGTTTTATGTTTAATGTACCGTATTGTCCAAATACAGGCGTTCGTCTGATGTGAATCGCAATTTTTGAGTCGTGTAATGATTTAGAAATTGGTGACAACCCCTAAAACCCCTAGACACTCAGCTATTCTTACAATTTTGGGGGCGTACGTCATGGATGATCTCAGGACTTAGTGAAAGTTTATATGTTAATAGTGTTCGGACATTTAATGACATTTGGAACTTGTGACTGTGACTTTTGATATTTTTTGGATAAACTTTCGATGATCAACAGAACGGGGATTGAACTTCGACGTATCCGGTGAGTTATTTCTTTTCAATCAATTAAAGATGAAATTAAATGATAATTCTGAATTGGAGGTAGTTCTGAAAACTGATAGACCATCGAAAATTCGATATTTACATGAACTTATTTTTGAGAGAGAAGGTGACCGGCAAAACCGTAAATGCCTTAGAGAATTTTCTAGTTTTGGTTTCAAAGCAGAACAACCTGCTTATAAGCGGAAATTCGAGTTTATTGAAAAATAATTTTCTTTAAATGATCTCATAACTATCTGAAATTTGCTGTGTATATTTAATAATGGAGAAAAACCGGAAATAATAACTTGAATTCTTGCATGTCTTTGTGATATAACATTACTAGAAAAAATATCATTCGTGAAGATGAGGATAATGATATTGATGATCAGAGTGATAATGATTCTGTAAAAGATTATGATCAACCCGTAAATAACAAACTAAATAAATACGATAGTTCCGTTCAACTTCCAGTTCAAGATTTATTCTAACCTAGCATTAGTTTTTCTGATATTGAAAATACTATTAGTCCATTTAATGGTGATTCTTGGCAAAATATTGACAAATGGATTGAGGACTTTGACAATAATACTGATTAATTTCAATTAAGTTATTTGCATAAATTATTTTTTGCTAAACGATCTTTAACTGGAAAAGCTAAATTATTCATTCAAAGTGAAAGTGGAATAAATTCTTGGATTAAACTTAAAGAACTGATCATTTCTGAATTCAGTTCAACTTTTAACTCTGCTGAATCACATGAAATGATATTAAATCGAAAAATAAGAGATAATGAATCCTTTGATGAAAATTTCTTAGTTATGGGAGAATTAGCTAACAAGGTCAATATAGATTTTCCCTCGTTGATGCATTATGTCATAAATGGTATTAATGATTCTGCTAACAATAAATCAATTTTATATGGATGTGAACACATTAAATAATTCAGAGAAAAATTAAAAATCTATGCTAAAATTAAATCTGATCAAAATTCTGAAGATTCAAATCGTTATCACAACAAAGTTAGGAAAAGTCACGAGTCAATGCAACATCCGCTTAACTGAGATAAATTTTCATCCATAAACAAAAAGGGTATTCATTGCTACAACTGCGGTGAATCAGGCCATAAGAGTAATTTTTGTTTAAACAAGCACCAGTTTTTCAAGTGTTTTAAATGTAGTAGGTTTGGCCACCGTTCCCATGAAAGTGTTGGCGCCGAAATTGTCATGTCAGCTTTGTGTAAACAACCATTGGAAGTTATGCGTAAAACAATTTTTATTTCCGATGTGTCGATCTCAGCTCTTTTAGATACTGGAAGCGCTCTGACCTTGATTAGGGAGGATGTTTATCATAAATTAGGAAAGCCTCGCTTAAATCATTATCCTTCCGTTTTGACCGGAATAGGAGATAATAAAATCAAACCTTTAGGATTCTTTCAAAGTTCGTTAAAAATAGATGAGGACACTTTCAATTCTAAAATATGCATAGTACCTAATTGCGTTATGCCTTACGAAGCTATAATAGGGATAGATGTTTTAAACCAAGCAGAAGTTGTGATTAGTAAAAATAGTATAACCGTCTTGAAACCGAAAGTTGATAGTGCATCTGATGGATTCAAAATTTTAATAATAAAAACATTTCGGACACATGTAACGAATTAAATACTTGTAGTAATGTAAGAAAAACAGTTAAAAATGAAATAAGTAAAATTGAATATTTCAGACATACTATAGAAAACGATAAACTTTATCCTTCCCCACACAAAATTAAAGCTAATTATGTTGCTAATTATTCTGAATCGAGCATTACTTCAACTGAGTCTGAGAACAGTTTTGTTTCTGATGTTACTGAAGATATTGAGATAGAAGTTAAAATAAATACTGATGATCTTGTTCAAGAAAATATAAATGTAGATACTGAACATAGTACTGAAGCATCAAAGCAAAACCCAGATGATGACAACATTACGGACATTACATATGTTGAAAGTCCCATAGATAATAATCTAGATAGCCCTGAGATGACTTTTGAAATTGAGAGATGTGAAAAATTTGATCAAGATTCTCTAGAACTTCTACCAGAAAGAATAAATATTCTACAAGAAATGGTTGCCATAGAAAATTCCTCAAGTGATATTGACATCATAGAAAAATATGTCGAAGAAAGTATTACAAGTTCTTGTATATCTCCGTTATCGCTATCTATCAATTCCTCAGTTGCTGATACAACTAGTATGCAATCCTTTATATCTCAACCAGAGGATAATCAAGATCACAAACCTAAAGAAATGACCGAAGATACTAGAAAGGAAAAAGATTCTAAAAGAACTGAAAGTACTGAAAAAATAGGACTAAAACGTGATGTTCATTATGATGAAAAACCACAAGATGAAAATAAGAAAGAAAATGTTCATACTCAAGGACTTGAATTTCAGAAGACTACGAATCGCCGATCTCTCTTTGACTGGTTTGTTTTGTTAATAGAATTATTTCGTAATTTCTGTGGCTATGATTAGTGTATCATAGGTGGAGTAATAGTGAGTTTATATCTTACTGTTGTTATTAGCCAAACAAATACTTTTGCTGTTGTACAAAAAGAAAATGTAGTGTCACAAATGAAAGAAATGATCGATGAACTTAGAACTTACAACAAAATGTTGAAAGAACAGATGATATCAGAGTTGAAATATTAAAGAAGACCGTAGAATATCAAATATAAAAGAAATAGAATTGGCATTAGAAACTGTTCTTGAAGAAAAACGTTTGTTACAGATTAGTATTTCAAAATTAGAAAATGAATTTGGAGAGCAGATATTAAAAGTTAAATCAGAAAGTGAAAAACTGAAGAAGAAGCAAGAAATTTTCCTTAAATTACAAGAGAAGAAACAGTTGTATGGTGCTAATAAACTGTCTTTCGAAAATCTACAAACATCTAAAGATACTGAAATACAACAACATGAAGATCCAAATTTTACATCTACAGCTGCCGATTACGTGAAGACTTGGAACTAAAATTAAGTTATAATACAATATCAACATACCGAATTAGACATTTTTCACCCCGATTTTGTCCTGAAAAAGTGTTACAAAATTATTTGTTTTTGTTTTACGATGAAGATGAAATACTTAAGAAGACGAAGACGACATGGTCTTGATTTTAAAGACGACAATGACGAATAGGCCATGAAAATGAAAACGACGATTTTCGACGACGAGATGACCACAACAACGATGCTGTCTTAGAAAAGTGATTATGACGACAGAAGACTAGAACGGTTTTTTTTTGTATTTGATTCTTTTTTGAATAGATATTTTCTGTTTGATTTTTATTTTGCAGAATTTTTCAGATCTAGATGCGGAGGACCGTCATCTGGTCAGGAGGGCCGATTGTTGTAACGCCCTCTGGCACCCACTTCTGGCACCCGCCGCTGACGCTTCTGCCTTCCAGCCAGCGCCATTGGTGAACTCTCCGTGAACCACTCAGAAGAGATTTAACTTTCGTACTATTAAGATGTGTTTTCCCAGCTGACGGCTATGGTGTGACTTTCGTTTTCTAACGATGTAGTACAAAGGACTAATTTCTGTTATGAAGATATAACTATGTTTAGTTCTAATTGTTTTATGTTTAATGTACCGTATTGTCCAAATACAAGTGTTCGTCTGATGTGAATCGTAATTTTTTGAGTCGTGTAATGATTTAGAAGTTGGTGACAATCCCTAAAACCTCTAGACACCCATCTATTCTTGCACACACACACACACACACACATATATATATATATATATATATATATATATATATATATATATATATATATATATAACAATAAGTATTTGGACACCCATGAAAATGACGATACCTGCGGTCCTGATATAAGTCACATCCTCCGCCGTTAAATTTCTTAACACAACATCGGCATTAGTCGCATGCAAGATGCTACGAAGTTATTGGATTTCGAGAAAGGTGTAATCATCGGGTATCATGGAAATGCCCGGTCCTTAAGGAACATATATTGCGAGCTGAATTACCCAAAATCGACAGTAGCCTATGTGAATTAGAAGTGGAAGATGAGCGGGGATTGTCGGAATGTGCCCCGAGTCGGCAGACCCACGAAACTGGGAGATAAACACCTACGGGTGCTATCCAGAGAAATTCGGAAGAACTGCACCCAACCGATGGCCCACATTCTCCAAGAGTTTCAACAGGCATCCGGGAGTGATATTTCGATGAATACTATCCGTAAGGAAGTACATCTGCTTGGTTTTTATGGTTGTTCTGCCGCCTAAAAGCCTTTGATAACAAAGTCCACCACGCTGCTCGGTGAATGTGGTGCACAGCACGTCAGAAGAGGACCGAAGATCAGTGGAAACGGGTTCTCTGGAACGACGAATCAAGGTTCACCTTCTACCGTTCGGATGGTAGGGTCTAGGTCTGGCGTCTGTCTGGTGAACGTCTCCTGCCAGAATGCATTGTGCCCACAGTAAAGTTCGGCGGAGGGGGAATTATGGTCTGGGGGTATTTCTTCTGGTATGGACTGGGACCCTTGGTCCCAGTTCAAGATAAGCTCAACCCCGACGCCTACTGCACTAGTTTGGATGACAGCGTGCTTCCTACGTCGTGGCAGTTTTACGTGTTGGACCCATGTTGCTTCCAGGATGACAACGCCAGCTGTCATGTTGGGAGGTCCACCATGGATTGGTATGGTGACAATGGGGTTAACCGAATGGACTGGCCCGCTCAGATCCCAGACCTGAACCCGATCGAGAACATCTGGGACGAGTTGGATCACCGAATTAAGGGGTGCAACAACCGTTCAAAATCGGTGAAGTAACTAACATGTTTTCTCCAAGCCGAGTGGAAGAAAATACCAGTAGCCGTCATACAAGGATTTATGGAAAGCATGCCCCGGAGGATTGAGGCTGTAATTGCCTCTCAAGGAGGCTCTACCAACAATTGAATCTGAATAAATTTTGTTTTTCTGTTCTATCACAAGTGCCCAAATACTTATTGGTTGATAGTGTATATATTACTTACACACACACACACACACATATATATATATATATATATATATATATATATATATATATATATATATATATATATATTTACGCTTATAATGCTTTTCCCATCAAGGACTCCGTGGCTAAGTGGTTATCGCATCGGACTGCAGAGTGAGAGGTTCCCGGTTCAAATCCCCGCACAATCGCTGCGGGCAATTTTAACTTTAATTTAATTTACTTTGTTCTGTGAATTCTTGAAGTTTCTAGCATATTCTTTAGTTTACTGGAACGGTTTTCCAGAACATTCTGTTAATGTATAAAAGAACGAGTATCTCAGTTTGCTGGGCAGTTCCCGACCTGTCAACCTGTTGAGTGCTAAATAAAGAGCTCTGCGTTTCTGTTGTTTGGTTGCCTCATCTATTCTACCGATATCAACGCGACAATATATATATATACATAATAGCGACAAAATTGAGGATACACTTGTTTTTTACTTCAATTTCAGACTGTTAAGGGTGAAATTTAAGCAAAAATTAGGAGGCATGTTTTTCTAATTAAATGCCTCAAGAAGATAAATATTTTGGTATGAAACATTCTAAAAATTAAGAAATAGTAACTATTTAAAATAAGTAATCGAAGTTTTGAGAGAAGAGCTGCAAGAATCGAGAGACAAAAAATTGAGTGTACACCTTTGAAATTGCTTGTTTCAACTACCTTTAATTTTAACAAATATTATACTATAAACATTCACAGTACAGGAGTTCCGCAAAAGTATTTCTCCATTACAAAATTAGTATGTGTTAGCTGTTAATTAGATAAAAATGGAGAATCGAAAGGAAAAAAGGACAGAGCAAAGAAAACTAGTTATTAATATGTCAAATGAAGGTAAATATTTGTGAAAAGTAGCTAAAGTAGTTGGTCAAAGCATGAATCGCATTCAAAAAGTCATTTAAAGATTTAAAATTGATGGCACATTTGAAAATAAAGTATGAAGAGGCCGTAAAAGACTATTGTGCTCAACAGTAGAGAGGATAATTTTACATCAAACAATGGTTGATACTAAAGTAAAGGCTCCAAATTTTGCTTCAAATATTTCTAGAACTTTGAGAAAGTCTTTTTCTCCTGAAACAGTACGTCTTTAGAAGAGCTGGCTATAATGACAGGAAAGCTTATAATAAACTCTTTATCAGTAAAAGGAATAGAGATTACAGTTTTCAAATAATCACATTTTAAAGCTCAAACAATTTTGGAATGAAGTTAATTTTAGTGATGAAAGCAAGTACAAGGTTTTTGGCAGAGGCGGCAGTCGTATGGTGTAGCGCAAGACAAAAACTGCTTTCGATCCAAAACATTCGGTTCCAACTGTTAAGCATGGAGGTTGGTCAATAGTGGTTTGGGGGTGTATGGCAGCGGAAGGGGTGGAAAAGCTTGTAATTATTGATCGAATCATGGACAAGAAAGAAAATCTTGATATACTTAAGAAACAATTGAACGAAAGTGCTGTTAAATTGGGATTGGGATCAAATTTCACATTTAAACAAGATAATGATTCCAAGATCACACATATAGAGTAAAGAAATGGCTGCTGTAGCATTGTACACAACAGTTTAAACCACCCCTACATTCTCCTGACATGAATGTTATAGAGAATTTGTGGTCCAATCTTGAAAAAGCTGTACAAAAGCACCATGTCACCAGTTTAGAGCATGTAAGACTTATACTGCAAGGAGAATGGGAGAAAATTTCTACCGAAACAAATAAAAATCTTGTAGATTCAGCGCCCCGACGATTAGAGGCAGTCAGTACCGCAAAAGGATGTGCTACTAAATATTGATTGTTCTCTTTTTTATTTTGTATGAACTAAAGCTTTTCCGCGTACTCTCAATTTTGTGAGGAGCATTTGCACATTTCCTTTAAAAGTTGGTATTTTTCTATACTTAAACATAACTGTTTGTTTTTATTTACGGGGAAGGATGAACATTAAATGTCTTAACGTGTCTATGCTAATAAAATCTAACTGGTTTCCCTATTTCATGACTTTTTCTCCATTGAAGCATGACTTTTCGTTTCAAAAATAAGTGTACCCCCAATTTTGGGAGTTACTAACTATATGTATATGAGGGTCAGTCAATAAGTTATTTGCAAACCTCCGTAAAAATCTCGGTAAAAGAGACATTTCGTTGAAACTTTGTAGCAACACAGAGCATCAGGTGCTGCACTTCGACCTGACAGTTTTAGTTCTCTTGCTAATCAGTCGTGAATATGTTTCGGCAGCTGTCAGTGAAGTCCAAATTTGAAGTGCGTGCATTAATCCACTTCCTGTGGGCAAGAGGTTGTGACTGCACTGACATTTATTGGCAGTTGTACGAAGCGTACGGTGATAACGCAACATCGAGCCAAGCTATCGCCAAGTGGTATCTCTCATTCGAGAATAGCCGTACAGATATCGAGGATAAGTTTCTTCAACTTCGACGACAGATGAGAACGTTGCTCGCGTAAATGAACTCTTTCTTCAAAACAGACGTGTCACGGTAGACGAGACCGTCTCGTTTAGTGACTGACCAGCACAAAGTGCAACGATTTGAAAGTTCTCTAGCATTTTTGGAGCGTTATCAACAGGAAGGAAATGTTTTTTGGGACTAAATCGGGACCGGTGACGAGACTTGGGCTCATCATTTCACACCTGAAATGAAGCGCATATTTCTAGAAAGAAATGCCGAACAGTTCCATGCACATGGAAGGTAATGATGGCGCTGTTTTTTGATAGAGAAGTGTAGTGCATACCGAATTAGTGCAGAAGGGCGCCACAAGTAATGCAGCGTCTATATTGTGAAACCCTGTAGTGGTTGCGAAAGTCGCTTAAAGATTGACGACCAGGTAAACTTTCAAAAGGCATTGTGCTTGCATGGCAGTGCGAAACCGCATGCGGTGACCCTAACGAGGGATCTGTGGAAAAGTTTAAGTCGGAAGTGTAAAATCTCTCGCCATGTGTCTTCGACTCTTTGATCTCATGAAACAAGAACGTGACGATATCACTCGGATGAGGAGGCAAAAGTTGCAACCCAACAATGGTTATCTCACATTGGACGGCAATTCTTCGTAGATGGCATGGAAAAATCGGTGCCACGCCACAATAAATGTTAAAATAAAGGAGAGAATTACGTCGAGAAATAGATTATATATTATACATTTATGTTAGTAAAACTTTGTTCTATAGTTTCAACCTGGTATTGTTTTTTCCAACGAGTGCAACTAACTTTTTGACTGGACCTCGTATATATATATATATATATATATATATATATATATATATATATATATATATATATATATATATATATATATATATATATATATATATATATACCGGGTGCGTCATAAATTCGTGCTAAGTTCAAAAATTCGTAATAAAAGAAATAATGCTCGGAAAAATTTTCTGTTTGCGCGAATAGGATCAGAGGGATATTGGATTTTTTTTCCATGTAAAAAAAAAGTTTCCAAAAGTAACCCAAAGAGGGCGCTTTTGTGTGATCACGTTAAGTCTGCATTGCAGGAAAGACATGGGTTACCTGTTGTCACCTTCATGTAGGTTGGTGCCCCACCCCATATTTCACGTGATATCAAGACGTTCCTGTTGGAATCTTTCACTGAAGACCGAGTTCTATAAGTCGCGGTTGTAAGGTTCAGTGGCCCTCACGATCACCAGACTTGATACTGGCAAATTTTTAGTTGGGGGGATACTTAAAATTTCATGAGTACCGGGGCTCCCCAACCATTTTGGTGGAACTGAAAAATGTCATTCGACAGACTGTCGCTGCCATCGATGCTACAATCCGCTGTAATGGGCTTCGTGACGCGCCTCTCTTGCCTATTACCTTGTGCTGGTAGTAAAGTTGAACATCTGTTACTTTAAAATAAATTCACAGTCTCATGTTATTGTAATTTGTTTGATTTTCTGTTTGAGTTTGCCTGATTTGCATAAAACGTATCAGTATGACGTGTGAGCGTCCCCTTTCGGTTACTTTTGGAAACATTTTTTTTTACATGGAAAAAAAATCCAATGTCCCCATAATCTTATTGGCGCAAACAGAAAAATTTTCCGATCATTGCTTCTTTTATAATGGATTTTTGAACTTTGCACGAATTTATGACACACCCGGTATATGCAGACCCGATTCAAATAAAAATTTTCGATTTTTTTTGGAGCAGTGATAAATTGTCAAATGACATGCAAATTCGCTGATTCGCTCTCATTAATGGTGCAGTATTTGATAAAAATTATATGCTTCTAAATTTCAGTAGTGGCTTCGGGTTGACACCCATTCTCCCAGTTGGTTACGTTTCCAATAGTACGCAAAGCGAAATTCATTTAAGTTGAGTTCAATTTTAGAATCTTTTAGCCAAATCTTTTGTTAAATTCATTCAATTCTGAAAAAGTTGTAACGAGCATATTCTTTTCTGGTAGGTTGCAAAAAGGTATATTTTAAAAAGATAAATTTAGAAATTTTAATCTTATCTTTAACTCTTATCTTCAAATTTTACCAGCAAAAACTGATATAAAGACACGTAATCTGCTTCATGTTTAAAGATTTTGTTATGCATGTGTGTGTGTGTGTCTGCATGTATGTATACCTGAAAACAGCTTAAATGTTAGTTTAAACGATTTCGGTAATGTTCATTTTATTTTTGAACTATATAGCTATCTTTTTCAAAACTGAAGAAGTTAAAAGTATTGTACAAATTGCTTAAAAGTGATTGCATCAGAAGATAAAGATAAGCTTTAAGACGTCCTCACTGCGATGCTGCACAGAATTTTTACACTTTGGTTAAACAGTAATTACGTGGTGTCGGATTCTTGATGTAGCGCAAAAGGAAGATCAACGTTTGATATTTTGGAAATATGAACATAAATCCAATTCTTCAGATGTTGAGGGATTAAAGGTTTTTAAAACATGTATACACTATTCGTAAGGATTTCACACATTCTGTACTTCATATTTCCCTTAGATATATAACTACAGGGCCCATGAAGGGGAGACCTGGATTGCAAGAACATTAAAGATATTAAGAGCAATCTGAGAAAAGTTTGAACGAAACACTTTATAGAAATCTTCTGATATGAAATGAGATGCTTTCCATGTTGGTAAGACTGGTGGTAAGTATGTTAGGTGCAAGAAAAATTGCAACCTACGATATGTACAATAAACCCTCGGGGTTCAAATTCCTGAACGATGCTGCCTTAAATCTTTAGTTCCTGTAAGTGTTTTACATCTTTATACTGAGAATGACCATTAATTGACACACGTATGCTGATTAAAATCGAATGCTGTACTTTTATGGTTAATTTTATTGTGTGTTATTACGTTGGATTAAATTTACGTGATGTACTGGATATCAAGACTGAATGATTGAATTACGTAAGAATTGAGCTACCAAACGTAGAATTCTCAAGTTATAGTAGATAACACTCAATTTTGACAATTTTAAAAATTGATTTTAATATTTCGTGTAATTTTTCTGAAGATTATGAATATTTGCTATTCTATATTGTTGTTCCTGTAATCACGATGCACTGCTATTTTACTGCAAATGTTATTAATAATAAAATTACCAGTGAGTATGAACTCACTGGTAATTACTGGTGAAATATCAGTTTCAGATTTATATGAACTCAGTTTCGTCTTTATTTAGAAACTTTAAAAAGCAGTGGTAGCCTATCGGTAGCGCGTGCGCTTTCGGTACTGGGAGTGCTCGGATCGAATCCCAACAAGCACCGTTAAATACCTCCGTGTCTAATCGGATATGGGCACGTTAAATTCATAGACCAGAAAGTCCTTCTTTGAGGTCAGTGGGTAGGGAAGGTATGATCCCCCCAGATGTCACCCCTGGGGGATGCTCGGTCAAAATTGTGGTGACATAGCCAAGACGGACTCCGACCATTGTGCTGCTATTATAAACCGGAGCCGCACTATTCAGCCCGAAGCCTATATGACCTAGTCTCGCACTTTTGGCCAGGGAGCATTAGGAACAACAACAAACCGCAATGGGTGATAAATACTTCAATGTAAGGAATTTGTTGTAAAAAGAATTTTGCACATCAAGAACGTAATTCCACTCTAAAGCTGACCTACTACATGTATACTGCTTGCGTGTTAAACGCCCCTCTCTCTCTCAAAAAGAAAAAAAAAGAGAAAAAAAGTCACCTTTCACATCTAAAATCAAATTTATCTGCTGATTAAAAGCCATTTCTAAGTTATTTTTCTTTCCTAAACAATATTTATCAGTTTCAATGCTTTTATTTTCTGATTATATCCAGGAAGCTTCATCACCCGTAATATTTTATACACCACTTATGGGTAATATCAAGAATACAGGCTTTGCTTTAAATCATGAAAAATCTGTTTCCTCATTTAGAACCTTTCTTTGATTGCATGGAAACGAGTTCTTCTGTTACACAAAAATATCTCATCAGTACCTCACGTAAATAATAAAAGCTGTGAGTCCCTATAAATCCTTTTGTCCGTAGTTACGGAAAAACTTGAAGCTATTCAGTTATTTATAATAACAGTGGATAAGATTCCATCTGTTCCTTCCATTCTTTAAGCAATTCTGAACAAACTAAACGAAGAGCGTTTAATGAAGAACAGTTACGTTTATTTCTACGTGATGATAACGAATAAAATCTTTGTCAAAAATTTACTATTCTATAAAGAAACCTAACATAAAATTGATCGTGAAATTTAACTCTACGCCAATAAATATTCAGTACACCTCCACATCCACCTCTTTCATCTCTATTTTATTTTCATCTTGCATATGCCGCTGAGTCATCGCTGAATTAATATAGCTACGACTCGTGTGAAAGGTTTGTTCCCCGTGACTCGAATGGGGAAATCTTATAAGAATCACGACAGTGTCAGGAAAGTATTATAATCTAAAGAAATTCGTAACAAATTACAGTGTGTACATAAATGAATATCCCAAATTTGCAGGGCTATTGAAAGAAAGCTAAACAAAGCACAAACTTTATTTTCTTTCTGGGGCTACATCAAACGTCAGGTGTTTTTTCATCGCTACCAAAGGACGTTGACGAATTTAAGACCCATATTTTAGGGTGGGTCGATTTTTACATTTTTTAAAAATCGAAATCGCCTGTGGTGGGAAAAGCTGTGTATTGCTATCAAATGTTTGTAAAATTTTGTTTTGAAATTAAAATATATTTAGTCCCCCCACTCGGCCCGTGAAGTTTTTCCAAAAACGTAAAAAAAGCATTTTTTATTTATTTTTAAAGTTTTTAATACCAAAAATATTAACCGCCTGTAGTGGAAATTGCATAGCAATACCCTTTGTTTGTGAAATTTTTTTTTGAAATTAAAATATATTTAGACCCCCGCCTGGCCCTTGAAATTTCTCCAAAAACGTAAAAAAAGCATTTTTTATTTATTTTTTAATCTTTTACGTACCAAAAATTTAACCGCCTGTAGTGGAAATTGTTACATAGCAAGTCTCTTTGTTTGTGAAAAAAATTATTTTGATATTGTATCATATTTTACCCCCCCCCCCCCCTAGGCCAGCGAAACTTTTTCTGAATTGCACCGATAGATGGTGTGATTGTACGGCGCGGTTTCATAAAAAGTTTCATTAAAAAAAAGTTTCATAAAAAAGGTTCATAAAAAATTCATGAATATAAAGAAGTCTACTGGAAAAACAAGTGAAGCTGCGAAAATTAAATTAAGAAGGTTTCAAAATGATGCAAAATCTACACTGTTTGATATCTCAACATATAAGTATCATGAATTTTCATTGTACACATGGGAGAAGTCAAGAAAAAGGCCGGTTTTGGAACAAGAATTTTTGAAGGACCAGAGATCTTGGAAGAAAATGTATATGTGGAATTTAGATGCTAAAATCACTAGGGTGCTAAACCTTTGAGTGGCAAGGAAAGCAATGGATGCTGAACGTGTGAATAAGCAAAAATCTGAAACTGAGATAAATAGCCAACCTCAAAAATATGAAAGTATTATGGATGGTAGCTAAACTTCTGAAAGTGAAGATGATTTTTATTTTGATGATAATTTTAAGCAAGTTGCTACATCTTCAAAAGAAGTGGGAAGCTCTAAAAGTGAATGCAAAAGTTTGGTTTCTCACTATAAGTGAGCCTTCATGCACAGCTGGTACACAGAATCTTTGGGAAGTTATACACTACTCAAGATATCTGATCGGGCGGGAGGAATTCGAATGCAGCCACCTCCTCGTGGTGAATTCTGGGTTATTCTGCCATAATTTTGTCAAAATAAGCTAAAAACTGCTTTAACCCTTTGACACAGATGGGATATTGAGTTTAATAATGACTTTAATTTTTAAAATATGTTTATTAAAATTCTGCTTCAAAGGGTTAAAATATCAAAATTTCGCCGGCCTAGAGGGGGCTTTAAATATGATACAATATCAAAATAATTTTTTTCACAAACAAAGAGTCTTGCTATACAACAATTTCTACTACAGACTTTTAAAATTTTTGATACGTAAAAAATTTAAAAATAAATAAAAAATGCTTTTTTTTTACGTTTTTGGAAAAACTTCAAGGGCCGGGCGGGGGGACTAAATATATTTTAATTTCAATTTTTTTTTACAAACATTTGATAGCAATACACAGATTTCCCACCACAGGCGATTTCGATTTTAAAAAAAATTAAAAATTGACCCACCCTACCATATATGCAGCCTTTCAATGCTGAAAAGAGTGTGGGATGAGTTATCGTACCACCTCGATATCCTTCGTGTTACTAAATGGGCTCACATTGAACACTTATAACTGTGTCGAATTTAAACTTTAAACTGTTATTTTGGATTTCCGATAACAGCAAGTTTGTACTTTGTTTAGTTTTCTTTCAATAGCCCTGCAAAGTTGGGATATTCATTTATGTACACACTGTATACTGCACGAATGTTTTATTACATTTGGCTATCTTGAATTCTCCTTAGCAATCATCTGTAGCTGCTTTTAGAGGGACTGTTTTTCTGCTTGGAAATAATATGTTAAGCAGAAAATCTTTTACTAAATAGATCTGCCCCTTAAAACTGAAGAGCCTACATACCCTCTAAACGGAAAATACAAAAAGTTCGAACACAGCACTGATAAGTACAATAGGATAGAAATAAAGGAAAGGAGCTTACAGTTGTTTTAAATGATACTCGATAATTTTGCATTCATAAACCAAAATGTGGTTGAAAATTTTCAAAAACAGAAAACATTAAAAGCTCCGAAATCCTTATTAACACTTTAGATTGCAAAAACTTTTTTGTAAGTAACGTTAAGTAGAGCAATGAAACCAAACTCCGTTAATCAAAGGAAATTTTTATTTTGTCATAGAAATGACAATTTACGTGGAACGATGATGATTAGAGGGCCAACAAACAGTCAGTCAACGATGCGCCATTCTCTAAAAATGATATTTATATTAATGTCATAAAAATGATATTTATATTAATTTAATTTTTTAAAGTTATACTTCTGAAAACAACAGCATATCTGTAATCTCGCGAAGACTTTATTTTCACCTACAGAGCTATTAAAGGGACAAGAGATATTGAACCACGAATTTTTTCGTTATCGATTTTTTACTCTATATACAAAATGAGAATAATTTGTGTTGTTTTTAGTACTACTGAAGACATTAGAATTCAAAATAAGAATTTTTCGGCAGAATAATGCCCGTTTTTCGAATTTATTTAAAAAATACTAGAATATTTAAAAATACTCCAACTGAATTCCAAATAATTTAAAAACTTTAAATTTTTTTAATATAAAGTTACTGCATATGTATTAACATAATTGTGAATTAATTTTTATTTTGTATGAATATAAAGCCATAAATAAATATTTTTTTATTTGCCTGTTAATTTTTTTGGGTTTTTGCACGTTTTTCCTATATTTCGCGGTTTTTAAATTTGAAAAATATTTGTGGTTTTAAAGAATTATGCAAAATTTTGTGGCAAATACATACTTCAATAAACAACCTTGAGAAATTTGGAAGAAATCATGAGAAAATAAATGCGCATGCA
The DNA here is from genome assembly GCA_907164885.2 of Dolomedes plantarius. NCBI lineage: Eukaryota > Metazoa > Arthropoda > Arachnida > Araneae > Dolomedidae > Dolomedes > Dolomedes plantarius. The sequence goes on along the minus strand of OU015501.1, from coordinate 27,561,132 downwards.
GCATTTTGAATAAATTCTAGCATTTTTAAAGAACTTTTTGAAATACAGGTCTTATTACAAAATACTTATTTGTGAATTCTGAAGGCCTTCAGTGTGCTAGAAAAGAATATTATTTATTCTCCTCTTTTGCAGTAGAGTAAAATATTGAAAATTTAAAAAACGATATTGAAGGTCCCTCGTCCCCTTAAGAATTGAAATCGTAATGGCATTTTTGGGAAAAGAAAGGAAGTCACATAAAACAAAATGCTGTAGTATAAGGCACCCAGTCATAAAAAGGACTAATGGGTTTATAGAAAAGAGGATTATGGGCACATTTCGTCCGTTCAAATATAAATAACACACTTGCTATTCGGTCTCGAATCTGATCAGCCGCAAGCCGTTCTATGATATTCACAGGAAAGCTTACATATGCGACTGCCTGATTTGCAAATTTCACAGTGGCTATGCATTTCTCCCTATTTTTCTCATAAATTCTAATTTTAAAAATCATAATACTTTCTTCAGTATGATGATTTATTTGGTCTTAGGGCCTGGTCACATAGCAGTCCGTTAGCGTAGATTAAAAGTATTGAAATATATTTAACCAATGACAAACCTCCAAACGATTAGCAACAAAATTGTTAAGGCCTATGATTGGTTTATTTCCGTCTCAGCGCCAACTTTCCTTTTACGCCTACGTTAACGGACTGCTATGTGAACAGGCCCTTACTCTAATGACTTTAGTTGTTTACAATAAAGTGTTGATTACATTATGGAATAAAAGTCTTAAATGTCGTGTTTTCCTAGTTTTTACAAACAAGTGCCATAAAAGTCAAAGAAATTATTTGCCTAAGTTGTCAAGTAATTTTTCTTCTTACCTGTTTCACACTGGTCTCCAACAAATCCCAAGAGGCAAAGACAAACTCCATAATCGGGACTGGCTGCTACACATTGACCTCCGTTGAGGCATGTGACTTTGCTGCAAACATCTGCACTGCATTCATCTGAAATAAATGGACTTAAAAATGCAGTTGAACGCGCAAATATCACCGATCTATTATCATAAAACTCGCAAGAATGATCAAGTATTGGAACATGGAAAGACATGGAAAGACAGTTCAGTGGCCATACTGGCCCGGAATGTCGAAAATGGTGGACTCGATTCCACCTCCGAAGATAGTTCGCTGTTAACGACAGGAACACACGAACAACATCGGTTCAGTTAAAAAAAATCGTGTATTTTGAAAAAAAAATTGATTGTAAAGCTTCAAAAATTCCATGTAAAGCATTTGACAGAAATCTATGTTCTTTCTTGCTTAATGTTGCTTTCTGTCTTTCTGCTACACTTAGTAGTTTAAGCATTACTTATATACATCTTTATAAGAAATAAAATGAACAAACGTGTTTCAGTCTTTGATACAAAATAAAATTAATTCTGTTCCGCGAATCCGTGATAAATTAGCAATATCTGTGTTTTCTTAGATGTAGGATACTTTTACTACAACAACCACACAATAAGACTTTATTCACTAGAATCCATCCGCGTGAAATTCCCAAAACCAATGTTCTATTTTATTTCTATACTGAATAAAGGTACGTTTTGCTTGGAACAACTATAGCGATTATCGCAGAGCGGTTATCGCGGGCCATTGATGGGGCCAATCACGGGCCAATATCGGCCAATATAGCGCACCAATATATACTCAAGAGATGATCACTCGAAGAAAAACGAAACAATACAAAACAATACTAACCAGTACTCTGCGATGATCGCTGCGCTACTATCGCTCTGCGATCATCGCAATAGTCTCTCCAAGCAAAACGTACCTTAAGTATAAATAATTCTTCCTTATTTCAAACCATTACAGCTTCAGTTGTACTTAACTGCTTTTGAAATATTTAGAAGGAAAAATCCCTATTTTGCTAAATTTTTCTCCTTTTTTACCTAATTGCGCGCTGACAATTCCAGGGTTGGTATTTTAATGATTCCTTTAAGTCACTTTATGATCAGGAGTGCAATTCAGCTTCGAGAAAGTTGTTTATCCAGGAAGAAGCCTCTCTCTCTCTCCCAACAGTAATACTTGATTTTGAATGTACATTATGTTGGCATTACCAGTCCAGCCTCACTCTCAGCTTTTGGCAGCATTCTGGGATTTATTTTATTATAAAGAAAGAAAGAGATTTACTCATAACACTATTATATAATATGGATTAAAACACATAAAATTGTAAAAGAAATTGCAATTATTAAAAGAATAAGTAAATCTACTCATCCTAGATGTTGCTAATTATAAAAACTAAAAGAAGAATTTTTTCATAAAAAAGTTTTTTGAAAAAATGTAGGATCACGTTTAAAAGCTAAGCTGTTATGAAAGTCTATCTGAAGTTATTATTATAATTAACATTTAAAATTCAGTAATAATCAGTATTTCAAGAAAATCCAAACCCCAAACGTAAATAATTAGCAACAATAAAATAACAACAAACACATTAAGATTTTAAATACTTTCATGGCCATCAAAAACGATTGGATTTATTTTGCTGTTTTTAGACGGTAAAGAAGTTTCTACCGTTAAATTTGATTGATTCCGAAGTATTTAGTTCCGAAGTAATTAATACCAGAAAATTTTATCAAGATGTCATACGAATTTAAAATCTTGTTCGACTTTTACTTACAGAAAATGTCGCATTGTGAAATAAGAAAAAGTTTATTGCAAATGACATAAAATAATCGTGGATCTAAAATGTAGCAGTTTCATTGATACTCATTTTAATTTCGTCTTGTGAGAATAGAGATTCATACAAAATTACCTATGTCAACTCCTTCAATGGCATCTCCCTTTGTCTGCGGTCGGAAATCGTACACTTGTCTGTTTATTGCCAAATGTCTCAAACAGCCTTTGAAGCCTGTTTGAGCTTGGGTCCTTTCTGCTACCAGAGATATGTTGGGGGAACCACCAAGAAACAAATTCAGACGAAATGTTATTCTCGAAAACAAGCCCTATGGAAATATTCTAAAGTTATACTGTAAAAAGAAAAAAGTTTTCACAAGAAAATAAATAGCAAATAGAAAATTATGATGTCAAGAGTGTGTTTCATAAATATTCACAACATTGCATCACTAATGTGATTTTTCCGGCGCTTACTCTGCTATTCTTGGTAAAGATATATTTTCGATATAAATGTTTTATATATTTTATAAGATTAATCTTATCTCATACATATTCATATACAACTGAAAGAAAAGAAGGAAATTCCCTGTTGTACTTACCTTGTCACAAAATACTATGACGTACGAGTGAATAAGACTAAAAAAGCATAAAAATTCAACCTACCTTATACTTCACACTCAAGGCATAAGCATTAAAGAACTTTTAAAGACATCCCGAAACATATGATGCAAGATATATCCTTTATATATGAGACAAAATGTACTTATACAATGTTTTCTAATTATTTAAGGTTCTGTACTTAAGATATTTACTAAACTGGAGATGTATCATTTTTCATTATAATTATTACACAGCTAAAATTATGTAATTTTTAATTAGAAATATGAACTGTTGATTTCAGTTTAAGTACTTAATACGTATGATTAAATTTTGCTTATTCCCTTGGGAAAAACTCAAGAAAACAATGTTTCAGAGTTATGAGAATTAAAGGCTAACGTTTACATATATACATGCATTTTAACAATTTTTTGATGTTCAATATTACCTTAATTTTTACTGCTTTTAAATTACACGTAAAGGCCTATTTTAAATAATTAAATGTGATTTTCTTTTTTGATTGCGGTCTGTGATACTTTTACCGGATATATAATAAAGCAAGAACGCGTGTTAATAACAGTGGTAAGTTGCAATATAACTTTACAATATATAATAATTAGAAAATAGTATACAGTATAATTTTTACATATTTTAAAGCTTTCATTTTCCATATGCGTTACTGTTTAAGTCTTAATATGTAATTAAATATTGTTTTCGTTAATGAGGTAAAAATGAGTATTTTTTCAAAATGAAGATTTCTGAATTGACGTCTGAAAAAAAATTGGAAACAAATCTCTGGTGTGAAAAGCTGAGCATAAACACTTAACAAAAAATGTAAAATTAGATTCATTCTAAGCGAATTGATTTAAGCTCGTAAAAAATGGAAAGAAACTGAAGTTCATTGACGTTGGCTTTGTTGAGAGAAAAATACAACTAAGCCATTATTAACTCTCTCTCATTCACCTAAAATATCCAATGTTGTACCTTTTTTATATCAATAATGTTTTCTAGTTTGCTAATTTAAATGAGAGTTTTGAGATGGAGGAAGAATGAAGAAGAAACTTCTCCGGTGTGACTGCATCTGGTAGGAAAACGAAACAACCAATACCTTTGATCTTCCTTGAACTTGGCTGCCACTGTTTAGTTGCATCCAAGCATCCCACCTGTCTCTATAGATTGTTAAAGAATTCCAAGAACGAAGTACCACGGGTTGATCGCTGATAAGTATTCCTTCTCCCATACCACAGTCAAACCTGAATATTGAAATGTATAAGTAACGTTAAAGTTCTGGATTGCAAACATTATAAAAGAAATCTCGTATGGCTAGGAAATATGTAAGAATTTCATTTAATCTATATAAAATCAAGATTATCCAGTTACGGGACAGTGGTTCTTAAGTCTATGATCAGAATTTATAGGGATTCACTTGATATAAAGTAATTAGTTTTCGTATGAACTAATTTTAACTCAAATACACGGTGCGGCAGAAAGAACATTCCGAGGGTACAAATAAATAAATAAATAAATAATTAAAATAAATAATAATAATAATAAAATAATAATTAATAATAAATAAATAAATAAATATTTTTTATTTTTCTCAGGTATAAAAGATTTCTTTCTCGATCTTGCTTTATATTTTTGTTATTGACGTTCCAAATCAGAACGTTCTTTCTGTCGCACCCTGTAGTTAAATTATATCAATTCCCAATGTATAGATTTCCACGATTTGGCGACTTTTGTCTGCTATCTTAGTCTTGTCAAACGGCCGCAAACAAAATGGCCGACCTCCAGACCTGAAACGTAATGGATTAATGGATATTTGAAATTTGTGATTGCAGAAGAAACTCGTAGTGACTGCAAACTTACTCAAAAATGTTCGATACAAATTAAAAAAATAAACAAAGTTGAACGCAAAAATTAAAAAATGAAAGAAAGTCACATAACGTGATTTATTAACAAGCAGAAAACAGGAAATGAAATTTACTACGAGTTAAAATCTACCGAAAAATGCAAAATGAAATAAAAAACTCAAAACCTTTTAAACCAACATATTAAAACATACAAATCCCTTAAAGAATACTTAAAATTATTAACAAAACATTTTAAATAAAAGTTTAACAAAAACTAAATAAACCTTTAAAATGACTGAAAACCCGAAGAAGAAAAAGTAATAAAACTCACATCACTTTAAAAAAATCCCAACTAAATAAAGACTCAAAACTCACAAAAGCGTATAACATTAAAATATAAATGTACTTAAAAAACTGAATAAAACTTATAAAAATATTAAATATTTGAAAAACAAAAAAATTGAAGGACTGTTATATTTAATTCTCATTATAGAACTCAAAAAATAACAATTTAAATAGAGAGTAAACGGTCACATTTGGCGACAACGTCGTATACTTGACAATTTTTTAAAACTCCCCAAAAACGAGTAATCCGTATTCTAGGATAGAGTTTTAAATAATTCTCAAATTAATTGTTGCAGATGTTTGAAATCTAAATGTAACTGTCCCGATTGGTCTCAATTATGTCTATTATAAGTCTTTTAATCTTAAAAGCATTCTGGCCTTTCGAAGTAATCGATTTCAAACCTAGGGCGTTCTTAAGAAACTCCTTTTGATTATCGAACGTCAATAATGGAAAACTTTAAAAAAAGAAAGAAAAATCAGGAGGAATTTAACACAGTATTGCATTTAGCTTATTCAGTCCAATCTCGTAGTTTATATTAATACTTTACTAAGTTGCCTTCAATATTTTTTCTGGTAGTCTTAAGCGTCTTTTTTAAACCCCCATGCTATTAAATAGTTTTAAGCTCTGCTCAAAATTGTCGCGCTCTCATCTTATTGGTGTAGAAGAAATCCTTGGATAGAGAGATCTGAAAAGGATCTGGGTTCAGTAATGTAACAGTGTCAAATCATAAAATTGAAGAATACTATATGAAAATTAGAGAAGTACTAGTTTAATATCTTTTACTTTATTTTAACGTTAGTCTATCAAATTAAGACATTATATGCAATTTTTTTTAGTAAAACTTTTTAACCTTATTGAAGTATTCTAAGTAAAAACCTCAAGAAATTTTCAAGTGTGTGGGCATTTATTAATGAAATTTTTTAAAATCTTTCAAATGACTTGCTAGAATGCTTTTTCCAATAGGATAACCTTTAAATAAATGTGACAAACAAGGGATGTCTATGAGGGAAGATGAAAACTACTTTTTAAGTATGTGCCAATATTTCAGACTGCGAAGGAACGCTAACTTAATTTTTTTTTCTTTAGTCGCGTGAATCTCCGTAACTACTAATTCCACCGAAGTGGTTTAAAATCCCTGCTTTAGTATGTTTAATTTGATAATGAAGCAAAACAATCTGGTCATCGTAGTTTAAGGGGGTCCAGGACACAAAATTGTTCAAATTTCCGAAAAAAAGTTTATTGCATTAAAAATTTCTGTGTTCTTTTACGCTTAAATTGACGTTTAAATCATGTTTCTATCTTAATTAGAACAGGATAAATTATTATTTTTTTTTTGCAGCATTCTAATAGTAGCCAATCGTTGTTAAAACCTGTAAGTGCGTTCTTCTGCATGTTGGGTCTTCATGATGAAAAACGTCATTCTGCATGATCCCCATTTCTTTTCTTTAAATTGTTATAAGTCAAGAACCGTTAAAGATAAATGGTTGAAACTTCTAATGTCTTTTTCAACTATTTTATTTTAATTTTGATTCAGCAAATTTGAAAAAAATATTTACTTTTGAAAATATGATTTTTTTAAAAAAAGTTACATAATTTTTTTGTAATTTTTAATCTAAATATTTTTATTTAAAAAAAATTAATATTTTAAAAAATGGTGAATTAAAATTAAAACTTATATTCTAATTATAATATAAACTTATATTATTTTATTTCTGTTTAATTAAATGAAAAAATTTTGAAATTCAATAAATAATATTTCGAGTTATAACGATTTTAAATTACCCCACTTTTACTAAAAATTTTAAATTTTAAAATTTTTTAAAAACTTTTTCAGAAGTTTTATGATGTGATTTTGTTTACAAATTATATGGTTAACCATTACAAAAAAATTCGAAATTTTAACTCAATAAATAAAAAATTTTTCAAAATATGTCCAGGACCCCCCCTTAAATAAATAAAATACTCCTGAATTTTACATGTTTGACACTGTGTTAGAGATAATTGATTCAAATCCTTTTTAAACTACTCTTAGTTATTCGTAATAAACCATTAAAAAATTCTCATTTTATCCTAAATTATTCCTGTAAAGTAATATCTAGCAGCATTGACTCAATTTATGAGGGATTTTTTAAGTATCCGAATCAGATTGGTTTCTTTCTAGCAACTTTCATGATAATATGGAACCTATTTTGAATCGAAAAATATCCCTTTATACTAGCTATTTCAAAAATGCTTAAAACATATTTAATCTAATGCCTTGACAAGAATTTCTGCATAAATATATTTTGTTGAGATGACAATTTTCTCTGTTAAAGACATCTTATTTCTTTCCATGGCGTATCAATCGATTTTTGGAGATAAAAAGATTATAATTGGAATTTATAGTTGCGAACATTTTAAACTAGTTTCACGCCATTCTGTACAAGTAATTCTCTGCTGAAATATTTTATCTGCTTATAACTACTATTACACAATATTATTTAATGAAGCCCTTCGAAATCAGTATTCGTTAATGTGAATTTTTTTGGAGTGACCATTCTTCCCAAAAAATTCTCTTATAAAGTCTTCTTATAAAGTCTTCCCAAGAATGACAAGAATTATCGGTGTTATTACCAGACGCTGTTACTCATTAAAGGAGCCTGAAGTCACATATTATTTCAAATTCTCATAAGTAAAATCAATAAGACTCAACAAGAAAGGAGATTTTTTTCCCCAAAAAATATTTTGCTTGTGATACGAGAGAGCAAGTGAAGTGATCGTCCCCCATAGTATGTTTTTGCTGCTGTTCTCTCCTACATCAACCGGCAGAATAGATCGGTTGAACTCGTGTCCATTTTGGAGCATTATTTTGTTAGTCATTTGAGAGGAATGTGTATCCTCCCTGGTTTAAGAATATTTGGCCTTTTAGCAATCTTGAATATTTGCCTGAAATTTGTGTGCTTCGGCCAGTTGGACAGGGCCCAAGATAAAAAGGAATACAGATATATTTCAAATATATTAATCTTACTGCACTTTTGGATAGAAATTAGCAATATTTGTCCTGGAAATGGATAGTCGTGTGATTTTATTATTTAAGAGAATTGCCAATTTAGGGCAGTTTTAAACTGTACTTTTTGAATTACGGATTTATTTGTCAAATCTGAATATAGAGAAACAGTCTCAAAAAATGTATAAAAAATCATTCAAAATGAAACTGGTTAATATTTACAAGAAACATAAGTGAAATATAAAATGAAAATGATAGTTCAGGTTCCTATTCTACATCACTGAAATCAGATTATACCAATGCTTTTTCATCTATTTCTCAATTTTACGTTACTCTGCGCTATGTTAAGACTAATAAACTGGTGAAAAGAAGTATTAGTACGATTGACATTTATAACAGAACTGCAGAGGACATAACAAGAATTAAAAAAACATCTTTTGGAAGGATTTAGATTGAATGTCAATCTCCTTTTGCAATCTTACGATGCTTGCCATAATGAGGGGCTATATTTCCCTGAAGCACGGTATATTCACTGGTATGCTCCCCAAAAAGAATTTATTTCGTTTAAAAACGTCTTCTTTCTCCACAAATTCTATAAAACTGATTTTAGCTAATATAAAATTCATTTAGTTCTTCTTTTCTTTGAGCAACGTTAGGGATTTACCCCAAGAAACATATACAAGAAAAAGTCTTTCACAAAGAGAAATAAGATACAACTTTTATTCCTGTGTTAAAAGTTGAATCTCTACAAATAAATCCTAGTTTTTGAGTGCTTTGAAAAAATTCACAGTGAAATATACCGACATGACAAAACAATCAGGGAATCCCATGATTAAGGCTGCTGTATACTAACAATATTGGATTCGCTCACCTCAAAGGAAAGTTGTGGAGAAAATTTATCTGCTATTTACAGCTACATAAATGATGATAATCAAATGCAAATGGTATTTTCAGATAGCCTGAACATTTTTGCACCTTGCAACATAATTCAATTTATAAATTTCGACCACCAAAGGAATTGATGAGCGTTTAAAACAAACTATACCAGATTTTCCTCCCCGAATAATTTAAATTTAAAATATTATTTGCATTTTTAAAAACGAAAAAAAACCCCAAGGTGTAAAATTTCTTTCTCTATTACTGAGTACAATTTGAAAAGAAAAAAACTTTAAATCCAAGTCGGCAATCCTTCGACAAATTTTCTCCATAGGTTAACATTGAGGTGAGCGAATCCAATAGGGTTAGTACACAGCAGACTTAACGGAAATTTTCAGGAGGTGAGGATTTTCCCTGTTTTTTTTTCTATTCCTTAATTCAGCAAGTTGATATTTTGTTTAAGATCGTGCAGCCGAAAAATTCTACAACCACAATCTTGTCACAAGTTATTAAGTAATACAGACTTGCTATCAGAGAAATTAGAAAAAATAATGTGCATCAAATTATGGTAGACAGTGAAGCTATAAATAAAAACATTTGTGGCTTTTATAATGGTGTTAAAATAGATGAAAAAGAAGCTCGTGGCTATGTAATTACTCATAAAAAGATAGATTTGAATAACACGGCGTAGTCCATTTATTTGACGTTTTAAAACTGAACAAAATAAACTCTTTAATAATAATTTCCTAGATATTTCTTCTTTTATAAGAAGCTCTAAAATGATTATAAAAGAAATAAACTGAGGAATGAATTGAGCACAGAATGTATTAATAATACAGTTAAGATGCATAACTATTAAATACTACATAATGTAGCAGCACCCTCTTAATATTTTAAAAAAATTCGAACACATCGGAGACATTTCAGAAGTGACAAAATTATTAGAAATTGATCTTGTTACCTCAGTACTTATTACAGAAGCAGCGCGTTGTTCTAGCGCACCAAAGTGAATAAAATTATTTTTATGTACTCCGTGGGTTAGATTGGAAGACAGTTAAATAGTCCTTGCAATGCATAAAGAAGTTATAGCAAAAATTCCAAATTTTAATGAAAAAAGGAAAGATTTGCTCCTCACTTAGTGAAACCGAGAAGCAGAATTTCTGAATAAATAAAGAAAAAGGAATTTTTTTTGAATATTCTTAATGTTTGATCCTGAATATTATCAACTGAGAACTGTATACCTAAGAAAATATACTAAACATAAAAAAATATTTTCAATTCATGACAGCTATATTACAATTCTGGAACAGAAAGAAAAATATACCCAAGTGGCTAAAAATGGTTTTAAGATGTTATATAAACTAAAACTCTCAAATATATATATAACACATCTATGAGCCAAAAAATAACCAACATTTATCTAGTATACATTAATTTATATGTCCATGTTTCTATTAACTAAGCAACAAATTACATATTTTGGACCCCACCACAGAAAAAGCCAATCGCCATTCGAAATTAATATATCTATGCAATATATTTTTAATTTAATGTATTCATAAGTTGTAACAAAGAAAGCTACGTACCTGAATTCGATGAAGCCTTTGTTTAAAGTAATAGATATAAAATCTCCCTGAAGGTCAAACTTTTCTCCACTGTATAAAATTAAGCCATCGTTTGACTCCGGTCGAAACTCAAGTGTCACCTGCATAGATTTGTGAGCATCTCGTAGAATGGGAAGTGCTAAATATGATCCATCATGAAATCTAGGGTATTTTGCTTCCACGGCTAAAAAGAGAAAACAAGGGTTATTTATGAAATTTTTTTCATTTTCGATGGCAGGGCACAGACATGTCAAAGAAACACAGAAACATGCACATAATACATAAAGTGGTGCAAAGTAGATATATCTCACCGCAGTGCACCTTGTGCAACATCCCTGACGGCAAAGCGATCTAAGGTTTTCGGCATGCGTTCATGAAAGTAACCGAGATAAATTATCGTATAGAAGATACAATTGTTCTTAAAAAGTATTAAAGTGGTCATTTACAGACTTTACTGTAACATTGTGGTGTGAGACAAATTATTAGCACATATATACACAACATTCATGCAGAGTTGCATCACAATAATCAAGAACTATTCTTCGAGCTTCGTGGGTCTGGACACAAAGCTCCAGATTACTTAACTGACAAGACTCCAGAATTTTTCACGGTTGTACAATAATTGTGCAATTACTAAGCGCATGTTTTTTGTCCGTGATTAAGTACCACAGTTTTAAATGGACGACGTCAAATATTTTAAATAGAAAATATATAGAATATACAGAAAACACGGTGTTGCCAAAAGATGTACAATGGTGTGCACAAAAATAATCAAACCTTTAAGTGAGGAACAAAGTATTAAAAAAAGGGCGAAACCAATCTCCACAGCATCCGAGAAACATGTAGCTAAATTTGATGACTAGCCACAACAACACTATCTCTTAACATGGCGCCTCAACAAGGCAGACACTTTCAGCTGACGGAGACCAAATTAAGAATTACTACGGTAAGGATGATATGACATCGGTCCCTAAGATAGTTCCATATGAAGGTAATTCAATTGCAGTATCTAGTCAATAGTATTCTGTCATAACAGAATACCATTGGAATCAAGAACCAAGAATAAAATTCAACATGAAAACGCTTTTTCCTCTCACAACGAAAAAATGCGATTTCGGTGGAGAAGATTCCTTCAGAGAAGTAATCATACATAGCTTTTCAATAAAATGGTTTGTATACCTGTCAAACAAACTACTGGTGCGAGTTAGATTCCTGACCACATCTAGTTATTTTAGATGAAAATAGATTGTGTGTAAGAGTATGTAGAAAAGAAGTGAACGCCATAAACTTAATTTGAATTTTAAATAAATTAGGGGTAGCTATTTTAAATTTTATTTAAAAATCAGGTAAAGAATCTTGCATTTGAGTTAATTAAATTAAAGTTAAAACTGATTAATCTTCAAAGCCCGAAATTCACTGTTCGCGTTTGCTCGTTACAAATCATAATATAAAAATATAGGGTGATTCACTAGAGAGAGACCCCCAAGTATTCTGTAATAACTCATGCTAGAATCAAGAAATATGAACGAAACAACGTACAGCATTCTCCTCAGTAAATGGCACATCACATCACATGGTTCTCGGATGAGGCGTAGTTCCATTTGTCGGGTTATGTTAACTCGCAAAAAACCCGTATATGCGCTGCTGAAAATCCCTTTGCCACTCACCGAAACTGCTCCATGATCAAAAGTTGGTGTGTGGTGCTCGATGTCCCATCATAGATGTTGCGCATCATAGGTGCCATTTTTTCGACACCACCGTGAACACCGATGTGTACTTGAAATTTTTTAACAGTTCGTGAATCAACTGGAGGATCGTGAGTCAACGGTTACTTCCAGAAAGATGGAACAATGGGTCACATATCGGAGAAACATGGCGGAAATTGAGTGCTTCTTCGACAAGAATGTAATTTTAAAAGAGCTTTGGTCACCACGGTTGTCTCATCTTATACCACCAATATTCGGGGATCCTTTGAGAAAAGTCTGTCATGATAAGCCTCGCACTGTGAAAGATGTGAAGGAAAACATTCTCCGTGAAATAGCTGCTATTCCCCCTGATATCCTTGCCAATACGTTCAGGAACATGGAACGCCGGTTCGGAATGTGTCTGGCAGAAAACGAAGATCACTTTCAGCATTGCATGTAATGCGATCGATTGCAAATACATCAAGTTTTGTAACCTATTTTTTTGGTTATTCAAATTGCTTCATCCTAGCGAGCGTTATTGCAGAATATTCGGGGACTCTCGAGTGAATTACCCTATGGTATTGATCAATAAAGATTTTTTTTTTACATATTAAGCTCTTATGCTTTTCAAACATCATAATTTTACTGATTTTTCTTTAACTTGGAGTTTAAAAATTTCCATACCAAGACTAATAAAATATATATTCAGATATAAAATATTTATTCCCTACCTTGCAAATTTATACTTTACGAGCCGGTGGCTATTATTACACGAGGGGAAAAACAATCCAGTTTGGTCTGTTCTCAGAAGATTCAACATCCTAAACATGGCTACGCAATTGTTGACTGAGATATGCCGCATATATTAACATCTTCTGGTTGAAACCTCTCAGCGGTTGAGTCGTAATTTCTCCATCGCTTACTTTCAACTTCAAACGTGTTTGTGACAGGTTATTCTCGCTTTAATTTGGTGTGCAAAAGTGCCTCAGTTGGTACAATTTTGAATGCCAAACTAGAGGATGGAATAATTCTTCAGAAACACTTTTTCTCGCTGAAAGAAAGAGGCTGAAAAGAGGTCTCGAACGCTTAGAGGGTTAAGCTTATTCTCATGATCTGTTATTAGTCTTAGAATTTCTGGAGTCTAAGTTGTTTTCTGTTGTTCATTGGGTACCTATCACACCATTCAACTTATATGTCTTACGTGTCTCCTCATTATCGGGAAATTCAGCCAATGATTGAAATTGGACAGACAGAATATTTAGAAATGGGGCGACTAAATCCCCAGTCTAACAAGATGCTATGTGGATGAAAACCTCTTTTTCCCCAAAAGAAAGAAAATTGTTTTCCCTGATCTAATAACATCAGCCTTTGTGCACGAAATTCTTCAGAATCGGATAACTAAAAGCTCTATTGCTTTAAAACAGGGGTCTTGAATGCAAAATATGGAAATATATTAATAGCACAAAACTAGCTTTTCATATTGTATCACCCAAGAGTTAATTATTGTTATAGACGAGATCAACACACGTTCTAAACGAAATCTAAAGCCACGGAAAATATCCTTATGTCGATTAACAGATACAGTTTTAGCTATGTTCCAGTGCCTAAAGGAAAAAGTCAAAACTTAACATCCAGAGAGATTGTCGGAATTTACTAGGTTATTAAAGGCTCTATAACTTTGAAAATTCTTGGATACGAAACAAGGGTAAAATCTTAAAAGTCCAAAATTATAGTTATACACAGAATTAGTCAACAGATAATTATTTTTATGGACGAGTTTAATATATACGTTCTAAAAGAGATCTTCTAGTGCAACGGAAAGTATCGTTGTGTCTATTTATTGTTAGAGGTAGGTTTCACTATATGAAGAAGGAAGACAAATCTTGGAAAATATGAATAAAAAAAATTAATCTTACCTTTTTCGCAGAAGATTCCACTTCTCCCCAAAGGGCAGCGACATCGGACCGCTCGCTTAGAGTCAGAGTCAGGAACACATATACCCCCCGATTCACATTGAATGTCTGAACAAGTATGGAATACTTGATGAACAGAAGGCGTTGAAACAACTACAGTGTTCATAGGTTGATATACATCAGAATGCTCAGTTTGTTTAGGCGCCAGTAAAATGTCAGCTGTTTTCACATTCAAAGAATTTAAAGAACGTCCAGCAGAATTATCGTGCAGATGTTCATATGATATAGGAATGTATGGCCGCCGTTTGTCATGTTTGTCGAGCGTTTCGAAGTTGACTTGAACATTCTCCCGATCATGTTTCGGATTATAACTGTGAGAAAGACTTGCCAGATGCCCCCGATTAATCGTATGGAAAGAACGAATATTGTCTTGGTCTTCGTCCAAAAAATCTTCAGATGATGTTCCATTCTCTAGCCATGATGAGTTGCTCCAGTTTAAGGTATCTTTTAGTTTTGAGTTTTCTGGAAAGGAAAAAAAAAGACTTATACAAAGAAATGAGAGGAAAAACTGAACTACCCTACAAAATCAAGCAAATATAGGACGAATAAACCGTCATGACGTCAATAAAATATCAAATAATGAAAAAATGCTGTTAATGCATTTAACAATTTAGTTCAGGGACAAGCAAAGATCACCGTGCAGTTCTACTGAGCATGGTGTCAGGGCCTCAAAAAATTACAGAGTCCCCTGAAGTTCAGTCCTCATCATCAATATATATAAAAAATATAAATCAACGATGAACCTTCACCGTAATTGATAAAATTTTGTCTCAAAATTACAAAATATTCAAGTTGAAAATAGATCATTATAATTCTACTCGTCCAGAAATGATTTTTTGAACATAAAATCAAATATCTGAAAACCGATACAACCCGCAATGACGGACAGTATTTTAGATGCACCATACCACTGCATGACACATGTTTGTGTGTGATTTGAAAAATAAAAACAAACTTTATCACACAA
This sequence comes from Dolomedes plantarius, assembly GCA_907164885.2. NCBI lineage: Eukaryota > Metazoa > Arthropoda > Arachnida > Araneae > Dolomedidae > Dolomedes > Dolomedes plantarius. Next base: position 27,545,594 of record OU015501.1, on the reverse strand, counting down.
ACACTCAAAGTCAAAGACAAGGATTTCATCAATTTTCATAATTTTTTTTAGTTGAATATTTCAAAATGTATTCGTCCCGTATCACGAAAAAATTACTTTAGATACACACTATTGTATTACAATCATTTGTGTGTAAAGACATGAATTTAAATGGTCTAGAGAAAATTAAAATTTGAAATAAATCTTATGGATTTTATCGATTTTTACAAATTTTAAAATCGAATATTTCAAATTCTATTCCTTCCATATTTTTGATTTTTTTAGAGAAGTCAATTGTATAACTATAATTTGTATATAGCAACATGAATTTAAATCAACTTCATCATATCAAAATTTAAATTAAAACTTACAAATTTTATGTGCATGGCATTTTTGCACATTTCAAAATCAATCATTTCAAAATCTATTCGTCTCATATTATTGGATAATTATTTTTAGACACACTACCTATGACTGTCGTTTGTGGATGTTTAGAAAAATCTCCAGGTTTGATAGACAGAGAAGGTTTTGGGAGATCACTTTTAATTTTGAAATTATAAAAATCTTTTTCTACGTCAGGTACATCTATAGGAATTCTAAAATATCTTTCGAGATGAATAATTCATTTTGAAACGACTCTGTGACCTTTCAGCAAAGATGCAGTGAAATTTAACATTTAGTCACAATGAACGTCACCATATGTTGTCATTTCGTCACAACTGTAATATGAGACACTGTTAACTTACCATAACGTCACAGCGATGTTTATGCCAACATGTTTGTTGCCCTCATAAGGGCTGCAAGATTTATCAGGAAGTAGAAGAAACCGATGTGTCTAAAGCTCGTATTAAAACGATTTTAATAGATTGGCTCCCTTTAACTGAAAAGCTATGTTAAATGAACTAAAATCAGAATGGGAAAACAGTACAAAACCAACAAGAGAAACAGGACTTTGGATACTGTGTAGCTTCAAAATATGGTTATTTTTTTTCTATCTCCCATTTGCACAAATTTTACATCTTGCTGGATGCTTTCATAAAGCAGTTTAGAGAAACAGCATTTGCAAGAATGATGAACATGTTAGTGAAGCAAAAAATGACAGGTATCATTCATAAGTGTTTTGAGATTAAAAGAAAACTGAAGCAGCGGTGATATATTTATAACTGATAGAGATATATATTTCTAATGTGTTATGCTTTCATCTATTGTATTAATTGTTCAGCCTGAAAAAAAATATTTCTAATGGCAAGCAATAAACAAACAAACAAAAAAAAATGGTACAACAAAACAGCCAAATAAATGTAAAATGAAGAAGGAAAAAGGAAACTTATCAATTGCTCAATGTAACAATTCACATCCTATTTTATGAAGAATTAATTGATAAAAATAGCAATAAGTTATGGGTTGTTAAAAATGCCAGAAAGATATAAAAAGAGAAAAACGGAACTGTTTCTTGGAACCATACTTGCACTCTGTTTAAATAAGAAATACGCCTTAACAAAACAGAAATTATGTAAACAAAGAATTAAGTGTATTTCTTCTAAATGTAATTTTTTCTGTAGTTTAAGTTTTATTAGATTCCAAATTATAAGTATATTACGACAGGTCTTCTTTTTTGCATAATCATTAATTATTCTGACATTTCCTGTGGTAGCAAAATAAATACCTGTAATATACAAAATGAAGAAAACTATTTGGAAATCGATTCAATGTGATCTAAAAGGTTTTCATGCGACTAGTTTGTTGGGAATAAACTTTTCCCTCCCCTTGTAATTCAAGTCATCGAAAATGTTTTACAAGCAAGTCACAAATTCTCATTATTTTCTTATATTTGTGTTTCTTTCCCAATTTTTAAAAAATGTCCAGATGCAGGATAAGAATAAGATTTATAACTTTTTCAAAAATCAAAGAAATGCTTAAAAATATATTCATAAATTAACAGCTTCCATATTCAAGCAACAGGATTACTGCCGTCAAATTTCATTTTTGGAAACACTTTGTTCCGTTATACACACAAAATAAATATAGCGATAGATCATGTTATATCAAAACAAATAAAAATGTTTTATAACTATATCTAAGTAATAATTGAAATTATTAAACTTAATCAGGGGCAAAATACTCTGGTTAAAAGAATGCATACATAACTTTAATTGCAACAATAAAAAAATAAAAAACAGTAGATGTTAACTTCCCTAAAATCATATTTTTGCGAAATAAGAAGTACAAATTTTAATCTACACTGAAGTGCCACTGAATTAGGGATAGCAAAGCCTATGCAAATTGTGTAGCGCTGCGCATCATGTATGCGCAAGTGAGGGCGCTGTGGTAACAGCATATATAGCGCGGACTGTGGATGTTCTGAATTAGTTGTTGGAATTGCCAGTATGGGTAAACTGCCTGATTTAGACGCCTTCTATGGCGGAGAAATCGTAGGTGCGCGACGCATGGGCCATTCAATTTCCGAAATCGTTAGACAGCTAGGATTTTTCAAGGTCGACAGTGTCAAGAGTATACCAAGAATATATGGATGGTGGAAAAAAAACTAGCGATCGGGCAAACTGCAAAGGACAATTAGCCTTGACAGTGCGTGGTGAGAGACGGCTCAGGAGTATTGTACATAGCCAGCGCAGCCAAACATTAGCTCAAATTACCACCCAGTTTAATGACGGTGCCAGTCGTACAGTCAGTAAACGGACTGTGCAACGCTCGCTTCATCGTATGGGTTTCGGAAGCCGTCGACCTACGAGAGTACCATTGCTCTATACTCGCCATCGGGCTGCACGTCTTGCCTGGGCAAGAGAGCACAGGGACTGGAGTGTAGAGGACTGGAAACGAGTAGCATGGACTGATGAGTCTCGATTCCGACTACTTAACGCCGACGGGAGGCTGAGAATATGGCGTCAGGCTCATGAAGCCATGGATCCTGCATGCCTGGCTGGAACTGTAGAAGGGCATGGTGGCTCAATCATGGTCTGGGGTGTTTTTTCGTGGCACAGTTTGGGATCTTTGGTGCGTGTACCAACCTCCCTCAATGCAATTCGGTATATTCGGAGTTTCTTGGTGATCACCTCCATCCGTTTATGCTGTTCTGTTATCCGCACGGTAATGGAGTTTTCCAGTAAGACAACTGTACCTCTCACAAGTCCCAGTTGGCTACTGGCTGGTTGGATGAGCATTCCTCTGACTTCTCTGTCATGAATTGGTCACCTAGTAGCCCAGACTTAAATCCTATTGAGCATCTTTTGGATGTTTTGGAACAAGGCGTGAAAGGCTATCACACAGCACCAAAGAACCTTACTGAATTATGGACAGCTTTAGCCAATATTTGGCAAGCCATTCCCGTGGAACGTTTCCAGAAACTTGTTGAATCTATGCCTCGTCGTGTGGCAGCCGTTATCAAGGCCAGAGGAGGCCCAACTCGTTACTAGGTAGGTATCCCTAATTCAGTGGCACTTCAGTGTATTTTAATCAATGATTTGTAAGAAAATGTTTATTACACTCCGACAAATTAAGGTTCCATCAACATATCCTACAATTCGAGTAAACAATTGGAAAACAGAACAAAATATACAGGAAGTATAATATAATACACTAAACCTTTGAAAATTTCTACGTAATTTTAAAGGAATACGAGACACTAAATTTTAAAAAGAAAAGCTCATTTTTAAACTACGTAAAACATACTGTACAACTTCTAGAATAAATGAACAGGAACAACGTGCTTATACGACGATTACGTATATCCGTAGATACAGCATTTTTATGTTGTACTGGTTATGCGTAACCAGTTGTACATTTGTAATTCAGGTCTATTTATCTCGGAATGGAATTTTTCATGATATATCATATTAAAAAGGATATAGCTAAAATTCCTTGCAAGGAAATTGTGTTAAATTTCGTTTGGTGTTCTTTTGTTCTATATTAAACTGTTTTGAGGATTTTTAAATTTACAACAAAAATTCTGAAAATATTTTCCCTGAAGTAAAAACCATCCTATTAGGATTATTTTCTTTTGCTCTTCGTAATGATTTACAATTTTATTAATTAAAGTTTCATAAATGCTGAAGACCAATTATTTTTAATCTTTCCCTATGCCGAAGCGTGAAAAAATTATTCAAATGGATCTCATGGCTCAACAAATATATTAAATTAAATATGCTTTTAATTTTAGATTTGATTTTTTTAATCTAAGGAACATTTCAAAATAGTAAAGTATTTCTATATTTATGATAATCATTATGTGAAGATGAAAATGATTAAAAAATAACGATAACCATATTTGTGTAAATAAAAAAAAAAGATTTTCTGACCCAAATTTCTTTGACCAAAATGTTCTTTTGAATAACGTTTATATTTGCCTTCTCCTCAAACATATTTATTTGTCTAGTATCCTAGTGGTAGCGTCTTCGGGTTTCGGCGCTGAGGGTGCTCGGATCGAATTCCGACAAGCACCATTGAATACCTCCTTGTGTGGGCTGGATATTGGCATGTTAAATCCGTAGACCGGAAAGTCCCTCTATGAGGTCAGAGAGGGTGTAAGAGGGTACAGTCCCCCCAGATGTCGCCCTTGGGGGTGCTCAGTCAAAATTGCGATGGCACTTGGCTAAATCGGACTCCGACCTTTGTGGTGCCATTATAAACTGGAGCCGCACTCCTCAGCCCACTAGCCCAGGGACACTTAAACTGTGACCGCGGGCCTCATGCGGCCAGCAAGCTTTTATTTGCGACCCGAGACACTCACACTCATTATTAGGCAGGTGCTTTGGTAAATATAATTTGGTAATTAGTGCCTGTAAAATACAAAACTGTACAAAAATGTGACACCTGTTGCTCAAGTTGTTTGCATCAACGTTTTTTTGTGAATCATCCCATTCGAAAATTAAAATATGAGAAGAACGTCTATAGAAATCGGTTTACTGATCCTTAACTTGATGATGTATTGAGATTGGCCTGTAGCAAGTATAAATCTGATTTGTTTAAAATAGTCAAAAGTTTGTCTCAACATCAAAAATCCCATTAATTTTAAATAAACTTTTGAATACATTAGATTTTTAGTTTTATTTTTTTCATTACTGTAGTGGAGTGGGTCGTGATCGCATAGGTAATATCTGAAATTATGAGCAAAGACATACCTGTCCCACTTTCTTTTATTTGAGTAGAGCTGATAACTGTAGGGTTGGAGAGTGTACTGCCGAACAAAAAGCTGTAAGGTTTACATAAGATTCGATTCACAAGAATCGAACTTTTAAGTGAATAAATTAAAGAAGCCGCTTGAGATATGCTAATTTCAAGGCATACGCAGTTGGTATAAATACCAAGCAGCTAGATTAAAGAAAAAAGTGTTAAGGAAGTGAAGTGTTGAGGGAGGAGCTAGGTTGATACTAACCTACGCGAGTTCTTGTTAGGCCCAAAGTTTACATAGCAGCATTGCTGGTTTGATTTTCAAGTATTGTGAGTATTTCAAACTATATTTCTTTGCAACGTGTCTCTATTGAAAGAATATGCCTTGCATGAATGTTATATATATCTCGTACTAGTAGTACGTATGCTTATGTTAAAAAGCAAAGTAATATGTGTCACTTTGAAATAAATGTTTATTAATTTAGAACTGTGTTTGAATCTAATTCATTAGAGTGCCACTTCAAATTATATACACCCAAGCTAGGGTAGAAGTGAATAATACTCTATAAAGCTTATGCCTAGCACAGATATTCAACACGTGCTTCTTCAACGTGTAGGCGTATCTAGATCAACCAATAAAGCCCGTCCAAGTTACTAGACGTCCATCAAGCCGAATTCTGAAATTCGCGTGCAGGCGAAAAGGGGAAAAATCTCGCCAATTTGGCGCTCGCCACAAACCCGTTCAGGTGGAAAAACGCAATGCAATTGGTCAGCGGCGACAGTCTGCGGCGATAAAATGGACAAAGGAACTTCGCCAAATATGCGAAGTGACTCAATCGTTTCAACTACGAAAAGGCGCTGGAAAAAATTGCGAAACACTTATATTCACTAATTAAAATTCAAAATTGTGTAGCTTTATGCTCTAATTACTGTAGTATGAAGTATAGTGTACTACGTTTGGCCGCGCTAGTCCATATGGACCTGGTCTAGAATACTTCCGGACAGGGGGGAATTAGAAACAACAACAAACATTGGCTGGTGTTATCAATAAATTATCACAACTGCTATTTAAAATTCCATAATAAATTTCTAAAAATAAAATACTTATTTCTCGCAAATGGTTAAAAAGTGTTAGTTATATTAAGGTTATTATCAGAATACAAAATGCAATATAACAACACTTTAGAAAAAAATACCCTTCTTATAAAACATAAGCTCATCAAAAATTATTTTAGTGGTGTAGTATTCATGCATTTGTGTAAGATATTTGTATTTTTATTACATGTCATTGCAAAAACCAGAAATTAAATTATTACCTTGAAATAACGGAGACAAAAAACAAAATTTAAGGTGTCCAGGACACAAAATTCTTCAAATTTTCGAAAAATATTCTTATGCATTAAAAATTTTGTGTCCTTTTTCGCTTAAAATGACTTTTAAAACATGTTTCTATCTTAATTAGAACAGCAGATATTATTATTATTATTATTTAAACATTCTAATAGTAGCCAATCTGTGTTTAAACATATACGTAAATGCGTTTTTCTGCATGATGGGTTTTTTCACCATTTCTCGTCTTTAAATTGTTATAAGTCAAGAACCGTTATAGATAAATGGTTCAAACTTGGAACATGTTTTTTTCAATTATTTTACTTTAATTTTGATTTAGCAAATTGGAAAAAATATTTACTTTTGGAAATATGATTTTTTAAAAATAAGTTACATCATTCTTTAAAAAAAAACGCTGAATCGAGATCAAGACTCATATATTTCTGTTTAATTAAATGAAAAAATTTTGAAATTCGATAAATAATATCTCGAGTTATAACAATTTAAAATTTCCTCCCTTTTAAAAAAAATTAATTTTAATTTTTTTAAGAAACTTTATGAGAAGTTTTATGATGTGATTTTATTTACAAGTTATATGGTAAACAATCCCAAAAAAATTCAAAATTTTAACTCAATAAATAAAATAAATTTTAAAATGTGTCCTGGACCCATAGGCATAGCGTGCTTATAAATTTTTTTTATTTATTTATTTATTTATTTTTTTGGGGGGGGGGAGGAATCGAATTCAGTTAGGGCCCTCCTCAGCTTATTGACTACCGGATGGTCCTTAAAATGTGAAATGTTACGATTTTTTGAAATTTAATAATAATATAATTAATGTTTGAGTAGTATTAAAAAATTATAGAATAAGAAAAAATAAATATAATATAAATAAAATGAGAAAAAATATAGCATCGAATTTTTGTTAGGGATCATATCATTGTTAAAAGCTATGTTAAGGTTAAAGACATAATTGGAATGTTCAGTTTCACAGTTTGAAAAGGCGGAAAAAATCAACTTTCTGAAAAGTTTTCTACAATTTTCTGATTTTAACTGAACTTCTATTAATATTTTAATTTATTTCAAGTTAAGTTAGGGGGGGGGGCATATGTCCCCCCGACGCTACACCTATGCCTGGACCCCTTAAATTTTATGTGGCTGGAAAATGAAAACAGACTCTCCAACCTTTTTAAATAGAATGAATACTAATATGATAAGCTCTCAAGGATCTAGGAAAAAATAGGTGGAGAAAGAAAAAAAGATTATAATCAATGCCCATCGGTGGATCACTCCAATGAGATAAATATATAAATCAATAAACAGAAAAAGGACTAAAAGCCTTGCTTAGGGATTTCAGGTTGGAAGAATAATGGATGTGAAAGAAAGGTTACAAGAGTCACCACACAAAGAAAAAAATTTCGGGCTTACGAACACTGTTTTTCTTTTCTTTTCACTCCATGGAGCGTACAGCTGCTTAATATCCACAATTAACAATAGGTAGAGTGGAATAAGTTTCGACCTAATTTATTTACAGTAACACTTCTTTATGGCTGCCAGTAATGGTTCTGAAAAAGAGTGGCCGATTTGAGGGGTGGCCGTCGAAAAGAGGTTTCATCCATAAATTGGCTCTATGGAGTCTTGATCGGTTCTGAACAAAATATGGCCATTTAGAGGGGTGACCGTCGAAAAGGGGTGGCCGCCTTGAGACGTTTCACTGTACTTCTTTAGCAGCTTTAAGGCTTACATGCAAGCAGCTTTAAGGCTGTTGTGTACTTACCCTATTGGATTTTCTCACCTCAATGTTAACCTATGGAAAGAATGTGTCCAAGGATTGCTGACTTGAATTTAAAGATTTTTTTTGGAAAAATTGTACTCCGGAATAGAGAAAGAAATTTTACATCTTGAGGCATTTTTCATTTAAGGGGACTCATGACTCTTAAGTCGAGGAAATAAGGCATATTTTCATACTTTTTGACTCTTTGTAACTATTTCAATTTACTCCCAATTTTTCCAAATTTTATGTATATGATAAATTGATATATTTATTTTAATAAACAAATTTTCAACTCTAAAAATAATTTTAAATAATTTTTAAAAACATGCTTTAGATATACCTTGTGTTTTAAGCATTTTTATTGTATACTGGCTTGCGCGCAGAACTATGAAATTAATTTTACACTTAAATGTATAATTCGTGTTTTATATTTAAAATAAATAATTCAAAATACAATTGAACATAAAACATTCAACATTAAAATATTTTTTCTATTTTTTTAAAACTGCTCAAAATATACTTAAAATTTCCTTAAATTTTTGCATTAATTTACCCCTGAAAAAATAACCAAATGGGCAGTGATTGCAATAATTCTAGTTCAGACGCAATAAAATAACATGAATATGTAGTGATGAAAGTTTCATGGAATTATGTTTCATAGTTTTTGAGATATCAGTTGCGGAATGATGCAAAATTACATTTTGAGAAAAATTAGTTTAAAATTTTCCTTACTATAAACTTGATCAGTAATTGAATATTTAGAATATCAATATGTCCGAAACTAAGCGGAATATTTTCATGTGGTTTGCTTTATTTTGTTCAGAAATGATCAGGCTTTAACATATATTTTTTTCCAAAAATCGAATGTTTTAAAGATTTAAGGGTAGTGAGTCCCCTTAAAAAAATTCAAATAATGTTTTAAAAATTTGGTTAAAATGAAGCCCTTGAAGGAACAGTATGAATGTGCCATGGAAAAGTAACAGCGGCCACATTAATCAAATTCGCAGCGGCCGCTGCGAATGTCATGTAGGAATAGTTAATTATGTAAAAGATGAAAAGGTCTAAAATAAAGTAGTTCACTGAAGTAGACTACAAAAGCAATATTACTTGCGTAAGACTTGTGGAGGACCAGTTAAGGTTGCTGTGTACTAGCAACTATTGAATTTGCTCCCCTCAGTGTTAACCTATGGAGAAATTTGTCCAAGGATTGCCGACTTGGATTCAAAGATTGAAAAAAAGAACTCCGTAATATAGAAAGAAATTTCACACCTTGGCGCATTTTTCATTTAAAATAAAATGCAAATAATATTTTAAAATTTAAAATATTCTGGGGAAAAAATCTGGTACAGTGTGTTTCAAACGCTCGTCAATTCCTTTAGTTGAAGAAATTTATAAAATGAATCCTGTTGCAAAGGGCAGAAAAGTTCAAGCTATTAGCAAATAGCATTTTTATTTGATTATCAGCATTTATATGTAGCTGTAAATAGTAGACAAATTTTCTCCATAGGCTAACATTGCGGTGAGCGAATCCAATAGGGTTTGTACATAGCAGCCTAACAGTGACTACCTCTAGGGGAAATTCCCGAAGAATTCATTCGAAACGTTTCATTCTTTCATTCCATTGATGTAGGTGTATTATAGTTTTTTTCCACTTTCCCCATTTTTTTCTCTAGATAAGGCAGCGCCTATGCTACCAAGAATTCTCTTTAAAAAGGTTGAGAATTCCGATTTCATGCTTTCTCTACTTAAAATTTAAATTTCGATTATCTCTCATTTATTATGCAGTGCATTTGATCTGGGGTATATTTTTCTGACATTGGAAACCTCTTGAATAAAGTATATATATCATAAGAAAAAAACTTGCAGCGTAGGAATCAATAAAACACTGGTTTTTAAACAATCTCGTGCTCCTTCAAGGCACAATCGTTAATTAAAAGGCGATTTTATATTAACCTTTGGCTTACGGGGTCCATTTTTCTGTTCCCTCTTTAGACCGGGAAAATTTCATACCTCTTTTGTAAAAACGGTCATTAAGGTGGTTATCTATATCTATCTATCTATCTATCTATCTATCTATCTATCTATATATATATATATATATGTATGTTCATTCTTGAACCCGTAATCTTGGGATACATGCTATCCCACCCCGTAAGGAAAAGTTTAAGATATGCAAAAAGGCAGCTTTATTCAAGGGAAGACTCGTGGCATAATTCAAGGGAAAGAAGCCTTTTGTTTTACTAATAAAACTCTCAGAACAATTCTTAAGGCTGCTGTGTACTAACCCTATTGGATTCCCCACCTCAATGTTAACCAATCGAGAAAATTTGTCTACTATTTACAGCTACATAAATGCTCATAATCAAATGAACATGGTATTTTCAGAGAGATTCATTTTATAAATTTCGTCAGCAAAGGAATTGATGAGCGATTAAAACACACTAAACCAGATTTCCCCCTCCCCCCGAATAGTTTAAATTTAAAAATATTTGCATTAATTTTTAAACGAAAAATGCCTCAAGGTGTAAAATTTCTTTTTCTATAACTCAGTACAACTTTTTGAAAAAAAAAATTTCAGGTAGTCTACATATAAAACAGTTCCGTAACTGACTTCCGTAACAGACAACGCACAGACCAAACCGCTAGACCTAAAGGGCTGAAATTTTGCATGGCGATTCTTCTTATAGTGTAGGGGTGCACTAAGAAAAATTTTTGACAAATTCTTCTTAGATTTTTTAAAATTAAATTTTTAAGCTTATTTTGTAAAATTCTTTAAAGTTTGTATTTAAAATAATAATTCGAGCGTTATAAAATTTATATCACGAGAAAGATCATAAAAATTCCTGTAAAATGAAATATTTTTCGCGTCTTTACCTCCCTTTTCTGATTTTTGGTGAATTTTTAAAGATTAATTTTTAGAATTTAATTTGTTAAATGTTGATCACGTGGTTTCTTTTCTTTTTGTGATACTTAAAACTAATTTTGAGTCACGTGCATAACAACGAAATAGACAAATTTTTTTTTCTTGCTAATGCGGCAGACTATTGGAAATTATCCAAAAAAATATTAAAATACAGTAAAAGATATATTCCTTAAACTGTACTATATTAACTGTACTATATTCTTTAATATGTTCTATTAGATTTAATTTGAATATTTTCTTCTATATTATTTTGTCTATAAAAATATCCATGACGAATTTTTTATAAATATATTGTTTCGTTTTTTTTACATCAATTGCATACATTGACCATTGTATTTAATTAGAATGTACGCCGTAGCGAAGTACGGGTTTTCAGCTGGTCTCTTCTAACGAAACTACCGAGGGTTATTAACGTAGGATTACTTATCATTGCTTACCTCTTTTGTATGTATATATGTATGTATGTATGTGTTATGTATATATATATATGTCAAAACATAATTGAGAAGTACGAGGGGGGGGGGGGTTTAAATTAGTAAGAATTTAACAATCAATTTAGCAAAACGAGTGTACTTCGTGGGAGAAACGATATGCCAGTGGATAAACGCTCCGGAAAGAAAAAGGAATTTTTTTTTTGTGACTTTCGGCATAAGTGAATTTTGTTCAAAAGGATAAAAAATGAAATATCAACAATGGCGACAATCTAGGTCGAAAAGAGAGCGATTCTAGCTGAAGGGTTTATTTTTATAATAGTACAGGTTTTTGGCGCGGAGTAAAAGTGAACGTCAGCGGAAATGGAATTCCAGATGCTCGAAGGGAGGGGTCTGCACATGCGCTGGACGGCATAAACTCTGGGGGAAGTAGGTTTTGGCGGCAGATTGCGGGGAATTCTCGTTGACCGTGGAAGCGCGTGGCTGCGTGTCGAATAAGTTATCAAAATGGCGAAACGGAAAGAAATACCCTGGAGCGTGGTCAATTGAAGAAAATCAATAAAGAAGGATTAAGAGATCATGGACTGTTGATTGAGTCATTGCCTGCCACTCGCTCACCAAAAAAACAGACACGATGACTTCATGTGAAGAATATTTAAACACGGGTGAAAACACCATCCGTGTCATATATATATATATATATATATATATATAAGTATGTCGAAATTTTTAAGCATTTTGGTACTTTTCTGTTTAACGGATTACTGCTTGTCCAAGCGATACAGACTGGGCTGGGGGCGCTGCCAAAATTATAAGTCGCGAGGTACGGACGGACGGTTTTAGCGTCTGTAATTTTTCTTTCCGGAGGACCGTTATGGAGGAACGTAATCCTACGTTAAAAATCTTTAAATCCAAGTCGGCTATCCTTGGACACATTTTCTCCATAGGTTAACACCGAGGTGAGCGAATCCAATAGGGTTAGTACACAGTAGCCTTAACCTTCGGTGATATTGGTTGATAAGAATATATATTTAGGGACTAAAAGGCAGAGTTGCTGTATTGGCATGTGAAACAATGGTCGTGAAAAGAAAATTCGATTAGTGAACGAGGAATTGCATTGTATTAAAAAAAGGAACACTGTTTACAGTGGGTGAAATAATCGAACTCTACGTATGATTACTGGGAAACACATATGAAGGTTTTCGCTTATTGGTAATACTAGCTGAAAACCCATACTTCGCTACGGAGTGCATTTAAATTAAATACAACGGTCAATGTATGCAATTAATACCAAAAGAAAAATTATATATATTTATAATAAATACGACGATGAATGTTATGCAATTGATGTAAAAAAAAGCGAAAAAGGTATTTATAAAAAATTCGTAACGGATATTTTATAGACAAAATAATATAGAAGAAAATATTCAAATTAAATCTAATAGAACATACTAAAGAATATAGTACAGTTAATATAGTTCAGTTTGAGGAACATTTCTTTTACTGTATTTTAATATTTTTTTGGGTAATGTCCAATAGTCTGCCACATTAGTAAGAAATTTTTTTTTATTTGTCTATTTCGTTGTTATACACGTGACGCAAAATTAGTTTAAAGTATCAGAAAAAGAAAATAAACCACGTGATCAACATTTAATAAATTAAATTCTAAAAATTAATCTTGATATAAATTTTATAACCCTCGAATTGTTATTTTAAATGCAAACTTTAAAGAATGTTACAAAATAAGCTTAAAAATTTAATTTAAAAAAATCTAAGAAGAATTTTTCAAAAATCTTTCTTAGTGCACCCCTACACTATAAGAAGAATCGCCATGCAAAATTTCAGCCCTTTATGTCCAGCGGTTTGGTCTGTGCGTTGTCTGTCAATCAGTCAGTTACGGAACTGTTTTTATATAGATGATAATGTTAATTTTACTAGTTCATAAATATCAGATCTGCCATACTCATCACCCCACATTTGAACTTGTATTTATAATGGTTCGTTTTATTGCAAAAAAAATTTAGGATGAAATCTCCAAGGGCATGATGCTCTTCGTAGCGCACTCTTCACACGTTGTAAGGTGTCATTGTTAATGGAAGACCTCTTCCGAAAATTATACCCCGTTATCACAATGAAATGAAAAATCATACCATTTGTTGCTTGATATATTCAGGAATCAGAAGCTGAATCTGGAGAAGTGATTCCTATTGGACTAGCTCACCTCAATATTTAGCTATGGAGAACATCTGTCTACTATTTACAGCTATATAAATGCTGATAGTCAAATACAAATGTTATTTTCAGATAGCCTGAACATTTCTGCACCTTGCAACAGGATTCATTTTATAAATTTCATCCACCAAAGGAATTGATGAGCGTTTAAAACACATTATACCAGTTCCCCACCACACGAATAATTTAAATTTTTAAATATTTTTTGCATTTAAAAAAAATGAAAAATGCCCCATTATGTATAACTTCTTTCTTTATTCCGGAGTACAATTAAAAAAAATCTTTAAATCCAAGTCGGCAATCCTTGGAGAAGCTTTTTCCATAGGTTAACATTGAGGTGAGCAAATCCAATAGCAATGGTGGCTCCCCCCCCCCCCAAAAAAAAAAAAAAAAAGAAAAAAAAAAGCCCGACGTATTTTTTTCATAGGCTAAAATTATAAAATCGTAAACCTAATACTATATGAGGTTAAATTTAAAATGAGACGATGTTTATTTCTTATATATATATATATATATATATATATACAGGGCCCCATTATGAACGCTGGGGGTCCCCCCTTACGAACATTTATAAAAATAAGAACTATCCATGGGCTATACATACTATTGGAAGTACTAGGTGCACACCAAGGGGGTTTTAGGGCCCCCTTGCATCAGGGGGCCCTGGGCAAAGTCCCGATTTGCCCATGCGATAAAAATGCCCTGTATATATATATATATATATATATATATATAACCCTAAGAGCTGACGTTTCCCCTCTCCCCCTCCCCCAAACTCTGGACTGGAGCCGCCCCTGTCCAATAGGGTAATACACAGCAGCTTTAAGACTATCCTAGCGCATCATTATAGACTTTGAAATGTTTCACTGCCATTAATTCCTTGTAATTTCTGTAGGAGCTGATTCTAAAGTAGTTTGTTTTTTTGAGACAAGTTTGACTGCAAAAATTACTGACTGAAGACAGAAAATAAAATATGTTGTCACCCCTTAAATTGAAATGATCTATAGTTGGTAATTATTTATTTTGATACATAAAATAGGTACATTTCACCATATTTTGCTAAAATTGATGTCAGCATTGTAAGAAACGAATTCATTTCAGGAATTATATCCCTTCCATTGGAAGACGTTAGGAAAAAAAGCTACATTTCTACTTGTATAAAAAATTAGCAAATGTAGAAATTTAGTTGATCGACTGGTTGGACAAATATGCGCTTATTTTCTTAGTAATATTGTTGGAAAGAGCATAATTAAATATGTCAGAAATAATTTTCAAATAGTTTGAAAAATCGTATGAAGTATCTTAAAAAGACGTGTATATCACTATTTCCTTTTATTTTTTATAGCATTCGTAATTGAAAAGGACATGTATAGTGCTGCCATCTAGTTTCGTTGATAAAAACAATCTTCTTAGACACCGACAAATTACGAAGGGAACGGAGTGTAAAGAAATCCTGAAACTAAGGGCAAACGATTCACAACCGGGCAAAAAGTAAAATAATAATAATTATAATAATGGTTTTAGAAGTTTCGAATTATATATAACATAAAAATGAAAACCTAGTAATCTTTCGCTGCTGAGCTATGAGCAGATTAAAATAGGATCTATAAATAATACGATTGACGAAAAAATAAAGAGGCTTTAAAAACGGTACGATTTCAATAAAAAAAATTCTGTACTTTCCTGGTGGAAAGAATTTAAAATAATTACTTCTGATTTTCTAGATATAAATTTTCGTTTGAAAGAATTGCCATATAATAATAAATGAATCATGTTGCAGGAGATGTTGCAATTGCTGTTCGAGAAATTCCAAGCACATTTCATTACCAGAAGGAATAAATTTCTTCTTTATGAAACTTTAATACATCCAGTGATAACGTATGGTTCTGACACCTGGACAATGACTTAAAATTAAGAAGGGAAAATAGCTCTTTTTCAAAGAAAAATACTGAGAAGTAACGTTGGGGTATCAAAGAAAATTTTCAATGGAGACGACGTTTCAATTTTGAATTATATAGATTTTTTAAATACCCAGATATAATAACATTTTTTAAGAGGTAGTGTTGATTGTAGAGTAGATTTCTTGACATTCAGTTAACTATCTGTTGTACAGAACATGAATCTGAATTTTACTCTTCTAACAACTTCCCCATTGATTACAGGTGATAAAATTTTGATCGACTGTAAAATTAGCGGTAAGATATGTTATAACATACTCTGCCTCGAGCGTCTTTCTTTTTATCTTTTTTTCGAAAACACATGAAACCCAGTTCCCAACCTGGTTTTAGATCAAGGACTTCCTTATGACTTAGTAAACGTGGGGATGGCACATACGTAAAGGACACTGCTTCAATTCCACAATAAATTTAAAAAATACATGTCTCGAATTATTTAACCCTTCAGCGGGCGCGTCAATTTTTGGAACACCAGCAGGCGCGTGTGGCACAAAGTGCAAGGTCTCTTTCAACCTTGATTATTCCTTTTGTAACGAACTTTTTTTTTTCAAATTGAAAATAATAATTCTGCGTTTTATGACAAGATATAAAATGTTGATACTATTGAGATATATTTATAATTAAAGGCCAAAGAATGCAGATACAATCAACTTATTTCAAAGCTGTCCGGTTTATTGTATCTAAGGACAACTTGCGAATTCTTTTCCACGTAGTCCAAAAACCTAAAAAACAATGAGATTGACCATCTTCGTGATATGCGGGATACCGTGTAATAGCTGCACATTTGATCGACTACATCAACCCCTACTTTTGTCGTAATGTAATCCAGTATAATAGCTGGTTTACCACGGTCAGTGGCGCACCCAGAATTTTATCTTGGAGAGGGCTGAGTTGAACGGATAAAAATATTTATAATGAAAATTCAATATTCATAATGCAATTTCTATTTCTTTGGGGGGGGGGGGGGCGGGGCACCTTGGCTCACCCCCTGGGTGCTCCACTGACCACGGTTAAATCATAACTAACAATGAATGGAATGGAATACAAGGGTCAGAAAATCAGACCTGTATTAGAAAGTGTGTAGATATAAATAGAAACTGCTTAGACCATTCAAACCTTGCATGTAAAAACAAACCATTCAAAATTACGAAAATGTTGCACTTTGTACACAGGCGCCCCCGCTGAAGGGTTAAAGAGTTCTTCACCGACTTTAGTGTGATTGTCGCAATGAACGATTCACAAAATCGTATTTCTAAATTGTTCATTGCGAAAATCCCACCAAATCTCCTCGGTCTGATGATGAACTATTAAATAGTTGGAAAGATATAGCCACCCCTTTTTTAAATAACTGAATTTAAAAAAAGGGAGTGTTCATTATGTAAGGACTTCCTTAATCACTCAGACACGCGCATGTTTACCCTACGCCAGGGGTGTCAAACTCGCGGCCCACGACGAACATTTTTGCGGCCCGGCCAATATATTGGCTTACAATAATATATAATAAAATAACTGACGCAGAATTATAAGATAGGAAGATTTCGCTGTTTTTTTAATTATACTAATTTTTTGCTATTATTAAACAAAATGCGTATATTTATGTTGAATATACTGTAATTAGGTAAATAAACCTACGTTTCTATTAATATTGATTTTTTTTTTGCGGCCCACCTATACTTAAACCTTGTTTGTTTGGCCCAAGTTAGCCTTTGAGTTTGACGCCCCTGCCCTACGCATTTGCACAGTTCACGAATGGAACTTACATGATCTCATGTACTTATACAGCCATTATTCAACCAATGAAGTATCGACTAGCGAAATGCCTAAAAGAAAGATTTTCTTTCATAAATTAATAATGATAAAAATTGTACAATTTTAAAGTTATCAAGATTTTAAGTTTAAAAAAATTAAATACTTTGTGTTAATTTAAAACTCCATTTCTATACGTAAGTACGGCACATACCCAGATGCATTCATCTTATATTTCCATTTTAGCTCCATTTTATCCCTGAGATTTATTGATCCGAAAATATCATGTTTTATAAGAGAAGGTTCGTTGACATTTTGGCGAATAAGCGCCAAGAGATAGTAATCAATATCAATAGGGAAATAGTCACATCATCTATGGCATTATTTTCAAGCGAATATGACAGTAGCCCCATTGTGTTGAACATATATTTATTTGCTATAAAAAAACTCTGTATGAGGGATATAGAAAATATCAAGGGAGAGTTCATGATGCACTCAATGTTGGTCTTTTTTCGCTTCTACGGATTTTTTTCCAAAATAGCAAGTCTGTCAGACACTCGTTGAGGCACTTTAGTTATGTTTTACGCTGAGTAATGCCATGGAAGAAAAAAAAAATTTCAATCACGAGCGTATTTATTGAGATGTGTGGTGCTATACCATCCTTTAATTAAAATCCACACTCGAGTTCAGTGACCCCATATCAACAATAATAAAATCAATGAAATAATTTCTTTCGACGAGACTTCATTTTCAATCAAAATTCCAAGTTTGGAATCCATACTAGGAGTTTTTCCTTTTCAGTAGGGCAGGCACCTTTTACATCGGATAATGATAAGAAACATTTCATTTCATTTACTTCACACTGATCAAATGATGAGAAGACAAAATGGATGTCATAAACACTATATTTGATAACTCAAGGAACTCCAATTCATTAGTTATATAAATTTCCCCCATCAGCTCTAGATCAGGTACAGATCTATCATTCAGCGAATTAAAAAATAAAATATGTCATTATATGAAAATAATTTTTCGTCATGTGCGCGAAGAACTACAATTTCGTTGGAATTAAGAATATTCTACCAATAGAAACTATTTGATATACCTCTTAGTAGATAGAATTTGCATTAATATATAGAATATATATATATATATATATACACACACACACATATATATATATATATATATATATATATATATATATATATATATATATATATATATATATATATGTGTGTGTAATAAATACGAGGTGGCACGGTACAGGAGATGGATTCACACAGGATATATCGGCACAGTACACGGGATGCGCGAATACTCAAAACATCGCTGTTGATGGTAGTCATGGTGAATAAACATTTTTGTAGACGTGGCGGTGGAAACACCGTGTAGGGACCACATACACCTTGGAGATCCAGAGAAGAGACGCACGAACACTATCCATAGAATTTATTTATTCAAGGAGCACGATGAAGACATTATTATGCACATCACTATAAGGTAGGTATTCAGACACATCACTATAAGATAGCTTTGCAGACATCAACGAAGGTTTGGAGCAAAAGGTTGATGTAAGATTAGCAGGAAGAACTTTAAAGACGAAATCAGCCACCGGACCGGCTGCCGGGGTAATGAAAAGACCGAAAGTTACATCGGACAGCAGCGGAGCAGCGCGAAGACAGGACAAGAGTAAAAAGAGAAGCGAGGAAGAAGAGACCGCAAAAATCCTCTGTCTCACCTTTTATACTGAGTAATTTCTGATTTGGACGCTAGGTAGAGAACTCTTTAATTGGTTAGGGACGGGCATCTGCCTTGACCACGTGAAGGTATGACTAGGGATGCGACATCGATAACAAAACATCGATGTTTTGAAACATCGATATTCAATATTAAAACATCGATGCTAATAAAACATCGATGTTTTAGAAAAGCCATTTTTTAAAACTGGTTTAGTAACCTTTAACATTAATGTTACTTCAGTTAGTCGTGGGGGGGGGGGGAAGGGTGATTTAATTTTACTCTCTGATTGGGCTGACACAAATGACAAAAACTTGGTTGCTTTTGTCTTGCGCTACATTGATGACAAAAAATTCTCGTTGTAAATATCGCCATGTTTGCCTTCAAATGTCCAGATAAATTCGTGGTATTGCCAGAACTTTTGAGGGACTTATGGCAAATATTGTATTTTGCCAATTGGTCAGAGGTTTTGCAAAAATATTTCCAAACGGTACTTTTGAGAGGCATCTTACTAATAATATTAACGTCAACTGTATATAAAACAGAACAAAACAAAAACTTAAATGGACGCTCTCATGTATATACTATTTATAAAATAAAACCCCATGGAAGGTTCTGGAGTGTCAGGAACATTCCAAGTGCTCTGATTGTTTCATTGGTTGTTGATTGCCATTAGTCTGTTTGCTAAGGAATCGTTCCCTCTTTTGTATTCGTCCTTTTCAGAATTCTAACTTACATTTACTGAGTGTGAAAATTATGCTACGTGGTAAATTTTTTTTATTATGGTACTTTTTCATTAAAAAAAAACATCGAGACAACGTAAAACATCGAGCAAAAAACATCGATGTTAAAAAAACATCGGCTTGAATAAATCGATGTTTAAAACATCGATGTCTTTATCTAAACATCGATGTTTTGAAAACATCGACATCGATGTCGCATCCCTAGGTATGACTGAACGTCGCAGGACTTTTCGAAATAAGAGCTGCGGGGTGATATAGCCGCGTGACGTTGAATCACGTCAAAAAATAACTTTAATGGTTCGTGCGTGGCGATTTAAGGGACAAACTAGTTAGTTCGTTTATTCCTAGATCACAATTCGAAATAGGGGCTGGGCTTTACTGAGGAAAATTTAGGATACGCGTTAGATTTAGGACAATTAATATTAGTGGGGCGTTATTATTACTTACTTACTTACACACACACACACACACACATATGTATATATATTCGTAAGAATGAAATAATAAATGACAAATAAATGCAATACATGCTAAATCTTTTATTCTCCCTTAGCTATTTATTGTTAATGAAGAACTTTTCTCTATATAAGTAAGCATATAATAAGACAATTTAAATTATGGAAATATCCCAAAGAAAAATGCAAGCATAAAACCATTATATCTAGAGTAAAATTTTAATTCATGTATGCGTGCGCAAAGAGTCCTGAAATTGAGATATTCGATTTTGCAACGCAATCATACTCAAGTTATGTTTTGTTCTTTCCATGTTTCGTTGTCAACTGTCGTTTAGGGTTAATTTTTATCTGGATTAATGCTCAGTACAATTTCGGGTAGTTTAACGTCACCTACCGTAAGCTTGTAAAAGAGCGCGATTGTGATCATGTTAGAAATTGACCATTTATCTTAGTGAGTTATGGCGCGTTCACATAGAATCCGTCAGCGTCAGCGTTAAAGATGTCGTTGGCAGTGATTGGTTAAATGGGTCAATGATTGATTTATGACTGGTTAAAAATTTTAACCAATATTAAGCATCCTTTTACGGTGATCGTAGAGTTGGGTTTGTAGTGCTGACGATTCAATGAATGTAGTTGTATTCAACGTGGTTGAAGACGGGTCACAGGAAAGGTATCGCCCATTTCTATGGCATTTGGAAACTTGTTCATTTGAAGTGGTTTATTGCCTAAACGGATTGTGCAGTTAATTTGTTAGAAGAGAGTGTACAACTTTTGAAAGCAGTTAAAAATGTATTTGAAATAGCACAATTGATGTAGGTTTTAGATACATGAATAAAAACTTTATTTTTTCAGTTTAGTTACTTTAAATTGGGCCATAAAGTAAAATGAAGAAAGGGGAAGCATTAAATAATAAGTCTGTTCCTCAATTTTCCGTTGTTTAGATTCTCTAACTATCAGACCGCTGAATAGCCATGGATGACAGTGAACCAAAGTTTCTCTTTCTCTTACCGAGTCTTTTCTACTCCATTTCCTTTTTGCTAAAGATTAAAGGAAACAATTAAACAAAATTAAAATTTCTCAAATCTTGTCCATTCTTTTAATTTTCATCGGAAAAGCGATAACTTCATCTATCTCTTTGTTGTAAGATAAATCATGTTTCAGTAAGGTTAACAGAAAAGGAAGTCATTGGTTATCCACTGAAACTACAATTTTTGGCTACCGTTGAATCAACGAACTAGTTTCAACGACGGATTAGTCATTCAATTGGTCAACTGTGAGGAAATCGGATTGCATTAGCGAATGTCTGGGTGTTTGTAAGGCTATGTACACATGAGAACGTTGCAACGCGCGCTTTCTAACGCGCGTTGCATCGCGCGTTGAAAAATACAACTGATCAAACGATTGCGCACACATGCAACGCTCTCTTCTACTAGAACGCGCGTTGCAACGCGCGTTTGGAGAGTTCCACGCAGATCGCGCGACTGCAGCGCGCCTCGAGTTCCTTTGTGTTGAATTAGACCGTACACATGAGAGCGTTGCAACGCGCGCTCTGGGGCAGTTGACTACTGTTTTTTGACAGGCGTATTTCTATTTTTTTACAAAGTGCAGAATAAATAAGATATATATGAAATACATGAATTTTTCAAAATGAACTTATGCGAAATTTTCAAATGTTATTATTTTTAAAATTTTTTAAACATTTGAATTAAAATAGGGAGTTTGGTGTTACATGAAAGATATTAGTGCCCAATATGCTAATGTATATTTTTTATTTCATGATTTTTGTATTTTATTATTTTTCTGATATAAAACCACAAATATACATTCCCTAAATACATTATAAATTTACATTTCCTTAAATTTTCTCTCCCCTTTCTATCTACAGATGATATTTTTTTAATGTAACTGCACACATAACGCACACATGGGTGGTGTTGATAAGTCGGATATGCTACGATTGATCTATGACAGAGACAGAAAATCAAAAAAGTGGTGTCATAGGCACTTTTTTGCTATGCTGGAAATAGCATGTGTAAATTAATACATAATATATACCGAAAAACATGAATCAGTCTCCCTGTTAGAGTACAAAATTCGTGTAACATTTGTGTCAAATCGAGATCTCTGCAAGCTTTGTGCACAAAGAAAAGTTTAATCAAAACTTCATTCAAAATGCAGCATATGTAATTTTTTTTATGTGTAAATTAAATTTTTTTTTAATGTAATCAAAGTTAAATTTTCATTATATTTAAAATTGTTCTGCGTTTCATAATAAATAATTATATCATTTTTCAAACATTCTGATTAATTTCAAGTTTGAAGATTTTGTAACCCTATAATACTGGCGGTACTTTAAAGTACCACTTCAATTAACTAGTAGTAATTAATTAAATTTTAAGAAGGTGAGTAATTATTTTACACTAATTTGTTAGTAGTATTGAATAACATAAATAAAAATTTACGTGAGTTTTCGTTTATGAATTCATAATTTGGTACATAAAGGGTAAGGGTAAATAATATAGAAAATGTTTTCATTTCTCAATGTGATTACGAGTTTTTCTTCTGGAGAAATGCTATCCCTTACAACGTTCTCACTAGGCAGCCAGGTCATCCTTAACTATTTCTAATAACTCGTCAAAGGATGCAATCGACATCTTAAATAGTTAAAAAACTTGGGCTCATGTTTATTTAGATTCGGGTAAATGTTACAAAAGAACCGTGAGTCAATCTGTCATTTAAAATCGGATGTACCCAGTATTTTCTTTGCCTTCGTCTTCGTGCTTTATACCTACGGTACAAAAATCCAAACACATGCTGCCTCTTCAACTTCCATAGCTATACTGGCGCTCAACGTGGCGTTAACGCTACTATAGTGTACACATTCGGTTTTTCTAACGCGCGTTGCAACGCTCTCATGTGTACATAGCTTAAGACTGGGAAGAACTCTTTTGTGTGACGTTATAAAATATTAAAAACCGAAAAAGTGTACTGCATTTGCACCAGCACAGCATCAATTCGAAGCTTAATTGGAGTGTGCTTTGGGATCTCACAGCTTGCCGATTCACCCCGTGCAACGCAGTGGTCCGAATTAGACTTTTTGACCGAATACGATTGTCTTAGTGCCCATTGTTTCGTTTAATTGAACTAATTCACCTATTTGTATCTAGTGTGAATCTGGACAAAACATGATTGCTGCTCCTCTGGACGAGTGTTCTGCACTAAATGATTTGGACTGCATTGCTAAAAAATATTGGAGAGTTCGTTGCATGATGTCCTGATGATCAATGGTATGGCATTTGTTTAATAATTTTGAAGCTGAATTCCTTCAGAATCAGAAAGAAGGTATTATATAGTATGTACTTTTCATGGATAAAAGATTTCAAATTGTATTCTGGAAATCAATGAAAAGTTCGTTAAGAAAAGAACGTCACTTTAGTGCTTTTTTTTGTTTGGTTGAATATTTTTACGTATATTTTTTTTTGTTATAGTGTTCCTAAAATGTCGGTATGAGGTCCAAAAACCACTTTATTATGCAATCGTTTTCCCCCTAACGTAAGGATCAACTTCCTGTCCGAAATATGGTACACAAGTGACAGCACTCTAGCATTTATTTCAGAAATGGATTGATTAAAACTGGAAGTAATCGATGATATAACTTTTCCATTTATAAAAATACGGAAAAAAATTTAACACCTAACTTTCTTCAATTACTGCAGAAAAAAAATACTATCTCTTTTATTACTGCGTTATTGAAACGCGGCGCTCTAGAAACATGTTTGTTATCGATTTTCTTAAAATAACGGAGACTCCAT
Source organism: Dolomedes plantarius (assembly GCA_907164885.2). NCBI lineage: Eukaryota > Metazoa > Arthropoda > Arachnida > Araneae > Dolomedidae > Dolomedes > Dolomedes plantarius. Next base: position 27,521,351 of record OU015501.1, on the reverse strand, counting down.
GATCAATTAAATCTTGAAAGTAATTTTTTCACTTATTAGCTTCCCACAATTAGCTGATGTTATGCAAATGTTATACTAGTGTTTCTCAGTATTTAGAGAATCAGATACTTTTTTCATTTAATTTCGCGAGACTCTTTACAGATTTAAATAGCATGTCTTAGTACAAGTCAATTTGTCTGTCCCCAAAGTAGACGGTTCTACACACGATAAGGGAAGGGAAGAAAAATTAATAAATGGGAGAATTGCTGGCAGAGTGATTCTAATAAAGTTATCAGAAATTTTGTTTATCTGTAGAACCATGTACACAGTTAGCTTAACCCTTATTTACAGAAAATGTCAATAAATTTTAGAAGAAAAACTTTGTACACAATTTTATGGTAAATAACAAATCCTTTTCATTTTAAAAGATGAAACTCTATTACCCCCAAAAATTTAATGGTTCACCTTATAAAGAAAATTTGCCATTTTACTTTATCAATGTTAAACAGATGCACTCCGTATATATTTTTGCTGCTAGTAAGGTATTTCATTATTCGATAAGCTGGAAGATAAATATTACAACAACTGTATCTAGGAGAAGCTAAAAAATCTCAAAATGCTCTTCGACTTGGATCTTTTGTTGAAAAAAATATTTAAAAATATCATCTCGGCTCAAAAATTTCTTCCGAAGAAATTTTTGAGAGTAAAAATAATTACGATTTTCTTCAATTTTGATCTTTAAACACTAATAAATGAAATGCTCCTTAATGCTAAGAATTAAAGTTTTATGAATGATTTTTCTTTCTGTAAAATATAATAATCCAATTAGATTCGGGATGCATTCCCTTTCTCACAAAAAATAGCGATGAAAAAACACTTTCTATCAAGAAACTAGTAATGAACCGCAATTGTTAGCATCATGAAATAGAGATATTGAAATTTAAAATATGCTTTCTTCTTTAAAACAGTCTATGTAACTTTTTTCCAAGATGCTGGATAATTTCGTGAGAAATGATTTGTAACATGGTTAGCGAGCACAGCTTAGCTGGAAAAACTTTTCAAAGGGGTTGAGGAATTTACATTGCAATCAGACGAATGCTTTAAAACGCCTTAAGAGAAAAATAGTTGGATGCAACTGTGGGACTGGAGTCATTATTTTCTTTTAAGGGGGACAGTGGACTTTCAAAATTGTGAAATTATCAAAAATTCGATTTTTTTATTTTATTGAATTTTGAAACTACGGACGAGTAGGAATGTGTTGCAAAAAGAATTTTTAATTTCTGTGATTACTTTCCTAGTTATATGCATTTGTATTTAATCTAAATATTATGTGGTTACTAATAGCAATAACTTTAAATGTGTTTTTCTCAAAATAAAAATTTTCATGTCATACGAATATTCAAACTGCTCCAGGCGCATTTCTAATTATCGTATTGCTTTGAAATTTAAGTTTTATATACTTAACACTATATCAAATAAATCTTATTGAAAAAAATTATGCTTCGTACCTCAGAATTTTTAAATTTTGTACTTAAAAAGGGGATTTATAGGTATTTTGCGTAATAAAAAGGGTGTTTTCGCTATTATTATTTTTTTCTCTTTATATTTTTAATGAATGCTTAAAATAAGCAATAAGTTTCATTGTTAGTTCTATAAGGTATCCTGTAAATAAAAATTATCATATTATATGCAAAAGAAATGCGCATGGAATATTTTTAATTAGGCCAATTTTTGATATAATTAATAATTCCTAATTCATAAATTATTAATATTTCATCTTTAAATTTTAACCACTTTTACATATCTATGGTACTAATCACATATTCAAATTTAAAGCAAATCCATTCAAAACAAAAAAAGTTGGGTTTGAAGGTCCACAGTCCCCTTAAGCGGGTGATATTACACGGTCCATTTAGTGAGTGCTGGTGGTGTAACGGATTAGGGTGCTTATCGGAACAATAGAAAGTCGCGCATTTACTTACATGCGGATGGTATGCAAGCTGATGCAGTGAAATCAAGCCGCCTATCGCTTTACAGTTTACAAAAAGCAAGCACGTGTTTGACTGGGAAAATAATAGATGACTATACGTTTGCTTGAGATTGAACATTTAGTTAAAGATAATAGGGCAAAAGCAAAGTAAAGATTTCTTTGAGAAAAAAAGAGAAAACACGATAAAAGTATATTTTGAAGGTATAGACACGATAGTACATTAGATTCAGACGTGATAGTACAGGACACGATAGTACAGGAGATACAGACGCGATAGCACATTTTCGAAATAAAGACGCGATCTATACAGGGTTTCCACCTATATCCGGTATACCCCCCTTAACTTCTAAACGGTGAAAGCTTAGGCCATAAAGTTTGTATCTAGGTATAGTAAAAAGGCTATGCATTATTCGATGAGACGACTTACAACGACATCTATCGGCAAATTTTGGAATTAGCGTTTTTATTTCAAAAACGGTACGGGATACGGGAAAAAAGTCAGCTACAAAGTTGTTCAGAATCATCGATTTAGTAAGAAAAGACACCTTGCGACATTAATACTTAAAACAGAATGTAGAAAATGAACATTTGTTTGGTCATGATTTGGAAAACTGTCATGTCATAAAGAGTGGAAGAAAGAAACTGAGACACTTCGCTATCTTAATGATCATTTATTTATGTTGCTGAAAATACTCTCCATTATCCACTATACACATTTGCCCTCTGGACTGGATTTCTCATTGAAAATAACGACCAAACATTTCGATTATTAACGACCAAGCATTTACATTCTGTTTCAAGAACTAACGTGCGCAAGATATGTTTTCTTACTAAATCGATGATACTGAACAACTTTGTGATTGACTTTTTTCCAGTATCTCGTACCGTTTTTGAGATAAAAACGCTGATTTAATAATTTGCCTATAGATGGCACTGTAAGTTGTCTCATCGAGTAGCGCATAGTCTTTTTACTATACCTAGACACCAACTTTATAGCCTATGCTGCCACCGTTTAGAAGTTAAGGGGTGTGTGAAGGATATAGGTGGGAACCTTGTATACATAGAAATCTTGGTCATTGAGGCGCTAAATTTTTATCTCTGTTGATCTTGTTCGAAGTGGTTGACATCCTTTCACTTTTTTATCCTTTAAAAGTCTTTTAGGTTTATTATACCCGTAGATTTATCATTTATAAAGGATTTAGCACATAGATTATCAGCTTATTGAGGGTGTTTACGCTATAATATGAGATGAGTAATCCACAACCAAATCCTGGAGATTAATTCCTTTTACACAGTTTTCATTCCCACTTTTTGTTCTAATTTGAAATTATCAAGCAGTAGAAAAATAAATTATCAGAATTACAGATTCTGTTTCACAAAATAGAAGCAACTTTCTAGTCTAGGAGGGAAAATGGTAATAAATGAAGCAACAACATCATGCATTTCATAGAATTTTAAGTCTTGATGTATATATTTCGCTTTAACCCTTCAGCGGGCGCATCCGTGTATAAAGTGCAACATTTTTGTAGATTTGAATGGTTTGTTTTTACATGTAAGATTTGAATGTTCTAAGCAGTTTATTTTTATAGCTACACCCTTTCTAATGATGGTCTGGTTTTCTGACCCTTGTATTCATTTCCATTCATTGGTAGTTGTGATTTAACCGTGGTAAACTAACGGTTATACTAGATTACAATACGACAAAAGCAGGAGTTAATGTACTCTATCAAATGTGGAGCTATTACACGGTATCCCGCATATCACGAAGATGGACAATCTCATTGTTTTTTAGATTTTTGGACATAATAGGAATCCATTTGCAAGTTGTCCTTACATCCAAAAAACCGGACAGTTTTTAAATAAGGCGATTGTATCTGCATTCTTTGGCCTTTAATTATAAATATATCTCAATATATTATCAACATTTTATATCTTGTCATAAAACTCAGAACCATTAATTTCAATTTGAAAATAAAAAGTTTATTACAAAAGGAATAATCAAGGTTGAAAGAGACGTTGCACTTTGTGCCACGCGCGCCTGCTGATGTACCAGAAATTGGCGTGCCCGCTGAAGGGTTAAAGAAGACTTATAAGACCTTTTTTCCCATATATTAGACTGACTATGTTGTACTTGAAAATGTTATATCTTTTAAAAAACGAAAAGAGAAATAGTATTCTATTCGGTCTCTTGGTGATACTTTCCGTTTTAGCTGCAATTTAAACTGCAGTATTTTTGTATGTGTTCTACACTGGTGTAAGAAATTAAGAGAATTTGCAGACTTGGTCTATTATCTCTAGAAATACTGTACCGATTTTAATGAAATTTGATATGTACATACATTGATACAATACAAAAGAAATAACCATTCAATAATTGTAATACACACATGATCGTGCGTAACACTCGCTGGAGTCGGAAGGTATGAAACAGCGGTTGCAGAATAGACAAAAAAATGGGTTAATAGATGGATTAATAGGGGGTATGGTCCCCTCTTACAGATATACAGGTCTCGCAGCGTGATTTCATACTTGAAATAAGGCAGTTTATCATTTTCTGTGGAAATTGGTCCCACTCGTTCAGCAACGCTGTTTTCATTCCCTGGATGGTTCTCGGAGGGTGTTGCGAGTTGCAATTGCCCTCCCCAGAGCGTCCCAGACATGCTCTATAGGGTTAAGGTCTGGAGATCTGGCTGGCCAATCCACACTGGCTGGAATATCCTCACTCTCTAGAAATTCGTCGATCAGAAGAACTCTCTGTAGCCTCGCGTTATCGTCCATTAAAATGAACTCAGGGCCAACTGCACCCCTGAAAAGGCAAACGTAGAGCTCCAAGACCTCATCCCTATACCTCACACCAGTCACAGTGCCTCTTTCAAAGACATGGAGAGGTGTGCGGCCATCCAACATGATGCTTGCCCAGACCATTAAACATCCTAAGCCATAATGGTCGATTTCGCGGACATTGGAGGGTAGGTAGCGGGGCCCTGGTTCTCTCCATATGAACCTACGGCGAGAATCGGTGTTTAGGCTGAACCGGGACTCATCAGTGAAGAGAACGGTCGACCATTGATCCATACTCCAATCTCTATGCTCTCTGCACCATGATAAACGGATTCTCCTGTTCGTAGAAGTGAGCGGGATGCAAACAGCAGGTCCACTTGCAAACAACCCTCTCTCATGAAGTCTTTTGGAAACAGTCACCCTTGATACACAGGTTCCTGTGGCTGCATACAAGTCACGAGAGATCTGAGAAGCTGTAGCACTCCTGCTACGCCTCGCTATAATCGACAAATGGCGATCTTCTCTGGCAATCGTGGCTCTTGGACGACCTTGCCCAGGCTTTCTCTCGATGAATCCGGTATCCTGGAACTGTTTCCATAAGTTACACACGACGCTGGGCGTTAAATTAAACTCTCTACAAATTTGGACTTGAGATTGGCCTTCTTCTAGCCTCCCCACAATTCGCCACCTCATTCCATCATCTAAACGTTGGTGGTTACTCATTTTTACTGTTACAATTTGAAATTAACCGATTGCTGCAAAATAACACCAAGAAATTCACCGAGGTATGCTAGCGAACGAAATTCGTCTTAACTTACGCGCTCTTATAAATCCTGTTTCTCTACTGGCTCCGCCTACACACAAGTGTACGCTTACGTATTTGACGTACAAGATTTGCATTTTTGTCTAGAAACAATGGTTTTACATTCAGTTCAGTTCTTTTCATGAAATTCGATAAAATATGCAAATTCTCTTAATTTATTTCACCAGTGTATAATTACCAGTCACATTCAATAGTTAATACAACAATAATATGAGATTACTTCACACGAGTTATTGTAACATATTATGTCATGTTTATGCATATGTTTTCTGATTTTAGTAGCTCAGGACACCCATAAAATATTTTCTGTGTGATTATTAACAGCGTTGCCCTCTTACGAGACGAAAATCTTTATAGAACCATTACATCGTAGCTAAAAGTCCCACAGTGTTATAGTACTCACATATTATAGACAAGATAAACAGTGCTGAGAGTCATTTCGAGGTATCTACATACTTCGAAGAGTCGTAATCAAAAAAAGTTTATATTTGATAAGAAAAAAATTACTAAGTGTTGTTTTTTGCTAATGTTTTTATTAAATATAACATTCTCCAATAGTTAGAATAAATAATACTTCTAATTTTTTAAAAAAAGTTGTAGTATTGTTTTGCGAAAAAATTCATATCTAGCATACAGGGTCTGTCCAGAAAGCAATGAGACTGAATTTTTCTTACCAAGCAGAAAGCCTAAGGGCCGGAGTTTGTGTGCGGTATGGGTGGTGAGGGCTGTTAGCTACAGAGTCTGGCGGAAGTCAGTTGGCCTTGAGCCTTTGCAGCGCACGGATCACTCGTGAAGCAGGCAGGTGCTTGAAATTGGCGTTAGGTTTTCAGAATGCAGCGGAATGTCAAGCAGCGATACGCCATAAATTTTTGAGTAAAACTAAACAAATCGACTACTGAGACGCTTGCCATGTTACAAGAAGTCTTGCCATGTTACAAGGATTCTTTGCCCAAGGCTCAAGTGTTTAGGTGGCACAAAGCCTTCAAAGATGGAAGAGAGGATGTCGATGACGAACAATGCGCTGGGCGTCCATCAAGTTCTCGAACTTCAGATAATGTGGCTAAAATTAAAACACTTTTAGACTCTGATCATTGGATGAGGGTCTGAATGATTGCGGAGACGTTGGGACTTATAAAAGGTTGAGGAATCGAATCGTGCGTGTCTGCCCGGAGCTCACAAACAATTGGATGCTGCACCACGATAATGCGACGGTCCACACATCCTTCAAAGTGACTAAGTTCCTGGGGAAACCCAACGTCAGAACGGTGACCCAATCATCGTACAGTCCTCATCAGTCACCGCCGGACTTTTTTCTGTTACCTCGGTTAAAATCTAGCTTAAAAGGTCATCGTTTTGACAATCTGGAGAACTTGCACAAAAACGCAACGTGCGTTCTGAACGGCATTCCAATTGAAGACTTCCAGGCGGACATCAATGGGTGGCAGAGTCGTTGGCAAAGGTGTATTAAGGCTGCTATGTACTAACCCCATTGGATTCGCTCACCTCAATGCTAACCTATGGAGAAAATTTGTCCACGGATTGCCGACTTGGATTCAAAGATTTTTTTAAAAAATTGTACTCCGTCATAGAGAAACAAATTTTACATTTGTGTACATTTTTCATTAAAAAAAAATGCAATTAATATTTTAAAATTTAAATTATTCGGGGAAAAATCTTGTATAGTGTGTTTTAAGCGCTCATAAATTCCTTTGATGGACGAAATTTATAAAATGAATCCGGTGGCGCTTTACAGAAAAGTTCAGGCTATATGACAATACCAATTTTATATGATTATCAGCATTTATGTACCTGTAAATAGTCGACAAAAATATATTTTAAGCAAAAAATTTGGGGGCAGCGCTTAACCCCCCTATAGAGAGAGAGCCATTACAATCCCTCAAAATGTCAATCCAAAGGGGGTGGAATTCTCGAACTGTCAACTGGACTCCTCCCACCACAAGAGTCTGCAAGAAGAGGAAAAGGGAAATACGATTTTTTTCGTAGGCCATCTGCACACGGAGCGACTCAAAGGAAACTGAACTGGTTAGCGATTGAAATTGCTTATCGGTTGCAAACTCGTTAGTGATGCGACTCCGCACACGGGCTGACTCAAAATTGATTCATATCAATAGTTTGCGACCTGTCATGGAAGGAAGAACATCATTATTCCGGGCATTATTCTTAGTTAAATTATTATCAGAAATTAATTTATTTTAAAAAATCGTCACAATAGATTGTCTTTGATCAATCGTTTAAAAATGAACTGTATATATGGGCGCACATATTCCATACAACAAAATACGTTAGAATTTCATTTCATCGCTAGGCAGAAGTCACGTGACTCTCGTATACGTCATTTGGCAGCTTGCCAAAAGAGCGGCTGTAACATAGATTGTGTAATAACACGCACAACACAAGAGAAACTGGCGACTGAAGTTGCTAGTGACTCGACACGTTGAGTTGCCTGCGACTGATTACAAACGCGTTGCTGACGGGTTTGTAACCAGTTGCGCCGTGTGCGTGGCTCCATTCAATTCCATAGGTTACGACTCGACACGTTGAGTTGCCTGCGACTGATTACAAACGCGTTGCTGACGGGTTTGTAACCAGTTGCGCCGTGTGCGTGGCTCCATTCAATTCCATAGGTTACGACTCATCACGGACTGGTTTGTGATTGGAGTCAGTTATCAGTTTCTTTTGCGTTGCTCCTTGTGCAGACGGCCTTAGTATATAGCAGCCTTAATGCAAGAGGATGCTATTTTGAAGAATATTAAGTGTCTGTAAAGTTATCTTCAAATAAACGAATTTTATGGAATCAGTCTCATTACTTTCTGGACAGACCCTCTATATCAACTTGTTGCAGTTCGTAGCAAGTCAGTTAAACGTAGATTTGTCAACATCGAGCGATCTTTATTGTTCATCAACATAATTGTAGAACAGAAGTATTCACAGCTGTAAGCTAAACCGAAATAGAAGTTATTTGACATACCGCTTATTTTAATTTTGGGTAATTTGATGCTGGCACTAGTTCCCAAAATTCTAACGGAGAGCCGTAAAGAAAGTGATAAAGAACCTCATGCGGCTCGTGATCCGAAGTATGGCCATCCCTTTCATATAAACTTATTAATAGGAATTTTTCTGTTTACTATCTCCTGGATTAGAACAAGAATAACGGAGTTAAATTGATATTTCCCACGAGAAAGAGTGGAGTTTAGAAGAGCTTAGTTTTAACAGAATAGGAAAGATCCCATTTATTACTAAGTCTAGGGATCAACGAAACAGCACACCAGCCTACCGGATTATGAGAAAGACGAGACATGGAGTCCCAAGCCTATCTAAATCTGAAAAATCGAGGACTGACGACAATACAGTCTTACACTATGTCCTTCGAAAATGTTTGGACGATTAGATAAAACTAGGAGAGTTACAGCAGAGCAGGTGCAACCGTGCCCCATGAAGTGACGTGTTTTACAATTCCATTCGATTCAACATTTGTCTTACAGTAATACTTTATGTACCAAAATTTTAAAATTAGACATGGCTGAGTAAGGCCACGAGTGGCAGAAGGAAGCTAAAATAGGCCAAATAAATATTTTGAAGATGAAGAGTCTGATATCAATAGCAAGTTTCTTTTTCAAATACAGTGATTTCCGCTTATAAGAATCACGTTTGTTATTACTGTTTTTGATTCTTATAAGCGGTTGATTCTTATAGCCGAAATTTAGGTTTTTGGACAGATGCACACACATACACACCTATATATACATATATTAGATAATTTACAATAAAATACTCTTTAATTGACGTTAATTATCTTTTATTAAAGTTATTTTTTATCATTTTAAAAATAGAACTTAATTTGTAGACCCATAAGAAGATACACATGATTATAGTAAGAGAAGAAAAAAATCCAATATTTGTTACAACATACCTGCTTAACAGTTTTAACATTTCAACTACAGGGAGGGAGCAAGGAAAAGTTTTCTACGATGGTTTGACTTAATGAAGTTTTCAGGAGGCTGTTTATACCTCTTTCGATACCAATAGCCTCAGACGAAAATTCACCTTCTAGCTTACGTTTCGCGGTTTGATAACGTGCTGAATCTACTAATGTCACGTTTGCTTAAGTGATAGTGGACACTTCGCCGAAGATTTATGCGTTTCATGGTCCAGGAATCCGCAACCAGGATGCGGGAGGTGGGAAAACAGAGTCCCTATTTTTGCTTGTCACTAGAGAAAAGTGAAATCGGGCCCGGACGGGCAAAGATGCCTCCGGGTCAATCTAATAGGACAGTGTTGTGCTAAAGCGTTTAAGGGGAAACTATTATGTTATGTCTAACAAAGAAAGAGATGCATTTTACGATTGTATTCCATCCCATCTTATCACGCTTTCTTAAAAAAAATAAAGAAAGAACTTCGTTCCTTTTGAGGGTTTAAGTGGCTTTCTTGGAAAAATGAAAGGAAAGCGAAGAGTGCAAGCTGATTCTTAAAACCGGTGGATTGATTCTTTAAAGCGAAAATTTTAACATGGAAATAATACATTTGTTTTTGTTTTCGCGATATTGATTCTTATAAACGGTTGATTCTTATAACCACTGATCACTATAAGCGGTGGTTACTGTATGAGGAAAATCATTCTTTTTGGCCTTGCAAAATTCTTCTCGTATAATTCATATGAGAATGGTGAAATGTAGGTGAGTATGAAAAAAATGAAGTGAAAATAAATACAAACTGGAGAACTGGGCTGGGTTCACAGAGAAATATTTATTTAGTACTTATTATTTGTTCATATTTGGTGTTTAGGAAGCATAAAAGCTATGCTTTTGACAGTATTTATGGTTATTTCTCATTTGAAGTGCTAGTCAGTTAGAATTATACATTTGTTGATATTTCAAAAAACTTCACATTCTTGAAAAGGCAAAATACTGCAGTGCATCTGCAAAATATGCCATTTCTGGGATGTTGGAGAAGTCATTAATAAAAATATTAAGATAAAATGAGGCTTAAAACAGGGCACTAATAATAAAACGAAGACTGGCCATTCAGAAGACAGGAGAAAATAAACAAAAGATAATTTGTTGGAAAAACCTAAAGGTAATAAACAAAAGTACATTTAGCCCCCGTCATCACTCTATTGGTCAATTTAATATTCTATTTCAGAGACAGAACTAGTTGTGATGTTTTATACCAAAATAGAATTTAACATGAGATTACTGTACGCGCGTCAAAGAATTGTTCATTTCCTTTCGAAGTTTAGAAAATTGAATCAAGATTAAAGAAGTTATAACTTAGAAGGGAATAACAAAAGACTTGGAAAAGGGCCCACATTTTCTTTTACTTGCTGTCTTTAATTCAATAAACAGCTTTTTTCCCGAAGACCTATCATGTTCGTTAGAATTATCACGCTTCGGCCTTTAAAGCATTTAATTCCAGAAGCTTTCAGTATATGGTTCGTTGATTGAGAGGGTTATGGTAATTTTTTCTTACGCAAGGTCTAGTTGGACCGGGACCTACAGCTTCAAGCCAACTCCAAACTGCTACAAACATCATGGAAGGGACGGAACTCGAACCTACAGACTTTTGTAGTGAATACCCCTATCACTATAAGAGATTCCATCATACTAATATAACTTTCGATGGAATTCGCAAGCACATTTACCATGACATCAAATGTAACTGACGTACTATTTAGTACTGTTTTGGTAGATTTTTTTTTCTAATGAAACATTTTTCTTTTCCTGATTTAGAATATACTACATAATGGTTTTAATTTAACATCTATATTTCAGCCAAAATTTTACCACCTCTATTCTTATTCGTCATATACTACTTATATAATACATACGCATGTTCGTATTTGTCAGGCATCACGGTTTACCTCTCATTTCACGTTTCCTCTTAACTGAACCTGCAATTCAATAAATGGGGACCTAGGCTACTATTACATACTCTAGCAGCGAAAAGTGTAAACCCCTATTATTTATTTGTATGGAAGCTATATTTCATTTCCTCTGTTCAAAACCATCAACCACATCATATAAAATAGTTTGCTCTGCAAGATCTAAGAAAATTGGAAACTTCCCAAATGTGGGCGCTACGAATCGGTGAGGAATTTTTTTTTCACTGAAGATTTGGATACTTCGTCTTCATGTAGATTGAAAGCAAACTTAAGTCTGAATGGGACTGTGATGATTTGAACGCATGTTCATTAGTTTTATTATAAAAATAATGGAAAAATTCCATGACCACTCGCAGCAAATGAATTTTCACATTTTAGTTTTCGGCTCATTATCGCACGGAATGTAGTTACTGTACATCTACCTACTGTTATGATACATTTTTGTATTTAAGCAGTACACAGTTCGATATTTGCATTAAAATATTTTTCTTCTTGTTATTCGATTATTATCATTCGGGATTTTTTTTTATCTAGCATTGTCCTATATTTTGCTTGAAATTTAACCACTTCTTTTCCTATTTCGTCATATACGAGATTCATTTAAGTTCTAAGTGATACAACGCCTCCTGAACTTATAAATAATTATCCTAATTATCAATCTTTTATCGTATAGTTGGAAATAGATTTCGATTCGAGCCACATGCTAAATAAGGCAGGCGAAGCATCAGGCACACATAAATGACAGCACTTTATTTAATTATAATGGGTCATAAGAAATAACAATTAAAAACTTCAATATGACATAATGTTTTAAAAGATGGATATATATATATATATATATATATATATATACCGGGTGCATCATAAATTCGTGCAAAGTTAAAAAATTCGTAATAAAAGAAATAATGCTCGGAAAAATTTTCTGTTTGCGCGAATAGGATAAGAGGGACATTGGATTTTTTTCCATGTTAAAAAAAAGTTTCCAAAAGTAACCGAAAGAGGGCGCTTTTGTGTGACCACGTTAAGCCTGTATTGCAGGAAAGACATGCGTTGCCTGTTGTCACCTTCATGCAGGATGGTGTTCCGCCCCACATTTCATGTGATATCAAGACGTTCCTGTTGGAATCTTTCACTGAAGACCGAGTTCTATAAGTCGTGGTTATAGGGTTCAGTGGCCCTCCCGATCACCAGACTTGAATCCGGGAAATTTTTAGTTGTGGGGATACTTAAAGACTCATGTGTGTCGGGGTTCTCCAACCACTTTGGTGGAACTGAAAAGTGTCATTCGACAGACAGTCACAGCCATCAATGCTAGAATCCGCTGTAATGGGCTTAGTGACGCGCCTCACTTGCGTATTATCTTGTCCTGTTAGTAATGTTGAACATATGTTAGTTTAAAATAAATGCACAGTCTCATGTTATTGTGATCTGTTTGATTATCTGTTTGAGTTTGTCTGATTTGCATAAAACGTCTCCGTATGACGTGTGAGCGCCCTCTTTCGATTACTTTTGGAAACTTTTTTTTTTACACGGAAAAAAAAAACCAATGTCCCTCTGATCTAATTGGCGCAAACAGAAAATTTTTCCGAGCATTACATCTTTTATTACGAATTTTTGAACTTTGCACGAATTTATGACGCACCCGGTATATATATATATATATATATATATATATATATATATATATATATATATATATATATATATATATATATATATATATATATATATATATATATATAGGGATAAGCGTACTTACAGGTGGTTCTTAATTTTTTCGTCTGCTGATGTGCGTTCGACCGCCTTCCATCTGATGCAGCTTCCGTTCGTTCGTGCGAGTCAAGACCTGCTCGAAAACCGGCTTTGGCGCGGTCCCCCGTCGCCAAACAGCTCGCAGCGCCAAATCCCGTTAACACCAAATTCGAAATGCGAGTACGCTCCCTAACACTAAGGTATATTTTTTCCTCTTAAAAGCACATACACTAAGCAGCTGAAACTACTGTCACATCTCAACATAGTCTCCCTCTAACCGCACACATTTTTCACAACGTTGACGCCACGACTGCATGGCCGCTGTTGGTGTATCTTTAAATCACTGCTGTTGAAGCCGCTTACAAATAACTCGTGGAATGGTGATGCGTAGTCATGGCTACCTCGGTTCATTATTAGTGTTTAAAACGCTACTGCTGGCTGTTGGCTGTTGGCGCCACGGGCATTCTACGTATGAACCGGATGGCACTGCCATACATTGTTCATAATCGTAAAGATCAACCGCATCCTTTTAAAAATGTTCTGTGTCTATCCAAATCACTCTCAAGAAACAACAGCAACAAAAAAAAATAAAAAAAAAAAAAATTAAAAAAAATTCAGGTGGTCTCTTCTAACGAAACTACCGCGGGTTATTAACCTAGGATTACTTATCGTAGCTTACCTCTTTTGTATGTATATATGTATGTATGTGTTATCTATCTATCTATCTATATCTATCTCTCTCTCTCTCTATATATATATATATATATATATATATATATATATATATATATATATATATGTGTGTGTGTGTGTGTGTGTGTGTGTGTGTGTATGTGAGTGTGTCAAAATTTTGACGCATTTTGGTACTTTTCTGTTTAACTGTTTACTGCTTGCCCAAGCAATACAGACTGAGTTTGGCGCGCTGCCAAAATTATATCTCGCGACGACGGATGGTTTTAGCGTCTGAAGTTTTGCTTTCTGGAGGAGCTTTATGAAGGAATGTAATCTTACGTTAAAAATAAGAGACCTTTAGAATTTGAAAGCGCCTCGAACTTCACCACACAAATAACACCATTCCTAAGGCATCACGTATGTACCATAAATTAAACGTATCCGACTCCGTATCCTTTACTGAACACTACATTTATTCACAATTCACAATCACAACACTAATTACAGTATTCTCGTTACAATATGTATTACGCCTTTTCATTTATGCCTCCCAGATTTTCACTCGACTATCTCGAGCTATGACATGATTCTAAGAGCGCACAATTCGGCTCTCCCAACGCGACAAAAACAAGTTAGTTTCGTTTTGACATGTGACGTACACATACAGTATTTCCCTCCCATAAGGAGAGTAAAACCAAAATCCCCGTATATAGGGACAAACAGTTACAGACAGAGTTTGGAGTCGTAACAACGTATTCTCTCGCATTTTAGATTTGCTGTTTACTTAACCTGCAGTACAAACACCATGATAATTTATTAGACAAAATAATCCTGATTTTTTAAAAATTTTGGGTGAATAATGATGTCATAATTATTAATTTTTCCTGAAGTCAATAAGATTAATTCATTTTATTCGAGACAAAATCTTTGAGTTTTTGGTAATATGCTAGGTAATTTTCAAGGAATACTTTAACATAAAAATCTGACTTTTTTTAAAAGAAAGTGCTTGGATGTTATATTGATCGATAAAAATACACTTCAGTATACGGCGCATTAAAATACCCAAATAATGGCAATGTGTCTTTAATCAAATACTAATTTTTAAATGAAGGATATTAAGCAGAAAGTGTAACTACTGTAGTCCTAATATGGCCCAATTCTAGAAGACACTTTATAATGATGTATGATAAACTTGCGAATTTCAAGAAAGATACTTTCAAAAGCTCAAATTTTCATAATATTACTTAAGATATTTACCTTTCAATTGCCTCATTTAATATCTTTTTCATAAAAATAATTGTACAAATATTTATAAGAGACAATAGGTCAAGTATACTACCTATTTTACACCCTAAAAGATTTATAGATACTAACATTGATAGTTATTGTAATAACAAGGAAACAAATATCGATTTTTGTACCATTTCTTGTGAAATAGGAGCGAGTAGTAATAATTCAAATAATGTTAATTTTCCAGATCACAGTTTTCGTGATAATTTATCAGAATAAGATATATAGGATAAAGTTTAGATTTTAACCTTCAAGTGATAAAAATTTTGAAACTGTTAGGCACAACTTAATAAATTCATTTTCACTAATTTAGTTGAAAATAACTTATTTATACTACGATTATTATATTTATCCCTTAAAGGAAGGCCCTTAGTTATCCTTAAGGGCCTTCGCCCGTACACCCTCCAATACGTGCTGCCTACTTCATTATAGAAGTATCTAGAGTGTGAGCCAACATTATTTCTTGTTAGGGTACAAAACAGAGACATCCATTCCTCGACTGGAATTCGAACCCAGGCCCCCGCAATGACAGCTTGTATTGCTAACCATTATACGACATGGATGGCTTAAACGAACATAAGTTCTAAAGGTTTCAGTCTTAAGCTTGTCAAAGAAATTATAGAAAGAATTATCAGAATATAATTAGACTGAAATGTTAATCGTTTAACCTAAAATTTCTGCTTTAAAAATTAGCTAGTGATTAAACTATTATTTTCTATTTTTTAATTGTAACTTGAAGGCAACACCTTAGACCAGCGGTTCTCAAACTTTTATATCTCAAGTACCTCTTGGAAATTTATACGTAACTGGCGTACCCCTTGTAGCGACAGATAAAACGATAGCTATAGTGTAAGAAATACACGCACACACACACACACACACACACACACACACACACACATAAATACATATATTAAATTGTTTGTAATTGTGTTTATAAATAAACTCAAAAAATGGAATATAAAATGACTATAATTAATGAGCGATATAGTTGCATTTGTATAATCTCGCACAGTTGCATTAATGACTTGTGTGGAAATTTCGGAAGAGGAAGTGAACTGATGTCAATCTCTACAACTCTGAACAGATGATCAAAATTTATATTTCTTCGGTTTTAGAACGTCCTTCTCGTCTAGAGTTTTGTGATAATTCCAGAGAAAAAATTCTGGGCCCTTTGTATAATTTTTTATATTTATTACAAGATGCTATTTTTTCCGCAATTGCTAAAAATTTTCCGCATTGTCTTGAACAGTCCAGCACGTACCTCAAGGGGTATGCGTGCCACAGGTCCAGAACCACTGGCTTAGACAGTAGAGACCAGATTATCATCCCTTCAAACATATATAAAATGGATAATAATTCTTTACGACCACCAGGATTAAATTTTTTTAACTCGTTAGACTTCATCATAATAGGTGTCTCCTAGTATCTCATTGGATTAGGGTTGTGGGGTGAGAGTTACGTCTTTTTATACAAACCAGACTCTATGTGTTTATAAATGTCAATTTGATGATTTCTGGGATGCCCATGTGGAGTTTTCTAGAGGCTAGAGCTTTTTCCATAGCCATATACGGTAGTATTAGTTTAATACGAGTACTCAGTGCGGGTTTGATAAATGTCCAGCGGCCGAGAAAGATTGACGGGAAAAACTCGGCACGTGGCTAAAGGGCTTGTAGAGTTTCTAAATTATAATGTTCATACATGCATTAAACGAAAAGGGATGTTCTATGTTAGAGACGGGAATTTTTGGGAAAGAATTAAATAAAATTTAGGGGCATGCACCTTTTTCTTACATGCACACACACACACACATATATATACACACACATATTTGTAAATTTGGTACGTTAATTTTACATGTAAATAAAAAGAAATTATTACAATTTCAGAACAACTTGACAGTTTATTTGTACTGAAAGATCGACACAAGGGGATTCATATGAATTTTTAGTTTAGGATCCTCTGGTCTAGATACAAGGTATTACGTGGTGTGGAATGGATTCATAAAGTTCACGGATGATGGCCTGCGGTATTTATTGTCAAACGGCATTCATCTGGTAGGTTAAGTGGTTTAAATTATTGTGACGACCCATCCCATCCCAAATGTGCCTCATCGGGGACTGGGCAAGGAAGTGTGTTGTAAGTACGAATGCAGTCACGAAAGACGTCTGCCGTGTGTGGCCGGACATTATCGTGCTGCAAAATGAGGACTTCAAAAGGCGCGGTAACACAATGGGGCGTAGAATGTTGTACTTTGGGGGTGTGATGGAGAAACCAGTGGGGTACAGCTATCATAGGAGATGGCGCCATAATTCCTTGTTATCATGATGTGTGGCGTTCTACAGTAAATTGGGATCCTTTGGCTGGTCGAACCCTCTCCAGACATCTCCGAACCCTCTCCTATTCATCACTAAAGATAATTTGGCCCCTCTGGGCCTAATGCTCGCTTGTCGCACATATCAGTCGTTGTCGAGACATTCATACGAACATCCTTCAGTTTTTGCGTCGTTCCGGAACCCGACAGGCTATCCATACGACAATTAGACTATTCACCCTCTTTCAGTATGATAACACGGGCTCTTTATAACCCGTCATTTAGCTGTAGAGTGCGCGAATTCATCGCTGAGGCATTGCTACAGCCAATAAACATCAACACGATCAAATTGAACTGGAACATTCATGCTTGAAAGCGAGGATCGCTTTCTGTTATAACATAACAATGCGCAGTTCCGATGTCCTGTAACTGCCGCAATTCATTCACTGGTTACAAGTATTTCCTCATTTGCATCATTGGCAAGGGAAAATTTGTATACCGAATTTCGTTGTGATCAGATTTTTGTTAGGAGGTGTATCGATGTTTTTGTCGCCTTACTTAAAACCTTATTTAAAATTCACGTCCTACCTTATTTAAAATTCACGGCGTGACATTTACTTTCCCCCTTTTTATTGGTGCTCTATATTACCTCTTGTTTAAATTCATACATTTCTCCTTAAATAAACCTGTCTTGGAAAATTACATGTAAGATCCTTCACGGACGTGTGAACGATGCCCGTGTCTCTGTACAACTGTGATGTGAGGTAGGAAAGGTTCACTCCTAGAATACTATGATGACGAGCGATATACCGGGTGGGCAAAAAAGTCTGTATAAACTTAAAAATTCATAAAAACCGGAAAAACAACCAAAATGAAAAAAAGGTTTTCAGGGTTAGCATCGCTAGGTCACGGGATTTTTTTGAGACAGGAAAATAACAGGAAATAACTAAAAAAACAGCCGAAATGTGGCGTTGACTTACACAAGTGAAAGAAAAGATACGGAAATAACGAAAAGAATGCTTCTAAATCATTTATTACAGCAATAGATGTTCCACATGACCCCCACCACAGGGGATAAGGCATCGTAGGCTAGACACAAATCCAGCAACGACAGAGTGCAGCAGGTCCGGATGTATACATGACATCTCTCGGCGGATCGCGGAACAACGGTGAACTGGTTGTGGATTAGGAGCGCACGTTCTTATAACCATCTCTCTTGCATATTTCCACAGAATTCGCTAGTACCAGTGCCACCTGTTGGCTGTTTTTTGAGTTATTTTTTTTTTCCTATCTTAAAAAAAATACCGTGACCTAGCGATGCTAACCCTGCAAACCTTTTCTATTTTGGTTATTTTTCCTGTTTTTATGAATTTTTAAAGTTTATACGGACTTTTTTCCTACCCGGTATATATATAACTTTCATTAATCCAATATCTAACGACAAGCACACCCAATAGCCGAAGACGCCTCTAGAATGGCCCAGATGTAAACGGAACACAAGAGAGACGTCCGCAACAGTCGCTCCATTGATCTAGCTATCCCACCAGTCCAGTCAACTCTGAAAAAATTGTAAATTCATACTGACGATTGAGAGCAGAAAAACGCTTTTAACATGATTTTCGAAGCGTTTGTTACCGATTAGAAGGCTATCCAGTTGCTGCAATAAATTAAATGCTTTTTAAGCAGATTTCTGTTCATTGAAACCAATTCATTGTTTTCACTCCCTGATAGTGTCTTTGTAATGTTTTTGCAAATAAATATCCCAATTATTGTCCATTCCGTTGTTTTATATTAATGTTTTTCTTTTTTAGTTGGACATCTATTAGTCCGGTATTGATCAAATACACGCAGAATTATCGTTACCCGTTTATATTAATTTTATTGTAATTATTATCTCTAGGTTCGTAACTGACTGACTGACACACACACACACACACACACACGCACACACACACATATATATATATATATATATATATATATTATCTTTTGTGTTTTTTGTTTTATCCCTTTTTTTCCCTTCATACTTAACCAAAATCGAATAAATGAGATACCATTTTAAAGATTAAGATCTTCGCTTCGTGCTAATTGTTAATATAGAATTACACATCATATTATTTGTTTAAACATCGAAGTATAAGCATTATAAACAATTTTTCGTCCCCTAGATCAGTGCTCCGCAACCGCTGTGCCGTGACACACTAGTGTGCCGCGAGGTGATCTTGACTGTGCTGCGGTGATTTTATCGATTATGATAATACAAAAATTAACCACCGCATTAAATATAAATTTTTCTAAGTAAAATATTCCTCTAACTTTTTGTTAATATGTAATTTTTCTGGGTCGGAATTATACACAAAACAAAAACATGTTGTTATCCATACATTGTATGTATACTCGAGCGTCATATTTCTGGATTTCAGTTAAGAAAAAATATCCACAAATTTCTGACAAGGCCATTGCAATTTTGCTCCCATTTTCTACGACATACTTATGCGAACAAAGTTTTTCGACACTGGTTCTAATTGAAAATGACAAACTATCATATTTAAAGGGCCTTGACCATGAACTGTAGCTCTTTCTATTATAGAGCCAAATATAAAACGTGCAAATATAAAACGCACATTTATCAAAACAATCTCAAATATCTCATTAATAAGTTAGTTATGGTTAAATTAACTTTGGTTTATTAGGCTTAAGTAAAGACCAAAAAGCAAATTTTAATATAAAAATTTAAAGAGAAAAATTTTTTACTTGTAAACTATAATTTTATATTTTTGTTCTTGTGTTGGTGTACAGTTCAAAATGATTTATATAAAACTTAAATGATTATAATTATCTTGATACACAGAGCTATTTTGTTGTGTTTTTTATCTAATAAAAACATATACCTATTTATTGTAATTTATATATTTGCAAGCTTTTTCTTGTGGTGTGCCGCGGAATTATCGAAAAAAAAACGTTGTTGTGCCGTGGAAGATAAAAGGTTGCGAAGCTCTGTCCTAGATGGCACGTCTGCTAGCTTTTTTAATTTTACCATTATCAATCGGGCTGAACTTTTAAATTTAAAAATCGTTTGTTTTTATTATCATTCTGTGATTTCATTAATGAGTTTCTTTATTGGCAACATTCGCGTAGGTGTTCATTATTCTTTTTGCATGGAAAAACCATATATATTATTTCTAGAAGGTGATTTTTTGTGACGATCCCTTACTCTCCCTTCATACTTAATCAAAATCGATAAATGAGGTACCGTTTTAAAGATTAAGGTTTCCACTTCTGACGAATTTTTAATTCAGAATGACACACTGAATTGTTTGTTTAAAAATCGAAGTGAAACATTGACTTTTGGCCCTAAAGTTCTTTCGCTGGATGCGTCGAAACGGCACAGTCAAATAGTGTGCACAGAGGTTATGTAATGCAAATATCACATTTCCACGAGTTTGTGTCATATTTAACTTTTGATATTGTCTACAAAGGTGTTTTGACATGTACATATCTCATGCTCCCCTGTTTTGTCTTATGTTTCACCCCCAATATTGTGACCAAAGGTGTTTTGTAATTGGTTTTGTATTATCTTTGTGCACCATTGTTATCTGACAAATAAACAATTGCTACAAATGATACGTTTAATCTTTCATTCTACTACAAACCACCAACCTCGCTATAAAATTTATCAAGGGTCGCACGGGCCATCTAATATATATATTCTTTTTTCAAAATTTATTTATTTACTCATTTTTTACACTTTCTTGAACTCTATTTTATAATTAAAGGTTAATCCTAATCGTAATCGAAATCAGATAAGCTAATTTTTTTGACAATCCGAAATTATAAAATATGGGCATACTGAAGCATCGGGAGGCTGATAGAGTGCGTGCTTTAGAAAACTTCACATTGGCAATCCTACCAGAAACTCAAATTCAGGGGATATTAGAATAACTGAGAAGAATTGAAAATGAAATGCCACGTACAAGTTATAAGGGTAGGTCATTTCTGAATATTTCAGAGTTTCCCTTCGTAATTCGTGTTTTTAGTCACAGTTAATGAAGTAATGCACATTAGGAGTATATAGCGAAAATAAGTATATCTTGCATGTGTATTTACCATGTGTAATAATGAATGTGTATAATATTGTACATGAATTCTATGGTATTATAGTGTAAGTACAGGGTAGTCATAGAAAAAAACTTTGCCGATATATGGACTTCTAGCAGCTGTACAGTTCAACCAATCGAGATAATATTTCAGACACAGTTATTCAAAGGTATGAGCTCGGGATTCTGTGAACGACAACCAAGTGGCGCTCACAGTTACGGTTATAGGTACAGAAACTTGAAATTTTCGAATGGCAACGGCCACTTTTTCCAGTTGTAAAATGCTCAGCGCATGCGAAAACCCTAAAGAGCGTTGGAACGGTACGTGTATCACAAAAAACGAACCCGTTATGCATGCACAAAAAACACCTCTGCGAACAGCCATCAAAAACACAATCGGGGAGCACGGTGGAAATTTGCATATGACAGAGGCAAGACACCAATCACTGATGACAACACAGATCAGACAGAAGAAAACTATTATTTAGATTATGATTGTTATTATTTAGATTATTAAGATTGCACATTTTCCACATAGGTGCCATCACAGGCCGTTCGCAGAGCTGTTTTTTGTGCGTGTATAACGCGTCCTTTTTTGTGATACACATACCATTCCAACGCTACGCTCTTTAGGGTTTTCGCATGCGCTGAGCATTTTGCGACGGGAAAAAGTGGGCGTTGCCATTCGAAAATTTCGAGTTTCTGTACCTATAACCGTAACCGTTAGTGCCACTTGGTTGCCGTTCTCAGAATCCAAAGATCATATATCTGAATAACTATATCTGAAATCTGATCTCGATCGGTTGAACGGTACAGCCGCTATAAGTCCATATATCGGCAAAGATTTTTTATGATCACCCTGTATATTGTTAATCATATTTTGTTTTGTAAATCATGATTATAAAACATTAAAACTGCATAATTAAGGTACCTATACACAAAACAGCTCTAAACTCTTGATAAAATCAAGAGTTTAGAGAAAACTATTATAGTTCACAAGGTATCGGATTAAACAAAGATAATGCATCTTTAAGTGTGAGGTAAAGCCAAAGTGTGGTAAGAAACTATTGGTAAACATTTGATGACCGGTCAGGCAAAAGCATTTGATGTGTAAAAGGAGTTTTAAGAAAAGCATTTCTTGCAGTACGAAACCGAGTGAACCTGGTAGGAGAATTTAATCAGAATCTGCAATAAACTCGGTATACCTAATAGATTATAATACCTAATAGATTTGTTATGAGAAATTTAAAATTATCACAGTTATTAGATTTTCACTGTACTAAGGAACTTTCAATAGATGTAATCAGTGAAAGAATGTTACCCTGTTCTCAGGAGTGTTTGGAACTTTTAAAACCACGAGTGCAAGAGCAGATTTATTTCTATACGTTACTTCGTGTGCTGATACACGTGAGGAAAAGACAACTGTTTATGGCTCGGTGCACACGAGCGATCCGGTGTCGTTGCGGCACCGCAGTTGCGATCAGGAGTACAATAGAGTTGAACTAACCGACTCACACGGACGTAGGCTTCGTCGGTAAGTTCAACTCTATAGTACTCCTGATCACAACTGCGGTGCTGCAACGACACCGGATCGCTCGTGTGCACCGAGCCTTATACTCCCCTCAACAGACTATTGTTGGCGACAAAATTCCCAAAAGGATATCAGGTATCGGGAAATTTTAGATATCAGGATCAAATTGTGAACGCCGAAAGTCTACTAATCATTTAAAGAACAGAGCCTAAAATGGCAGATGAAGTGGAGAACTTTCAAGTAATTTGAGACTGTAGTAAGGAGGGTATACAGTCACGTTGTCATCAAGCCCTGCTAAGACTGTGATTAGTGAACTGCTGTAAATGACATTTATCAAACCAACAATTTAAATATTTATATTTATACTGACATTTAATGACCTACACAGTATGAAGATTACGGTAATCTAAGTACCCAGATCTTGGACGAAAAGAATTACTTTTTGAGATAGCTAGACAATACCGTGACGGATATTTTCTGTAGATATCCTTAAAATAAGTTTTCATCGAATATTAATTTCGAGTCATGGAAACTATACATGCCATTGCGTGAAATGAATATTGGACATTTTCCTCTCTTATACGAAAGAAATTGAACAATTTATAGGTATTCAATATAACTTCCTCATAATTTACATTAAACTCTTCTAAAACATCAACTACGTTGACTCACGGGAAACTTGAGGAAAGATCAAACAATAACAGACAACTTCTTAAATCCACATAATTTTTGTGAGCATTCGTGAATTGCTCATGGACAGGGCCCGATTTAGAAAATTCTTGACTATAGGTACAACTCAGGATGGGGGCCCCCTAACACTGATGTGGGTGTAAAATTTCCAAAATTGACACACACACACACAAAATCCTCATAATAATTTATCTATAATCTATATCCTCATAATAATTTATATTTTTTATCCTCATAATAATTTATCTATAAATATATTTCTCGAAATATTATCTTTAACCTAAAAAAGAGTCATTAGCATAAGAGGAAATTTTCAAAACGTTTTATTTAGTGAGTTTTGTGATGCGAGCCAAGAAAAGTTTCAAGTTATGCTAATTTGACACTGTGACGCAATTAGCAATCGGCGAATTTAGTGAGTGTATCAGGTAACCGGGGAGAGAGTTATTGAAAGAGCGAATACGAGAGATTCGATCTAGAGAAGCTGATCTATAGCTGTAAAGATAAAAATCATCTATCATTAAGGGTACGTAAATTTCGCATAAAATGTCGAAATTTCGCAAAAAAAAATTTCAATATATATAATTTTGCATTTATTCGCAATATATCTATGTATATATTTTAATATATACTAAGTAGTAAAATTGTGATTTTTTTTAATAAATGCGAACTCTTTTAATTTATATATATATATATATATATATATATATATATATATATATTAGAAAATTTCGCATTTATAAAAAAAAAATCGCATTTTTACTTACTTGGTTAGGTAAGTATCAAAATTCTAGGTTAAAAGCTAACATTGTAGTAGTCTCCGCATTCTCTTCCTAAGTATTTAGAAATAAGTAATAAGCAAATTTTGAGAGTGAGATCTGTCAATTAAAGACCATGGATCGTCTTAGATAAGCAAGTATGTTAATAAATTATTACTATTATTACCTAATTTTGCTTAAAAAAGTCGTTTATCACCGAGTTTTCGCCAAAAAGTAGTAAAAAACTAATTTTCGCATTTATTTGCATCTATTTTAAAAATACGAAAATTACATATCCCTATCTATCATCAACCACAAGAATCAGCGAAGAAACCAGATTCAAAAGAGATCAATGAGTGCCTTGTGGCGAGGACTTAGCTAGTTTAAGGTAGTGAGTTGGGGTAAAAACTTCTAAGTCACAGATTGGTGATATTTAGTGGTATGACGAGAGGCTAAAAATCTTGTGCTTTGTATTTTGTTGTACTATATTTAGCTTTACACTTAGATAATGATACATTTCCTGTCAACAATGATACATTTCCTGTAACAATACATTTTCTGTCTGTTATTTAAATTAAAAAAAAAAAATTCTTACCACAAAATCTTTGGAAATCATCAATCAATTAAAGTAACAGCTTGGTTATCTTAACACATATTTTGTTAAACTTTAAAGAAATGTTTCATAATATTGAGAACGAAAAGTAAAGTATCTTTTGAGAAATAATATATAACGTCGTTTAACGGTTTGTCACTTTAACATCAAAATATTAGTAATATGTAATGGAGTCTTCATTTAAATTTCACCTATTAGTTTTGTTATAATTACGAAATAATTTTGTGAAATTTCCTTTGTTTAATAGAACAAAATATTTCAAAGTGTTTGTCAAACATTTTGCAGCCGATAATTTTTTGAAAGAGTAAAATTTATCTTGTATAAAATGAATAGATTTATTTACTTATACCATCAAGTTTTGCCCATATGCCTTTTAAAGAAAAAAATTGTATTACAGAGCTAAAATTCCGGTTGGATCTTCAGAAGTGCTTGTGAAGTATTAAAAAACCTTTTTTTTTTGTAAATCGTTAATATTTAGCTTTACACTTTGTATTCATTGTCAGATTTCTTCCTTAACATTTAAAGACGCATTCAACTGAGCATGTCTAAAGAAAACTTGGATAGGGTACTTAGGGAATCTGGTTCAAATCGCAGATTGAACACAATAAATGCAGGATGATAAAGCAAGAAAACCAGATTGGTCACGCCAAAATGAAGGAACTGTTTGACTTTTACAGAACTCCCCTACAGCTAGACCATAATCGAGTGTTAGGAGAGAAGAGATGAGATCGGTGAGAAATCAAGATTGAAAATAAGCAGAGTTATAGCCATGTGCCTGTTAGTTAAACTGGAATCCTTAAAGGATATGAGCTTTTGTTAGGTAAACAATGGAGTTAAGAGTGTAAATTTGAATTTTAAGTTGTTATTTACGATGCAATCTTTCGCCAGACGTTTAAGAGGAAATTATTATTATTTTTATTAATCTGAGTGTATATTTTAAATTTTACCACAGACGCCACCTTACTTAAATAAATTATTCATTAACTTCTAAAAGTATCCTCTTAAATGATGTTTTGCTTGATTCCTTTAAAATCTGACGAAGGAACATGGGAGTGATATAGTCTAGCTATCACGACCTTTCTCTGGACGCTCTTAATCAGTGATTTCAATAGTTTTTGGGTAAAAAATTCCTGTTAGAATAAATAAGAATCTTATCGGGAAGGCCTACTGTATAGTTGAAAACAAATATGAGATCAATTCAGTTAAAGGAACCGTTTTACTAACTTCCTTCCACCAGTAACGAAATGGGCATACATACATACATACATATATATATATATATATATATATAAATATATATATATATATATATATATATATATATATATATATATATATATATATATATATATATATATATATATATATATATATATATATATATATATATATATATATATATATAGTGTTCCGTTTTTCCTGGGTTCGTTAGGATTGAATAAAATCTCTTCAGAAACTGCACACAAAATAAATTTATTATTCTGTAAATTCTTCAGGTGCTTACACAAATTCAACGTAACAACTGTTTTCTATACAGCCAAGTCAGGATACCAGAGTCTTCTATACAATACACGCCTAACGCAATTTCAACACATTCAATTCTCAGTAGAAAAGAACTGGGTTCCAATGCCAATGTCAGGTATATTTATAAACTTCCAAAGCGCCCCCTATCGGTCAGGCTGCTAGATATCTCTAGAAGCTTCCAGAAAGGTCTAGATGGCAAGTTGCTGACCATTTGGCACCACATCGCTAAATTTGGTGACGAAAATATGTCACTAAATCCATCTCCAATTTGGCGGTAACTCTCATATTTGGCTAGATTACCATAGACTCGTAAAATTCGGAACAATATATATATATATATATATATATATATATATATATATTTATTTATTTATAAGCGTGTATGTGTGTTACGATAAAAGTGATTAAACCGGGGATTATGTATAACCACCGGTTATTGTGCATAATAACCAACGCTTTCCATAATTATAGTAAATTTATCTCATATATTGCCAATTAATCACATTTACCGGTGGTTATGCGTAATCGTCACTACAGAATGTTTATATATATATATGTGTTAATAATCACATCCACAATAAAGGAAGAATGAATTTAGAATGAATGAAGGACGAAGGAAGAAGCGTTGAATTATATAATTTTCCACATACATTAGGCAGTCACTCGTAGAATGGAGATTGATACGTTAACGTTTTAATGAACAGGACAAACAGTCGTAAAGGCGAGAAATGACATGGAGAGTAAAAACATTATCTAATTAAATTTTATTTATTTAAGCTTGGTGAAGACATATTAGCAGAAGTGACCATCGGTCTTTGCCGGGAGAGTAGGCAGGGAAGGTGCGCGTCCCATTGCAGTATAGAAGAGAGAAACGGACTTGGTTTCCATGTCGGTCAAAGTTATAAGAGAGCTCGGGAGATTCTCCCACTAAGCATCATAAAATGAATATTTCCCCATTCTAACTCTAAGGATTGGAATTATTTCATTGGTTAGAATCAGTCATATGGCTTACACATGTGAGGCATGAGGTGATAGTCGCATGGTTTACATGGGATCATGCGCCTATGAGTTCTATTAGTAAATAGGATTTTAAAAATAAGCTTTATCTCTATATATAAAACAGTTCCGTAACTAACTGACTGACTGACATATAACGCACAGATCAAACCGCTGGACATAAAGGGCTGAAATTTTGCATGGCGATTCTTCTTATAGTGTAGGGGTGCACTGAGATTTTTGAAAAATTCTTAGATTTTTTTAAAAATTAAATTTTTAAGCTGTTTTTGTAACATTCTTTAAAGTTTGTATTTAAACTAATAAACACTTCCTAATTATCGCTTCTTAACTGCACAGCAATGTGTTTTATCTTCAGTGGCGTATTGTATTACTATTAAATTAGTAAGGTGTGCATAAATGGTAGCGTAGTGCAAATTGATTGTAGTACTGAAATATAAAACTGTAGCTTTGAATATCTAGATTATGTTGCATTGTGAATCTAAATGGTTGCATTGTGTACTTAAATAGTGTTGCATTATCTACCCAAATCAAGTTGCTATGTGTATGTAATTAGTGTAATAATATAAAAGATGTAGTAATATTTATGTAATAGCTACTGCTGCTGTGTTACCGTGACGGTACTACTATATACCGGGTGGCCATAATTAAACTGACAGTGCTCACAGTGTTCTGTAGCGCGATCTATTTGCGAGAATGACGCCACATTTTGTAGGAAGATTAAACAAGACGGGGGACGAAGAATTCCGCGAAAAAATAAATTAGTTCCAAAAGTCACCGCTAGGGGAATATTTGGCGCTGTGTAATAGAAAATAGAGTGTTAACAAATGCAAATCAATACGGAAATTACCTTTTATTTTGCATTCAAATGAGGTTCAATGTGGCTGCCGTTGTTGTGGACCACATATTGCATTCTGTGCACAGTATGCACAACAGCAGAAAGTAACATGTCTGAAGGAATCTCCCGTACAGTCCGTGATATGTTATCCTTCAACGTAGCCAGGTCCTGGACCACTCCTTGATAGACCTTGGACTTAAGGTAACCCCATAGCCAGAAGTCGCATGGGGTAAGATCAGGCGACCGAGGTGGCCATGCAGTTGGAAAGTAGCGGCTAATGACTCTTTCTGTTGTGAATTTCTGCCGTAGCAGCTGTTGCACCCGTACAGCAACGTGTGGAGGGGCTCCATCTTGCATGAAAATGATTTCCCCCAAAGGCATTGTCTTTGCTGAAGTGCCGGAATGACAAAGCTGTTCAACATGTGGCGATATTTCTCTCCGGAAACAGATCAGGTTTCCGGTCCTGTCGGGGTAATGTTCTCATAGAAGAATGGACCTACGATAAATTCCGCTGTGAACCCACACCAAACAGTTACCTTTGGTGAATGTAAGGGAATTTCTGTGACTGCATGTGGTGATTTGTCATCCCAAATTCGGCAGTTCTGGGTATTCACAGTTCCATGCAGGTAAAAGTGGGCCTCGTCTCCCCATAAGATTTTCCACGGCCAAGCATCATCCACCTCCATTCTGGCAAGAAAGATGAGAGCAAAAGTCAATCGCTTATCATGGTCGGGGCACAGTAACTCCTGTACACGGCTGATCTTGTACGGATAGAAGTTGATAATCTTTCGTAAGATTTTCCATACCGTACTGTAAGGCATATCCATATTCCGAGCTAATCCACGAGCGCTAGAGGTGGCAGCAATATTGTCTGGTCCTCTGTCGACAATCGCCGTGGCAACTGCTTCGATTGTATCCTGTGGTACAGGTTTTCGTCCTCTGCCTGACTGAACCTTCAGAGAACCTGTTTTCTAAAACGTCGCAACCATTGCTTTTAGCCCATTAACTGACACAGGACCGTTACCTTTACGCATTTTTTTGTGCGTTCTAAAAGCACGAAGAGCGGCTGACGCGTTGCACTGGTTGAGGTAAAAGAATTTGACCAGTAACGCACGCTCGACTAAAGAAGGAGACATTGCACATAAACTTTCAATCCGATTGATTCGAAACGTAACACATTGCCTTTTAAAACCCAAGCAGCTGGCACTGTGCCAATGGATTTAACGTGAAATTTGAATAAAGATCTTCTTCTACTCAGCGTACGTGATATTGCAGATCGCGAGACTTTATCGGTGTTTATGTAGATTTTACGCATTTTTAAAAGTGTTGCCATATTGCACTTGAACTAAATAAGAAAATGTGCATAATAAAAGGTAATTTTATTCCGTATTAATTTGCATTTGTTAACACTCTATTTTCTATTACACAGCGCCAAATATTCCCCTAGCGGTGACTTTTGGAATTAATTTATTTTTTCGCGGAATCCTTCGTCCCCCGTCTTGTTTAATCTTCCTACAAAATGTGGCGTCATTCTCGCAAATAGATCGCGCTACAGAACACTGTGAGCACTGTCAGTTTAATTATGGCCACCCGGTATATTGTCGTATATGTGTTGCTACATATGCATCGGTATATAATATATTTGTATTGTTATATAAATTTGTATTAACTGTATTATTGTTACTGCATTGAATTATTGTATATTATGGATAGTTGTATTATTGCAATGTATATTGTGTATAATTGTTTTAGTGTACAATATGTGTAATTGTATTATTGTAAAAGAAAAGGAAAAAGAAAAAAGGGGGTAATGCAAGGAAGGAAAAAAGAGGAAAAAAAATGAAAGGAAAATTTAATTCGGCCAAAGCTGGGTGCAACCAGGAACAAGGGCTAGGATATTTAGGATATAATGCTTTTCAAAGTGTAATGTTGAAATTAATTTAGATTAATCATTCTTTAACTATGGTATTGCGAGCGCTTATTTTTCTACAGTGTTGCTGAATGAAATAGATTCTTAATTAGGAATTAATTAAATGTCTACTTGGTGGCTGGTTGGGGGCAGATTTGTTCCCCCCGGGCTGCCTGTGGGCCCCGACTGGAAGATTACTGTCGGGTCGATGTGTCTAGCGGATTTTTACCGTATAACCTTCGGGTGTGGACGGTTAAACATATTCATTAAACTAATAATCCAAGGATGATAAAATTTATATCACGAGAGAGATCATAAAAATTCCTTTAAAATGAAACCTTTTTCGAATCTTTAACTTCATTTTCTGATTTTTGGTGAATTTTTAGAGATTAATTTTTACAATTTAATTTATTAAACGCTGATCACGTGGTTTCTTTCCTTTCAATTTTGCGCCACGTGCATAACAACGAAATAGACAAAAAAAAGAAGATTTTTTCTTGCTAATGTGGCAGACGATTGGTCATTATCCAAAAAATATTAAACATACAGTAAAAGAAATGTTCCTGAAACTGTACTTTATTCTTTAGTATGTTCTATTAGATTTAATTTGAAAAATTTCTTCTACATTATTTTGTCTATAAAAATATCCGTTACGATCTATTACTGTAAATATATTTTTTCCTTTTTTTACATCAATTGCATACATTGATAGCTGTATTTATTATATATATATATATATATTTGGCGTTAACTCCATACATTGACCGTTGTATTTAATTTGAATGTACTCCGTAGCGAAGTACGGGTTTTCAGCTAGTTTATTAACAAGTGTCTGCGTAACGATCGGCACGTACATTGAGGGGTAGTATAAATGATCAATTAATTTATTCTTAGGTAGCCAATTGAAAAAGGTGTTGTGCTTTATTAAAAAGAGACTTTGGGATAAGCTTTAAAAGTAATTTAGGAGGATGTGTTTTTTTGTTAAAGAAACACCCACACACACACATATGTATGTATGTATATATATACACTGAAGTGCCACTGAATTAGGGATAGCAAAGCCTATGCAAATTGTGTAGCGCTGCGCATCATGTATGCGCAAGTGAGGGCGATGTGGTAACTGCATATATAGCGCGTACTGTGGTTGTTCTGAATTAGTTGTTGGAATTGCCAATATGGGTAAACTGCCTGATTTAGACGCCTTCGATCGCGGACGAATCGTAGGTGCGCGACGCATGGGCCATTCAATTTCCGAAATCGTCAGACAGCTAGGATTTTCAAGGTCGACAGTGTCAAGAGTATACCAAGAATACATGGATGGTGGAAAAAAACTAGCGATCGGGCAAACTGCAAAGGACAATTAGCCTTGACAGTGCGTGGTGAGAGACGGCTCAGGCGTATTGTACGTAGCCAGCGAAGCCAAACATTAGCTCAAATTACCACCCAGTTTAATGACGGTGCCAGTCGTACAGTCAGTAAACGGACTGTGCAACGCTCGCTTCACCGTATGGGTTTCGGGAGCCGTCGACCTACGAGAGTACCATTGCTCTATACTCGCCATCGGGCTGCACGTCTTGCCTGGGCAAGAGAGCACAGAGACTGGAGTGTAGAGGACTGGAAACGAGTAGCATGGACTGATGAGTCTCGATTCCGACTACTTAACGCCGACGGGAGGCTGAGAATATGGCGTCAGGCTCATGAAGCCATGGATCCTGCATGCCTGGCTGGAACTGTGCAAAGGCATGGTGGCTCAATCATGGTCTGGGGTGTTTTTTCGTGGCACAGTTTGGGATCTTTGGGATGTTTCGGAACAAGGCGTGAAAGGCCATCACACAGCACCAAAGAACCTTACTGAATTATGGACAGTTTTAGCCAATATTTGGCAAGCCATTCCCGTGGAACGTTTCCAGAAACTTGTTGAATCTATGCCTCGTCGTGTGGCGGCCGTTATCAAGGCCAGAGGAGGCTCAATTCGTTACTAGGTAGGTATCCGTAATTCAGTGGCACTTCAGTGTATATATATATATATATATATATATATATATATATATATATATATATATATATATATATATATATATATATATATATATATATATATATATATATATATATATGTATGTATCAATCAGATAATCATCAATTACGTATTATTTATTGACAGCGTGCAATGATGTTGTTTGAAATTTATAAATAATTAAATATTTTGTTTTGTGACTAAAGCACATTTTTCATGGTTCTTTAAAGTAATTTCCTACTTAAGTTGAACTCAATCAACCCTAAAGAAACAAAGCGTATTGTACTTAAAAAATATTTTTGGTGATATTCCATTTAATTAAACAAGAAGCATTTTAAGGCTTTCCATCATATCATTCCAAATTTTGTATTTCTCGTATTTTCGGGCCAAATGTAAATGGATCGATCAAACAATAATTTAAAATACAGATTGCGAACGCTCCCCTTCTCCATATTCATGCTGATGAAATTTTAAATGAAGTTTAAGAATGTCTGGATAATATTGTCTTGAATGCGTGGGCTTGAATAAAGAATATTCATTTGATACCGTCTTGTCTCAGATTTTAATTGGAAATATTTATCGTAAGGAAAAATGGGATTCAGCTTTATGCCTTGAAGAAAATTTTGATCCAGAAAGAGCGATATCTCACCACGCCAAAGCTTACAAATGCTGCAAAAATAGTTAATTCGAGGGAATATGAACTTTTCGTAAATATTGCCCATCGTGGTTATGTGAATGGCTGAATATACTTAAGATGGGAAAAAATACTAAGAGTATATTTATTTTTTATTTTTTACACTTCTTACAGACAAAGAAGATTATGAAGCTTTGCTTTTATTAATGGCTATGATGACACATTACATTTTAAATCTTAGTTCTTGACAACAAAATGGACGAAACTTAATACAGATTAATAGATCCTTTTAGGGTCAGAGGTTACCTAGTAGTAGCATATTGGCTTTCGGTACTGAGGGTACTCGGATCGAATCCCGACAATCTCCATTAAATACCTTCGTGTCTAGGTCCGATATGAGCAAGCAAAATCCGTAGACCGGAAAGTCCTTTGAGGTTAGTGGGTGGGGAAGGTACGATCCTCCCAAATGTCACCCCTGGGGGTGCTCGGTCAAAATTCAGGTGGCACCTGGCTAAGTCGGACACAGACCTTTGTGGTGTGATTATAAACCGTAGCCGCAACCCTCATCCCGCAAGCCTATATGGACCTGGTCTGGAAAACATTCCGGACAGGGGCTAAAGCAACAACAACAGATCCTTTTACACCAGGGATTCCCCAACCTGTTGGTCGTGCCTACTTTGGGGTCGCGAAGTGTTTTCTGGAGGGTAGCCATAATTTTATTCAATTAAAATAACTTTTTAGCGAATTTCATTGAAATTTTTTTTCCAATATTTATTTACCATGAAATTGTAGGGCAGTGATGTTTTTTTTAAGGAGAAGGCCTCACTCAAAGCGCAAACTCAGTTCATTAGACATCTACCGTCTTCATCTGGCGGTAAATGAAAATCGTGGTTAACTTAGTACGTACAGAACAAAAAATCTAAACATCAGTTTGCCTTTCATCAGTCTGTGATGCCACTTTTGGCATTAAAATTGCAGTTTCCTTAATGAGGTACAGCAATTTGATTTACGTAAGTGTTTTTCTATTTTTATTGTTATATAATTCTGAATTAATGCGGAGGGTGTATTATTTTTCTCGAAGTTCTGTTTTGTTCTGTTCTTGCTTTTCGATATTGAGATTGTCTGGTAAGGGCATGATAAATATGTCTGCCAGAAAGTCTCTCCATGTGGTGTGTGGGTGGGAGGAGTTGCCCTTGTGGGTGCTCAATCTAAATAGATGTGACGCCAGGGGGCAATGCTAGTTCACACATAAACTGCACTATTACAAGAAACAAACGAATCTCGTGGTGTAGTGTGTGAATGTCGGAAGAGAATTTGTCTGCTCCATTAGAAAAAATAAATTGGCTCTAGAGAACTACAGTGGAAAAATGTCTTTCGTGTTTTTATTGATGTAGCTCCTGAGAAATTTTTGGGTCAGAGTATGGCTTTCAGGAAAAAAAGTAAAAGAACTTGCTCCTGAAGCAAAGGGTACGAAGCGTGTCCTTCACAGTTATGGGCTTGCCAGCAAAACTCTACCAACACCTCAGCAAAATTTACTTGATTCAGTGAACAAAATTCTGAATTACGTAAAATCCGGGGCTCAAGACACATGCTTTTTTTTTAAAGAACTCTGCAAAGACATGTTCATGACATTCAGAACACAAAGTACGGCTGTTTTACACATCTGTATGCTGGCTAGCGAAAATAAATGTACTGAAACTTGTTTTTGTGATGAAAAACGAAATCAAGTTGTTCTTAGATGTTCGCGATAAATACGAGCTTTCGAGTTACTTGGTTCGATGTTGAACCGTGAAAGAAAAAACTTGCTTAGTTAGCAGATATTTTTAAACAGTTGAATAAGTGCAGCATGGAGAAAAGGTCACTCCCATTACCCAACTCTAAGACAATCTAAGAACATCTCGGAGTTGCAGAACTAGCGCTGTAAAGTAAACCAAGGAAACTTTTCTATGTTTGTAAAATTGTCGAGTGTTGTTGAGGAATACGAAGAACTCTATGAGCATATGAAATCGAATATTACAGGGCACCTTCAGTCCCTGGAAAAAGAGTTTCAGCAGTATTTCCCTGATCTCAAAGAAGAAGAAACTGTCCTTTCACGAAACCCATTTTATACTTCTCTGGACGTGGTTAGCATTCCTAATGAAATACAAGATTAATTTTTGGATCTCCGAAATGATTCGCAAATGATCTGTGAAATGTCAACACGTGATTACTTCAGTAAAAAATCCTTCATTAAGTTCTGGTATACTAAGTATCAATGATACCCACAAGTATCCAAACTTGAGTTTCGAATTTTACTGCCATTTGCCACAACGTATCCAAGTTAGAGCAGTTTTCCAACTACTGTCCGAATCAGAACGAACGTACGAAACCGACTGAATATTGAGAATGATATAAGGCTAGGTTTATCAAAGACTCAACCACTAATTTTTAAGCTACAATGCTTCGAAATTCATGGCAAGAATAACCATCACATTAAAATGATATCAGGTTCGTTAAATTAAACATTCGGTTGCAATTAAATGATGGAAAATGCACTTTAGTGTTTTTCTTTATGTCGTAAAAGGTCTTTTTAATAAAAATATACAGCAGAGAAGGCGGGAGGGGGACACAGTGCGTAGAAACCATTGAAAGGGCTGAAGAGAAGTTGAGAAACTCTATTTTACATAAATTCAAAGATAATGATGGACGTTAAGTTTTCCCGAAGATACAACATCCTTTCCGCCAGACTGGAATGCTAAATCTTTACTTCTTAAGTAATAAAAATTCTGAATGCTCCATCCGAAATGCTTAGAAAACAGTTGCATTTTAATTACGAATTGAGAATCCTTCAAAATTTAGAGAGCATAGAACGATTCGATTATTTTTAGAGAGCCCAGAATGAATGATACGATTGACTACCAATTCTAAAAAACGGACGAATTAACGACAAATAATGGTAAAAGCATGATACGTTTAGTAGCCTATACATTCTCATAAATCAGTTCGGTGATGTATATATTTTTTAATTTCGTATCATACATCCTCTAGCGATTTCTCAAAATGATATACGGAAAGCAAATAGGGCTAAGCAATTTTCTGAATTTCAAGAGTAGATGAGAGGTAGTAAGAGACATCAATACCCATTGTAAGATATATTGTGACAAGTGTAAAGTTTATTATTTCTGTAATACTGATAAATAAAAATAAATCAAACGCTGCTATTTTCTATAACATTACGAAGATTTAGCTAATAATCTTCCTTTAAAGTTTACATTACAATTTAAATTTTAGGTGAAATGTATTAAATCCATCATGAACTCAAAATTATTTTGTTAAATACATCATATGCTTATCTTGGGGATCGTTTTTTTTATTTTATGATGTATACATAATTGTACTGCAGATGTAGTTCAGAGAAACAAGAAGAAATGTCACAGATTAGTGAAATACTAAAACTATAGGAGAATCTTCACAAGTGTTTATTGATTTTGAATGCATAGGCCGTTCTGATAAATTGTAAGTCAAATATATGCTAAATAATAACGAAACAACTTTAAATATGATATAATATTTTCAGATGTTATGCAAAGTCTTTTAAATTCCAGGATTTTCACGATCAAATTAATATTGCTTGAGATGTCTTATTTTTCTTTCTAACCCATCACTTAGCATTTATTTACTTCTTTAATTTGTTATCAAGATAATGTATTATTGTATTTATTATTTTAAAGACATAATTTTCGAAGATAAAGCTGAAGAAATACTGCTATGAATCTAAGAACCCCGGAGCCTCAAAATACTAAATCATCGAAGTGTTATGGTTTATATGAATTAAAAGTGTTCACGTGCTGGGTTATTATTATAGATAAAATTCATTCTAATTTTGAAATTAGATTCAATATGACCACCATAACAAAAATATCGAACGTTGCTGCTGTTTGTCTTGCGAAAGATTATTGAAAAAACACAAGTTCATGAAAAATTCTACTGATTGTAAACTTAGAGCATATGTTCTTTTTATGTACGATAAAGTACACAGATGATCCTTTGCTTCATCTGATAGATAAATATTTTTTTCCTTATACAACGTAATATACTCTGAATTTTAATTAAACGAATAAGATTACATTTTCGTCACTATCTTCAGAAGTTTTAGCTTCGAGGTCCTTCTCAAGAACTAACAGGGGGATAAAATAATTCTTAAACTATTTTCTTCTTTGTTTGTACAAGAGTCAAAATACTCTAAGAAGATAAATATGAAAGATATGACAACGGGAAATATCTGATGTCACAGATTGGTAAGAAGACAGATATTAAATTTTTTCAAGGGACACAAAAAAGCACAGATTCTTATTTTCGATGTCTCTTGATTGACGTACCTCCTTCTTTATTGTTTTTAGATCAGTAATGTTGTCGTTCTGAAGTACAATTTTCTGGCGCAAAGAGGCTAAGAGTTATCTCACATGCTGCGAACAACAGCGAAAACTGTCACTAACATGAAAGTCACTTTTTTTAAGTGCTTGCTGAAATGATGCTATTTCACAATATTCATCAGATATATCAACGACTTAGAAAAATGACCTATAGAACTTCAGCTCTATGAAATATTTTGCGATTTTCATGTTTTCATATGTTTAAAATATAAAAATATAAATTTTATGCAAAAATAAATTGTGTTCTTAGTAACGCTAATTTTTTTAACCACACTATTGTTTGGCTTTAACAAATGGAAGATATTAAAATCTAATAAATTCTTATCTTAGCTAATTGCTCTAATTGAATATAATAGGTTTAGAAATTTTAGCCATTGGAAAATTGTTCAACTCCAAAAATTTTTTTGCCAAGGAATTGAGACTTTGTTAAATAATGTTTGTGAATGACTTCACTAAAAAACATCGTCATAATGACTTCGAAGTTTATAACTGAAATTTTAGATAGATTTTTTGACAAAAAGTACATTCAAATATAATTTTATTTTTGGCATGTTTTAATGGACAACAGGTACTGAACAAACGTGCCAAATATACAAATTTTTAGTAACCGAGTGCATAGCTTACTCACACGGAACCATTTAAACGGAAAAATCTCATTGTTTTTATACACGCTAGTGGGATTCTCTTGGAATAACATAATTTCACCCTAAGAATTTATTTATGTACAAATACTTGAATGGTTAAGTAAGTTTTGTTTTATATAAAAATACTACATCATTCCCAATTATGTACTTATGGTTGGTTTATTTAGTATGCCATGGTCGACTTTTGATACACAAAGGATAATTAGACCTAACAGTTATAACAGTTAGAACTTATAGCCGATTCCGAAAGGCTGCATACATCTATGATTATGCAGCCTTTCGGAATCGAATGACCGAATGTTAGCATACATCTACTAACATTCGGTCCAGAGCCATCAGTGGTACTTGAACTTATAGGCTCTGGACCTAATGTTAGCCCCTAGATATTGGGCCTTCGCCCGGCCTAGATATATATGAACATCTAAAATTTGAACATTTCGCTTTGTCCGTTGTAAAATTATACCTGGTTTTCTTTATGTCATCTTCCAACACTTCATCGAAAATGCGTTTAATTTTTTAATGTTAATCTGTAAGCTGTTAGTATTGCTTATGAATATTTATACTTTGATTATTATTCATCATAACTTAATAATGACGTGAGATAAATCTTCATAAATATTTGAGGGATGAGACTACATAAAAGTTTTATTGAATCTCTATGTATGAATGATAAATTCAAGATTCTACGTATTTCATAGGTTGTGTTTTTTATCTATTTCCACAGAAATAATAATTTCACCAATGCACTGCCCTTAATAGTTTATATTCATAAGATTTTTACATCTTATGTATTTTAAAACAACTTACGATGTTTTTAAAAATATTTTCCACCGTTAGCAAAGGCTTTGAATAAAAGTCATAGATTAAAGAAGTCCCCCTTTTTTTAAACTTTAAGACTGTGCATCAGTTGACTTCGCTTATTAAGCTGTAGGAAAATTTCTTCTCAGTATTTTTCTAACCATGCAGTAGCAGATGCATATTTCTGAATTTTGTTTCTTGAACATGAAATTAGAAACTACAGGTTGCAGTTATTCAAATTTTTATATTTTAGGAATCAATATTTTCCAAGGACATTTAAGCTATTGATATATATCACAAGAAAATTAATATGATTTTGAACACAGTTAAATTTAAAAGAAAATACACGCACTGCCCTTAAAGATCTGCTCTAAGATAAATTTTAAAAAATGTACTTGTTCATGTGTAGTAAGAAAAATTCTAATTGGAAAAATTCCAGTTGTTTCACTTAAAGATTGAAGGTCTGGGATGTAAACCAACACACTGCTAAGTTAACGACACCATAATAAATTGAAAAGGGGTTCCCCGTCAGGGCTTGTAAATTTGTGAGAGGAAGACATATATCAGTCTATCTTGTCCCTGGATAGCAGAAAAGAAAATAAGACCGCTTTGACTAATTTTCTATATCAGACAAAGATTATGATTCCTTAAAAGTCCTCTAAAGTTTAGAATTTAAACTAAAGTTTAAAACCTGTAACGTTTAGATACAAATAAATGAGACATACAATATAAAATATATTTAGTTGGGTTGGGTCATTATTAACTAGAAGAAGATAGCTTTCTCAAAGGAAGGATGAGTAAGAAATGACAATAATACATTAGTCTATAGCAGTCTGAGAGCTATGTTCAAACTAAATGCAGTGAACACAAAAGAAAGATATAATTTTAGGATTTGCACAAATATCAACTTTTGACCCATACTAAAAGTTTAAAGTAATTTTGCCCAAGCTATAGCACTATTCTGGCATATTTAATCACTATATTGCAAAGGACAGGCCATATAGAGGAAGAATGGCAAATGAGAGAAAATTTAGTTACGGGTTTGTTTATTAAAAACATTCTTAACTTCTTGATGACAATATGTTTATATTCAGGTGTTGTGATCAGAAATTAACATGGGGTATTACTAAAGCTGTCCAGAAAATATTCCGTCAAGGAAGGTAATTACAACAATGCACAATATCGCAAATTAAGAACGAGTAATTTTACTTAAAAAGAGTAAATAATAGTCATAAATAAAAGGATAGAGAAATGATATTAGCACAGTTCTGCACAGCAAGTAAACTACGCAAGGATGCAATCTTTTATAAAATCTCTTTCCAAAAGAAATCAGCGAATTTATTTCAAACGAAATAACCTTACAATTTACAAGGGATTTAACTTCAACCTAACTTGCTTGAATTATAAAAATGCAGTATAATATTAATGTTTGCCATTAAATTTTAATGTTTGCCATTAATGTTTACCATTAAAAATGCTAACTGTGGTGCTGAAGATAGATAGATATCCCATTATCTGTAAAATACAGTATTCTGAATTATGGCGTGTTCGAATGCTGATTCCAAACCTATTAATAGCTGCTTCAGTCATATATTGACTAGCCTATGCTGATCTGAGGAGCTCATTCGACCGAAATCGGCGTTCAACCGCAGAAGAAATAAAAGAGCATCCTTTGAATGTAATTTTTGCAAAAAGTGATAGAAAGGGTGAATTTAAACACGATTTCAATAGTGTATTTTTGTGTTACGTTAATGAAAACTGTTGAAAATAGGTTGGAGTAAATTTTTTTCAAGTAGAATGATTAAGAATAATTTAAGGTGATTTAAGGGTGTTGTCACCCGTAGATATCATTTTACAGTTGAATCACGATCACAGAAACCCATTTTAAGGATTAACAAAATATTTTGACTTTAAAAAGATATTTTTCTGCATGTATGCAATTTATAAATTAATGCAAACGTACGTAAAGGTATCCATACACATAAAGGAAATCCTTGATGTTTTGACTGCGCAGTCCAAACCTTGAGGATTACCCTGTTGTGTATGAGGAAGCCTTAAGATTGGTGGCGGACAGTACAGTTCCCGAAATACCGATTGGAAAACATTTCTTTTTTTACCTTCAGGCTAGAACTGTGCAGTTTAAGCCCGAAGTTTGTCCACTGTCTTACAAAGACAAAGTACAAAGAAAAAGTCTGCAGGATTTCCTTCAGGATTTCCTACACGTATGTGTGCGAGGGTTCAGTTTAGGAAATCCTCAACGAAATCCTGCACACTTTTTCCTTGAGGATTTCCTGCACGTGTATGGGCACCTTAACAGAATGAAACAAACACAGATAGTATGAGAATATGGGCAGCTACGCATATTTCTCCTACAAATAAGAGAGGAGTATGACAGTTGCCAGCCGGCATTTACTCACCAATGCAGCTGTATCCATTCACAGAGAGCGTGAACCCCTCTTTGCACGCGCATTCAAATGTACCATCGTGTAGATCAAAGCATAGGTGTTGACAAGGACTGTCTTCTCGACATTCTCCTAAAAAAGAAAAATGTTTAAAATTTCAAATATTAAAGATGTGATGTGGGACAAAAAATATAACTGGCATATAAATAAATTGCAAAGAGAAATGGTAAAACAGTTACTCCTCCCTACTCGGTAGGAGCAAAATGCGAACCGTCAAAGAGAACTTTAATCTTTTCGAAGCCTTCTTGTATTTTTTAAAATCAAGTTCGAATAATGACATAACTTCCAGTGCCTCTTTTCGTTACTCGTCTTGAAGTCAATAAATACAATCTTATTAGTTAGCTACTGAAGTAAATTAGCTTTTAATACGTATTTTAAATACTTCAGACACGGCTTTCTTCGTCAAGTGAAAAATGAACGATCATACCTCATAGTTACCACTTGTTGTTACTTTGTTACTTTTGTCACTCGAGGAACAAAGACATTTTAGGTGCCTTTGATATATTATATGTCACCCAATTACTCTAATATTAAAATAATATAATTTTTTGTGTTTATGTTAGATGACTTACATTTCTGTGTTAAGCAATAACCAACACAGTGAGCCCTGGAGCATTCTAGTGGTTAGCATGTCGGGACTCGGTATTAAGGGTGCCCAGTTCGAGTTCCGACAACCGCCACTGAATGGTCTTATGTCTACGTACGACTAAGAATCGTGTCCGGGTATGGACACGTCAAAACTGTCGGCCGGAGAGTACATCCGTGGTGTTTATAGGGATGTTTATGGGAAGTAATAATCTCACTAGGAATTTTGTCCATGTCGCTTATAGGCGGGGCTGAATTTTCCCTCCAAGCTTTGTAAGTAGCGACAGAGACGGATGACAATCAGATTAAAGTTAGACGCATGTCGACGGTGCAGAAATAAAGATTTGATTTCAAATTCATCGAATCCCTGAACACCCTTTAAGCACTTAACCACACACACATCCGGTATACTGGTGGCCCGAAGTTCAAGATGGAAATTTGTTTATACGCGCAAATATTTTAGTGACATTCTTTTGAATTTTTTTTCACTATTCGTTACAGAGATGCATCATGGAGCTAACGCTTATATTAGTAAATAGTCAACCCACGACAGAGAACTTTTTACTTTATATATCTCTGTGAAACGTTTCAAGAACATGCTTGAATATCGTAATTTTATCATTTACACCGACCAGAATCCACCCATATATGTCTTCAAACAGAATAACGACAAATACAGCCCGTGGTCTATGGCGACATCCCGATTTCAGTGGTCGATAATAATGGACATGTTTCCTACCAGGTCTTTAAATAAATTTGCCATTATTGGTAAAATAAATAAAAGTTCTCTGATAATGAACTCTCAATATATCAGCTATATCCATATCATTATGGGGACTATTGCCAGCTGGGTCCAAAATGGTATTAGTATCGCTTCTTATCGCAACTATAGCTACTTGGCATTCTTAATGAAAGTAAATGTTTGTGTAGTGTTTCAGCTGTTTATTTTATACTATAAATT
Organism: Dolomedes plantarius; assembly: GCA_907164885.2. Lineage (NCBI taxonomy): Eukaryota > Metazoa > Arthropoda > Arachnida > Araneae > Dolomedidae > Dolomedes > Dolomedes plantarius. The sequence goes on along the minus strand of OU015501.1, from coordinate 27,478,367 downwards.
CCTGTCAGTGAAATTGGTTTAAAAGTAAGGTATGAAGCTATAAAGAAATTTTTTTCAATATATTTAATGTGCTTCCTAATTTAAGGATTTATATCGTTGTCATCCCAAATGTGGTAACACAAAGAAGTTACGAGAAACCAAAGGATTAAGCTCTCAGAATTCGTTAAGCCTTTAATCTACTGCTACCAGTCGACTCCGGGAAACGACGATAACAAGCTTTAGATTGTATTTTAAAACAAATCTGTGGAATGGGTTGGTACGGAGAATAAGGAGTTTTCGAAAGGAGTATAAGGAAAATAGTTTTTCATCTGAGATTTTAATATCTCCCGAGATAAGGAGCAAGAGATATTTTAAAATAAAAACTAAGATGGATGAAATAAAATATTGAAAATCATAAGTTTGTTCAATGATGCTAAAAGTTTCCATTTCTAATACCATTTTTAGTTTTTGTGGACAGCATGTCAAGAATTTGTGTATTCATGCTAAATTTGAACTTAATTTTATAAACAGAGTATACTGTTTCGAATTTTGAACTTCAGAAGGAAGAGGCGTATACAGATGGTTTCTAGAAAACAGTAATTTAGAGTTTTGAAACTTTAAATACTTCAGAATAATCCACAAGCTTTATAATTAATCTTCCAAACACAAGCTGAAACTTACCAATTTTTGCTCTTCTTTAACATAGAAGCATAAATTATTTATCAGATTTAACAAGCCAGTGTCGAGGTATAAAAGGATATTTGAAGGTTAGTAATATTAAGAAAGGAAATATTTTAAAGAAAGAAATATTTTTAAAAATGAGGTATATTAATACCTTTATCAAAAGGGAATCTCCCATTCTTCAATACCACTGTAACGGAACCAACCATAAATAAATAAGTAATATATCGTATAGACCGCAAGAGCGCGTTCCCAGCACTTCGTACGGCCAGCAAAAAAGTTTTTGAAAAACACCAGAACCATTGATGACTGTCTAGCTGGAATGTTTGTGAAAAGGGAATATGTCCCCATGCTCTTCATGCCTAAGCACTGCAATTGCAGACTGTACACAGTTCCAGAAGCATAGGTATGAGATAATAAATTTGTATTAGTCAAGTATTTGATTTCTAGTTTTTTATCGTTAGCACCATGGCGATCATGAATGCTGATTTTAGCGTTAACCACTGCTTCCCTGATTAACTTTGAAAGTTCGTGAATCCTTCTTTTAAAGAAAATATTTTCTCGGGCCCCCTATATTCAACAGTTAGTTTTTTCTTAGTAAATAATTAATTACACTTACAATAAGACACTTTTATCGCAAAATCACGTTTTTATTACAAAACTTGTTACTATTTTTATGATCCTAATATATCAATTTTTCGGTAATGAATTCTATCATTTAAAAACTAATTTATATTGATATATGATTATATAGCAAAAGGATTAGAAAAAAGTTTTATGCGATGTTATTTCTTTGCTACCACCATGTGGGCCTGGGTTCGAATCCTGGGCAAGGCATAATCGTTTTTGTGTTGTCCAGCCAGTGGAAGGATCGTTTATTAACCAACTTTAGGTACTCCTATAATACAGAATGCAACAAATCTGATGGTGTGTATTGGCGAATGTCCTCATGATAAGGCCTGCCAAACTGGAGATAAATTTCTTTGCTTCGGTGCTAAGCATTGTAATGTTAAGTATTTGAAGCATAGCTGAGTACTGTATTTTATGTTCCTTGTTTTTGGATTTCGTAACTTATTTCTGATATAGAGGAACAGGAAGAATGCTGACTTGCACAATTGTTCAAAAGATATACATGAACACGAAGAACACCAAAGTTACATCAAAGTCACAACCTCGCTAATTTGAAAAAAAAAATATTTTAGAAAATACTTTAACGAAAATCATTAAGTAGTTTGATACATGATATAGAAAAACCATTAAGTTACAATGTGCATCAGGTGTAATTTTATCTATGATGATAAACTGTCTACAACAGCATTGTTTGGGTCACATGAATATCGTTATAGGCGGGTTATACTCTGTTAACAACTTTATTCTTCAAGATCGTACACGACTTAAGAATTCTCTTGCTCGTAGATGTTTTTGTGTTGTCCATCCTAAGGAGAGATCGTTTATTCACCAACTTTAGGTGGTCCTATAGTAAAGAGGAGAACAAATCTGGCGGTGTGTATGGGCGATTGTCCTCATGATAAAGCCTGCTACACTGGAGATAAATTTCTTTGCTTCGGTGCTAAGCATTGTCATGGTCAGTATTTGACACATAGCTGAATACCGTATTTTATGTTCCTTTTTTGGTTTTGTAACTTATTTCTGATATATAGTAACAGGAAGAACGCTGATATGTAATATTGTACAAATGATATACAGGAACACGAAGTTACTTCAAAGTCACAACCTCGCTAACTTGAAAAAAATATTTTAGGCAATACTTTAACATAAAACATTAAGTAGTTTGATCCATGATATTGAAAAAAATCATTAACTTCTAATGTGCATCAGATGTGATTTTGTCTATGAGGATAAACTGTCTATAACAGCATTGTTTTCGTCCCATGAATATCATTATATGCAGGTTATACACTGTTAACAAATTTATTCTTCAAATATTTTTCGCCTTAATACTCTTGCTCGGAATATTATGAGTTTTTTTACATTTAACTACACTTATGCATTGAACATTTACATAAGCAAGTTACCATATTTAATGGTTAAAAATGTTTTACATAACAGCTTTGATCATATATGGAGCAAAATTAAATTTTCCTTCTTAACGAACAAACTATTCACTACATGTATAATGTTACGACTAGCCAGAATTTTGATAATAACATTGATGAAACTGAAGACAAATTTCCTCTATGAAGTATAAAAAATTAGAATATGTGGACGTACCATACAATAACACAATATTCCTGCTGAAACGATAGAACAGCATGCAGTATTTCAATTTTTTCCCCATATCTTATTTCATAATATAATATTTACGTTCCATAATTCTGATGGCAATGATATGCAAATATTCTTTATGTATGAGGAGAAAATAAATGCGTGTGCCCTAATATCCCACGCCATTTCCTCATGAATAAAACATTATGGAATCATCCTGAATAACGATGGATGCTTAGAAAATTGTGTACATTTTTAGTTTAAACTGATCCCTCTTATCCAGCTTTCCGTTAACAACGTTTTCCAAATTTTCCACTTCTTAATTCTGATTGAAGGTCCTCTTTCATTTTCTTATCATTTTTAGAAAATAGTATGAAAAATTAACTGCGAAGAATTGAACCAGGGGCAAACATTAGTAATCGGGCATGAAAAGGAAATTTAACTCGATAAATATATTATAAAAACTAGAAGAGGATTATAAGGGTGTTGTATTTAGCCAAAATTTAGTTTTTCAGGTATTCAATTAAAAGAATGAGATCTGATGATATCCATTTTTCAGATTTCCATTCTTAAAGTTTCTCCAAATACGTATGAGTTAGTCCTACATATGTGAGTGTACCAAATTCTTAGGAATAACAATTAATTGATTAATCTTTTGAGAAGGAAATTCACTCTCTAAGATGAAATCCCCAAAATGCAAAAATTAGCATCTCCAGTGTACCCAATAGTGATCCAGCAGCGCACTCAACAGTCATGTATTAATATTTCCAATCTATGACTACTCTGGAGATGATTATTTCTACTTGTTCCATGGTGATGAGATCTTGGGAGTCATCTAGTCTTTAAATTCATTTTATATCCAAGTTATGTGAAAAAATATAAACTTTATTTGAACGATATAGAGAGATATAGAGCGATCTATATAAAGGGAATTTTTTATAGCCACTTGAAAATCATAATATTAAGAATAGAGAAATACACTTTAAAAAATTACTACTGAACCCAATAAAAAGAAATAGAGTTACTCAACAGCGCGAAATAAACAATGTCCTTCAGGTTTAATTCTATAACTCACAAACATAATTAAAAATAAAAATGGCAGAAAGAGAGGTGCAGAGATTCCTCGGAATAAACAAATTAACGTGTTTATGCGGCTCTTAGTAAGTATCGAAAGCCAGATTTAAACATGTCACTGAGCATGTGCAGAAACAAGTAAATATGTTTATGTGGCGTCGTGCTTAGTGAGTATCAAAAGCCAGATTTAAACATGTCCCCGAGCACGCGCAGAAAGCAATTTTTTAACTGTAAATTGTAGCTAATTAATAGAAATTGGGGCTCCAAAAACTAAATTTGACCTTTCAATAGATTAAAATCTTTCGCTTAAGACCAAAATGAAGTAAATTGAGGCAACAGTTTTCTCTTACGGACTGCCCAAAGAATCGACATAGCTATTTAAATATATAGATAATCAAAAATGGTAAATTTATTGCTGCCCCTCATCAGTCATAATCCCATGATATCTCTAAGCGATATTCCAACATTTTCATGTGAAGCAACTTTTTACTTGAAACTGACGAGTAAGGGGAGCTGGCATTAGAAGATTCATTTGAGTATGCGATTATAATCTACAGAAATAGTCTTCACTGTTATTTTTGGACACTGATGGGAGTGACTGTAATTTAATTACACAGAAATATGAGTATTCGTTGCCCTCAGTCAGTAATATTAAAAATATTCTAACTTCTTATAACATTTATTATTGATTTCTCTCTGAATAGACGAAAGAAATTCACGAGAACTAATGAAAGTTAATGAGGGTTGTAACAGCTTTTCGTACATAATATATGTATAAAAAAATTGTTAATGACGTTTGATACTAGCTACGCTGAAGCAACATTAGTATCTATGAGGCTGATGGTAATCAAATGCAAAAAATTGATTTTATGGAGAGAAAAATATATTTAGAGATCAAGCAAAAGGAAATATTTTTGCGAGTTTCAAAAGCTGATACGACTGTTTGGCGTTCTTGATTTTCCGGGTATAAGAATTGGGCTTGCTACATCTCATTAATTCAACACACCTAAAAATGCTCAGAATAGATAAAACCACATTTTAAGTTGAAGAAATTTAATCCTTCAGTGGGTACACGATTCTTTTCACGCTTAGTGGGAACATCTGCCTGGAAGGCAGATATAGATGGAATATCTCCTTCCCAAGGATTCCTAACTAGAAATTCAGAGGATATTTTGGGGTTTATTACATTTCATGGTAGCCATAATCGTCAAACCATTTCTCCTTAATTCTTGACAGCTTCTATTGAACAGAGCCAATTATCCCAGGTTGTATTACGGTTCGTTTTGAAGAGGCATTTAGTTAGTCGAACGAGTGATTGGGTTGGGATTTTTAATTTTTGCTCTGATTAATCTAATTTTAACCTGAACCATAGAGGTTTGGCGTCATGAATTACCCTTCCACACTGAGGACAAAATGTTGACTGAAGTATGTGTAGACTCGCAGTACCCAAGGTCGAAGAGTGGGGGGCCCAGCGTTGAATGAAGAAACCATAGCTGCCTGAGAAGCAGATGTTCCCACCGAAGAATTAACACTCGGTCGCAAAAAATACAAATACTAAAGGAAATAATGAGCTAACAGAACAGTGGTCTAAGATTCCATAACAAACACATTGCATATTTCCGGATTGATAGAAGCGTCAGTCAAAATTATCTTTAATCGTTCGTAAAATAATCGTTAGTCGATTTGCGAGAAGTCATATGCGGCTCATACAGTCGGAAGTCACCACAACTTTCTGCAAGGGTTGACAACACGCATAACGCAATGCTAGGATAAATTACCCATTGCTTGCAAATTTTGACCATTGTTTACACTGTGCGTTGTTTTGCTTACGAAGGATAAATATTTTAAGTAGCGGTTTCTTTTATTTAATAATGTTTTGTGACTTCCAAGACTAATTTGCATTACTGTTGTGTAGTTTAATTCTTATATAAATATTCCTTACTATATTAAGAAGCTTAGTTGTTTCAACATTTTAGCTATTGTTCTATTACATCATTAGATGAAATATATATATGAATGTAGACTTTCAAGTATGGAGAATAGAACAAACTAATTCTGTCTTAAGAGAAAAAAATGGAAAAATTAAATTAAAAAATGCTTATTTTATTATGCATTTATTCTCGAACATATACATAAGGATTAAATATTACTACCAAATGCAAAACAAGACGGACGTTGACGAAAAAAGATTAATCACAGATATACGAAATCAAATATTGGGTTTTCATTATTTGATCTAGTTTTTCGAAAAATAAGATAAATATTGACCAAAAAGTACAGTATCCATCAAAAAGAATGAACATGATAATATACTGAACGCTTAAGGCGCACTGACTTTAGGAAGAAGATCTTCATCGAAAATGTGAACCAAAATGGAAAATTTCAGAATCATTCGTCTTTCTCTATTCTAGGACTGTTATAGAACTCAAAATCCTTTGTTCATGAATCAAAAAAGATAAAGTTATTCTGAGAAATAGTTTCAAAGTATTTATGTAAGAAAGTAAGTATTTCCGGACGTAATCTTATCTACATTTCATGAAATAGTGATTTCGTTTTGTGAAGGATCATTACTTATCACCTTAAATGAATTATAACTTTGTGTTCGCAGTATACATGTATTTTTACTTTCTATCATTTTTAGTTACGATTTACTGCCCTTTCACTTCCATGTTTATGTGTAAAGATTGTCACATGCAGTAAAAGTATTTTAAGAATTAGATCAGGGGTCGTCATCTTTTAAATACCTATCGGTCAATTTTACATCTCTGTTGTTAGTAAAATTTTCTTACTGCCACTGGTGCCGCAGTAACTCAATTAAGCGCAAGTACGAAGTAAACTTTAGAGGGGAAGGTTTTTTTAAAAAAATATCTACTTAAACTTATCTTTTTATTTATAATTTATGCATGTTTAGACATAGATCATTTAAATTTAATGAATTTCTACATTTCCATCCATACAGCGTCTATTAATGCGGGAGCTGCTTAAATTGAAGAAAAAGTTGAATGTGAAAAAGTAAAGTTTTTTGAAATTTTCTTTAACTAAGGATTATTGAGATCCCTGAAGCCGATGTTGCGAGATTAAATATTTGATATGTGGTACGATTTTCCTATGGAACAAACAAAGGTTTTCTCTTTGAGTGATATTTGTTTTGGTTTCTCTGTTTGATGATAGTATGATTAACAGCACTAAAGCCCGTTTCTACAAAACATGAGGTACGGAAAGGCATCAGTAAATTAAATATCCTTTTCCACATATTTGAATATAATGCTAGATTTTGCTAGAGTTTTTTGATATCCAACATTATCAAAATTATATTAGTGTGAATTATTATCTATACTTAAAGTTTAGAGATTCAAAAATAAATTGCAAAAGCATATTTTAAAATGTGGGCTTGGGGTGGCCGAGTGGTACAGCGCGCTGGTTTTCGGTGCTGAGGGTGCTCGGATCGAATCCTGGCGTCGCGCCACGGAAAATGTCTCCATTCGTGTCGTCCCTTCATAGGGGGTAATGCTGTCTATATGGTGCCTCAACAATAAAATGGGCAGTAAAATTACGGCGTAGTATAGGCGAATGTTTGACGACAAGTGCCTCCGCATTGGGGAAAAAATGTCAAAATCGCGAACTTGTTGACAATGTATTCGATATATAGAGCAAGAACAAAATTTGTAACAACGAACAATAACCTCAACCTCCCACCATTAAAACTTGAATCACCCAATAGTGGCGGTAGGGACCAGGTGTACGACCACGGAGTACGATCAAAGTTTTCAAACTATATGACAGAATATATTGATTCCTGACAAATTTATTCAAGCATTGTGTCTTACTTTAGAAGCATAAATAGTCCTTTAGTGGTGAAATTGGTAGTAACTTCACTGTAAGTATTCATCGAACTGAATTTACTAATTTCTTTTGTTACCGAGTGAGAGGACAGTTACTATATAAAATTTCCTAATATCACGAGCAGAGTCTAGTCTTTCGGACCCTGGTTTTTAAATTTAAACCCGTGGGTTTAGACTTAACCCAAGGGACCGAAATCATGGATCTAATAAATTTTTTCAGTAATTTATATCTAAAACTAAGGGTTTAGAGATAATTTGGCCCATTTAGACCCATTTACAAATAAAAGTTTGCTAAATAATGATCCATAACTGTAGATAAAACTGTAGATAAAACTGTAAATAATTTCTCCCTCAACATTTGAATCTTCTCTGGAAAACAGGCATTACTTATTTGAAAATAGACAAAACGTGAGCCAGTTTATTGAATACTCGTTTCAAATTTGATGTGACGGTAGCTGTCTGGGATTGGTTTCAATTTCAATATCCTAAAGCAAGGAAACTGTTTTAAGGATAAAGCCTTATCATGAGACATTTGCCCATATACAACGCCAGATTTGTTGCTTTCTTTAATATAAGAGCACCTAGTTTCTGAATAAAAAATCCTTCCTTTGGATGGACAACACAAAAACGTCTATGTCTCGCCCAGGATTTAAACCCTGGCTATACTGGATTCGTTCAGCTCAGTGTTATCATGTAGGTAAATTTTTTCCAACAATTGTCGACTTGGATTTAAAGATTTTAAAAAAATGTACTCCGAAATAGAGGAAGAAATATTTTACGCTGGTATCTTTTGTATTCTTTAAAGGAAATGAAATAATTTTTAATGAATGTATTTTTAAATTTGAATCATTTGGGGAAAACGAGGCACACTGTGTTTTAAACGCAAATAATTCCCTCTATTGGACAAAATTTCTAAAATGAATAAAATAGTAGAGTAAGAATTTCTTTCTCTGTTACAGATTACAATTTAAATAAAATCTTTAAATCCAAGTCGACAATCAGTGGAAAAAAATTTCTCCACAGGCTAATATTGAGCTGAGTGAATCGAATATGGCATCTACCCAGCAACCCTAACACAAAAACTTTACGGGTAGGGGGGATAACAGGAAGTATGGATTTAATACGTTGTTTTAGTAAACTCAGCGGTATTTTCAGCATATACTAAATTCAAACTGGGAACCTCGTTGATAAGATATCTCTCGATTTCGGATGTCTTGATCACTCGACTCCCTCATGGTGTGTGGAATAGAGATTTAAATGGCCTGCGCTATCAAATATAGATGGTATGTAATGAACATTCAGAATCAGAGTAATCATAAAAGGCTATTTCTTTTTTATCTCATACTAGCTGAAAACCCGCACTTCTCTACGGAGTACATTCAAATCAAATACAACGGTTAATGTATGCAATTAATACCAAATAAATAAATATATATATTTATAATAAATACAACGATCAATGTATGCAATTGATGTAAAAAAACAAAAAAAATATATTTATAAAATAATCGCAAGGGATATTTTTATAGACAAAATAATGTAGAAGAAAATATTCAAATTAAATCTAATAGACCATACTAAAGAATATAGTACAGTTCATGTAGTACAGTTTGAGGAACTTATCTTTTACTGTATTTTAATTTTTTTAATAATGTTCAATCGTCTGCCGCATTAGAAAGGAAAAATAATTTTTTTTTGTCTATTTCGTTATCATGCATGTGACGATAAATTAATTTAAAGTATCAGAAAAAGAAATCACGTGATCAGCATTTAATAAATTAAATTCTAAAAATTAATTTTAAAAATTCACCTAAAATCAGAAAATGGAGGCAACGATTCGAAAAAGATTTCATTTTAAAGAAAATTTTAGGATCTATCTCGTGATATAAATTTTATAACCCTCAAATTATTATTTTAAATGCAAACTTAAAAAAAGTTACTAAAACAGCTAAAAAATTTAATATTAAAAAATCTAAGAAGAATTTTTCAAAAATCTTTCTTAGTGCACCCCTACACTATGAGAAGAATCGCTATGCAAAATTTCAGCCCTTTAGGTCCAGCGGTTTGGTCTGTGCGTTGTATGTCAGTCAGTCAATCAGTCAGTGAGTCAGTCAGTTACGGAACTGTTTTATATACAACGTATATAGATATGAATAGTAAAGCAATTTTTCAAATATGTATAAAAAATTGCGGGTACTCGAAAAAGAGGAAGGTCCCCCCCCACCAGGTGGGTCGATTCTGTAGAGAGGGATGTTAGGGATCTGGGAGTCAACCGATAGCAATCTATTGCTCCAGATAGAGTCAGATGGAGGAGTCTCATGGCGACAGCCTTGGCCTGTGACAGGCTGTAGTGCTGACGAAGAAGAAGAAGATAGGGTATTATAATTCTGTTAGATTTATATTGTTAAGGCGACAATGGACCTTCAGACTGACAAAAATATGTCCCCAAAACGATTTTTTTTTCTTTCAGAAAATGATTCTGAAACTCATCAGCTTTAAATTAAAAATAAAGTATGTTGATCCGATCATTATTAACCGAGTTATAAGTATTTTTTCAAACGTAAACAGTGAAAATGTTAGTCAAATTAAAACTTTAAATGCCATTTTCTCAAAACAAGTTTTCATGTCATTTCGGTAAGTTCAAAATGTTCCATGCGTCATAATTTTTCTTGAATTTTCAGAAAATTTCATAAAATGATTATTTATATATGTTAGAATAAAACTTAGTAATAAATTCATTATACTATTTTAAAACAACTTAAAATTTTTACAATAAAAATTTTTTTTTGATAAAATTTTGCATAAAATGACCTATTTTCATCGATTTCTTTTCTAGTTTTTTAAATATGACTGTAAATCAAATAGTGCTACTAACTTTTATTATAACTATATAAAGCTAGCTTAAGAGAGAAAATTAAATACCTGAGACAAAAATGAATGCGCATGGAGCATTTTTAAATAGAGTAATTAACAAACTGATTTTAAATAATATCTTAATTAATTACATTCTGATTTTTTTAAAAAAATTTAGAATTTCCATCTCTAAACAACACTGTATAAGTATACAAAATTTGATAGCAATTGGTTAATAAATAAAAAAAAAGTTTTCATGGTCCATTGTCGCCTTAAAGGAAAAAAATTCTGTGCTCAGAGGGCAATATGTTATAAGTCACTTTTCTTAAACAATTGAGTTTTTCACATTCCGGATTCTCGTTCGCTGATATTTTCTATTTACTGTAAGTAATAGCCAACAATTAATACATATATAAATACACTATAATAAAAATATAAAACAAATTATTGATTTTTCATGACATTTTGAATCTTAGAACTGATGTCACGTAAATAAAAAAAAAAGTGACTTATAACATTTTGCCATCTGAGCACAGAATTAATCAGATGAATGTGAAATTTTTCGCGAAAAGATGCGGTAAAAGATGAGGGAAAGAAGCTTTCAATTTTGCGTCATCAACAGAGAAAGATAAAGAAACATAACGAAATACATAATTTTTTTATGAAAATTAATGCATACAAATCTGCTTTTGTGTAATAAATTCGACCATTAGTCGACTTAATGTAAAAGGTACGTGCTTCAACAATCACACCTAAAATAATCAATTTTTCTCTTTATTCGAGACTCTTATATGTACTAAGTTACAACAAGGAATGATCTAAGTTTTTAGCATTCTTCTCCACTGGTAGCCAAAAAAAAGAAAGAAAGAAAAAAAAGAAATCATTTTATTTAATGGACTTTCGCTGAGTCATGTGCATTTGTACCCGGAAAAACATTTTCTCTAGATCTTTATGTTATGTATTTCAAATTATCAAAATGAAACATTTATAAATCTTTAATATAAGCATAAGTTGCTATAAACAGTAGAGTTTGTTTTTAAATAATACTCATAAAATAAAATACACGTGTAAAGGGTACGATATTACTCAGAAATGAATTTTGGAAAATTTCCTTTGTTTTGTACTTATTTATACAAGTCATATTTTTAAAACTGATTTCTCCCTTTTCGAGAAGCAGAGCGAATGTATACACGGCAATATGTGCTCCCACTCATACACCCACATACACTCACACACCCACATACACCCACATACAATTGGCAGGCCAACTGATACTTAGTAAAGGATTGATTCCGAGCTGTTTAAAAAGAAAAAAAAAGGAAAAAAAGAAATGCACTGTTTTACTGAAGAAACATTTAGTTTCAATATTAAAACACTCGAATATTACTTAAGTTATATAACACAAAATGTCCCATGTTATTATATTTTATAATTATTTTTACAGTAATTTGTTTCAATTATGCTTCGTTTTAGTAATTTGAAAATAAATTATTGAATTATTTACTTATTTAATAAACTGTTTAAAAACATATTCTTCCTGTTGTTAATACCTCTTGGTCTGAATTAAAGAACCGGGACCAAGTGCTCGATAGAATACACCCCCAAACTGTAAAGAACCAGGGTTTAAACAGTTTATAAACATTTAATTCGTTAAAAATAGTACGTATATAAGAAGCACGAATCGATATAAAAACTGCCCCTTTTAATTCAAATTAGTAAATGTTAAGATAATTTATTTCATTTTTATATGTTTTTATGAATGTAATTTTTACAAGGAACTGTAAAAATAAAAGCTCATCTCCTCTTTTGAAGATTTGCAGAGGCACTGTTAGGTGACAAATGAGCTAAGTAGTATATTCGAGCTTCTCAAAAGTGAGCACATAAAAGTGCATTTTGAAATTGGTGTATGGAGTTTATGAATTTCAAATCATTGGCTTTACTTATATCAGTTTCACAATATATCCTCCCTAATTATGAAAGGGATTATAATTAAGTATAATTTGATGTTAGGGAGTTGAAAAAATATGAATATTCTTTCAAGTTCTAGTACCTTTCAATAAGTAAATTTCATAAATATATCTGCACCATAATTTAAAAGTACACATTACATGCATCGCTATTCTGTATGTCAATACTAGCTGAATACCCGTACTTCACTACGGAGTACATTCAAATTAAATACAACGGTCAATGTATGCAAATAATGCCAAAAAAACAAAAAATATATTTATAATAAATACAACGGTCAATGAATGCAATTAATGCCAAAAAAATATTTATATGAAAAATCGTAACGGAAATTTCTATAGACAAAATAATGTAGGAGAAAATATTCAAATTAAATCTGATAGAACATACTAAAGAATATAGTACAGTTTGAAGAACATTTCTTTTACTGTATTTTAATATTTTTATGGATAATGTTCAATCGTCTGCCGCACTAGAAAGAAAGAAAAAAATGTTGTCAAAAAATTCAAAAAAGATTACATTTTGAAGGAATTTTTATAATCTTTCTTGTGATATAAATTTTATAATCCTCAGATTATTATTTTAAATGCAAACTTAAAAAAGTTACAAAAGCAGCTTAAAAATTTAATTTAAAAAATTCTAAGAAGAATTTTTCAAAAATCTTTCTTAGTGCACCCCTACACCATAAAAAGAATCGGCATGCAAAATTTCAGCCCTTTAGGTCCAGCGGTTTGGTCTGTGCGTTATATGTCAGTCAGTCAGTTACGGAACTGTTTTATATATATATATAGAAAATCAGGTAACAAGAGCAAAAAATGCAATCATTATCCGTACAGTAAATTGCTTATTTGGCATATATTACTCTGGAGCGATTTGCTTAACAGTCATTTTCTGCTGCAGTTATAACATATTTCAGCTAAATATGTTGGAATTCATATTTTTAAATTTGCAAAACAAAAGTAGAAATATTTTCCCAATAATATTGCTGCTCTTATGGAATTAAAAGCATACACTCGACCCATAATAAACATTGTTAGATTTGATTTTGGGAAAAAAATGCTTACCTATGCATTCAAGAGCGAGAACCTTTTGAGCGAAATCGTTGATTAAAATCTGAAGACTATTAGTACCATATGCAGTTACAATTTGCATGCATTTACACTAGTTCATGACAGCTGATTTGCAGTGTACATGACTATTCAACGAAGATCACGAGATTATTTTCTGAATTTTATAAACTATATACAATACATCACTTATATACGTGTTTTTAAAATTGTCAACTTTAAAGATAGTTTAAAAGAAAGATGGATATCAGAACATGAACTTCTGAGACTGGAACCATCATTAAACTCGAAGGTACCAGTGTCTGTGCATCTTTCCTAATCAACAATCAGATTTCCCGTCTTCATACCGCATGATTTTTATCTTATAAATCCATCTGAAGGTCCGGGCAGATTCAATCCCGGACCATAGTCTTAGGACATGGAAAACATACAGTTTTCGGACTAACATGCACTTTTTGTAGCAGAAATCTCGATAGCCAGACCCTTTCTATCCTTTTTGATAAATTTTTCGATAGTCACCTCCCTGAATCCTTGTTTCAAATTTCTAACGGTAAATCAGATTCTGGAAGCACTAATTGCATTCTCATGAACAACAAAGGCGATAGCACATAAGCCAAATACTGAGGCCAGGAGCAGTCTCGCAGTAGCACAGAAATCTGGTACTGAGTGTGCTCGGTTCGAGTCCCGGCGAGCGTCTCTTTATGGTGTCGTGTCTACGCCGGGTATGGCCACGTTTAATATGTAAGCCGGAAAGACTGTCTGTATGAATTGTACGAGTGGAAAGAGATTGTGAGCTCATCAGATGAGCTCATCAGAGGAGGATGCTCGGTCTAAATTTTGGTAGCAACATATTCACCAGTAGAGATTCAATCCCGGAAGACCTTAGTTGTTATGCAGACCCTGTCGGTTGTATTCGAAGTTAACATTGGAAGACAAGTACAAACAAGTTTTTTATGAGTTATAGTTCGTTGAGTCAAAGTAAACTATCATCTTCAGCTCTTGAGAATTTCTTTTCAAAGTTACACTTTATATTATCAAACTTTCTCGCTTGTTTAAGAATTAGTTCAATTAGTTCAATTTAATAAATATCACTCTCTAACTTAATAAGGCTTACTTTAGTTACGGAATTGAAACATTTTAGCGTTGTAATGGTCAGTATATTCGTCCAGAAACCAAAGTGCTCAAAGTTCAACACCAGAGATAGTCAGATAGATTTTAAATGGATAAAAACAATAAATGCGAAATGTGGGAAAGAAATAAAATAATTGAAGATAAGAAGAATAAAATCAAAGGACTTTTAGGCCGAGAAAGCGCTTGAGCTTAAAAAAGATCATGACATTGCTTAGTGATGCAATGGTTATTATATTGATCCGAAAAGCAAGAGGTTATCTGTTAGATTCCCAGGCTAGTAAGTTGGAGTTTTTAGGGAAAAATTATTGATAAATACACGGGAAAGACGTTGATATATTGGCTATTAAAGTCTACATAAATGTATCATGTATAATTAGAAAGAGAATAAAGTATTTTTTGTGACAAAAACTTTATTCAATAATACTTTAATAAAATATGAAACAACTAAAAGAAAGAAATAAAGTAGATACGATTAATACCTTTCTTTACTAATCTCTAGCCCAGCGCATATTTAATGAGCAGAATACACGAAATAAGGAGCAAACTTCCAGAGTAAAAATAGAGAGATATTAACTTTTGTACTTTGAGGAAAATAGAAAAAAATAACCCGTTTACATAATGGTGGCATTTTAAGTCAACAACTAAAAACTCACTTTTTCAAATAAAAGTTTCATTGAACCAATCAAACTATTTTTCTTATTTCACACAATATTCACTCGAAAAAAACTATAATCCCCCTATTTATTATACTAAAATATTTTAAACTTGCTTCGTCTAATCGCCAACAGATGGTATGTTGAAATCTCATTAACTTTTAATTAAGTACTTCTGACGAAAAAAATGGCCATAGATGTCTAAAATAGAAAATTATGTCAGACTATCACCAGTGAAAAGACGTTGCAAATAACTTTTATTGTGCCTGCTTTAATCATTCCTTTTTACTGAAAGGAATAATACTTCGTTATGACACTCTTTATAAACAATAACAAACTAAAAACTTTTAAATGCAAAACATAGTATAAACTTCATCGGAGTTTGTACTAATGTTAAAAATGATAGGTTGCCAACATTTTTACCCGAGTTTAACTATTAAAGGCTATTATGAGTGAAATTTACCGCCATGTGAAATTTGTGTTAACGAAATTTCTTATGATGCAAATTATTAGAAAAGTTTCAACTCTATTGGAGAAAACCGAAGTTCATAATTTTTATAATAATGACTTTCTGGGATAATTAGTTGACATTATTGGATGTGGAAACATGCACATTTTTTACGAATTCGAAACAAATCACGTTATAATAAGGTAAAATTTTCTTGTAATTGGTTATTTAGTAAAATTCCTTTTGGTTATTTAGTAAAATTTCAGTTTTCTTATAATAAGGGAAAATTTTATTGTTCAAGTTAATAGTGTTCAAAATTCAGTAATTTAAGCACACTCTGTAAATTACGCTCTATTTCTAAATTGCTTTGACAAATTAGTATGTGGAAACGAAATGATAAATGGATTTTTTGTAATCCATTTCATAATTTAAATTCATTTATTTATATTAATTTTTACATTCAATATAAATTATAGATTACTAACGAATAAGTTCGCTAAAATTGGCTTTTACTTATATACGTGTGCATGTCAGATTTGAAAAATTAATGAAGCAGGGTCACCAAATTCATTGAACAATTTTATCATTCCCTTTAGGTTAAAATTGGTATCCCTCAGCAACCTCATTGCAATAAAAAATATAAATAACAAATGCGTTCTCATTAATCGACATATTAGCCTCGAAATTCTATCAACTCAACGGCAACCCTGGAATATCTATTTAAAAAGAAATACTTGTTACACCTCTAACCAATTACTTGATGGATTTTGCAATCAATCCCTGTTTAATTACACTTTATATGAATTTTTTTCTGTTGATGGTAAGTCTGAAAATATAGGCTATGAGATTCTGGTGAACAGAGGCCTCGGAAAATTCTTTGATACCTATATTTCTGGACCTTTAACAGATATGACTTTTTTGGAAAGTTTATCTTTCATAAAATTAATAAGAGCACTGGGGAATTTTGAATTCTAGTCGTTTGTCAGGGACTTTAAATTACTTGTCCAAAAAAGAGAAAAAAAGGATTCCTAGAATAAGATAACAAATTTAAAAAGAATACGTTTATATAGATAAAAAATATTTTATACCTTTTTAGCTAAAATAATACTAAATTTATTAATAAAGTACTTTCATAAACACTTGCCATTATATGTGTACTCAATTCAAATTTCGGTGAAGTTTCAGTTTCTATCAAACACAAAGTTCAGTATTTAAAATTAATGTTATTTCATCATCCTATACAACGATTGAATATGATAATTTTGTTCCGTTATAATAAAATAAAAAAGACTAATTTAGGTGAATACTAGAGGTGTAGCATTTTCTTTTTTTAAATTTATAGCCTCAATGCCAGTGTGATAGGATTTCGGGGTACAACTGCATTTGTACATGCGCTATCCGAGTTTCATTTCGTGTGATTAACAATTTTCTAAAATTCCAAAGCACTAAATATTCCATATTAATGCACTAAATTAAAAGAAATTGTTTTGTTTTCCCAAAATTAATTTTTTTCCCGTGTAATGCACGAGTTAACTTTTTTTCTGAGTAAATAATTTTTAAAATCATGATTTATATAAATTTATAGTTTGTTGTTAACACAAGTATATAGTTCGTAGATTCGGTATTTCATTGCATCGAGTGGACAGACAACATTTTAAATATCCGTAAATTACTTTAATATTCATGGGAACTCACCGAACTGATGAGAGAAATATTTATCCATTTAGAAGTTAAAAAATGAAACATTCCGCCAGAAAACTAATTTTTCATCGAGCCAGAATTTTTCTGTTGAATCTTTAATGACTGAATAAGGGAAGAAGCCGCTCGTAACTCCCTCTGTGAACACAGCCCAATCAATAGCGTCCGATCGAAAGCGAGTTTTATTTTTGGATCAGTTTTTCTAATAAACAAATAAGTAGAAATTGCCAGACATGGACGCGCCCTAGAGCTTAGGGTGTGTCAGATGAGATATGGTGGGCGCAGCTCAGTTTTTGACAGATACGACAGAGCTTTTAGGGTCCTCTGTCTTTCTCAGTGCATGAAGAAGAGCGTGAAAACAGTCCATGGTCATTCAACAGTGGCAATGTAGAGTTAAAAATAGCTTTTGTCTCTAATGGTTTTAATGGTAACTATGGTTGACTCAGGACAGCGGCAGAGAGGAGGGCCAGTACTCCCAAAAATATTATTGTCCACCATAAGTTATTAAAAAGAAGTAAGTAAACATTACGCTTAATCCTTAATTATGTTTTCTTCAGACACATCAGGCATCTTGCGATTTTTTTTTCTGGCACTTTATTGAGCTGAACAACCACAGCAAAATTTCATTTTGGATTAGTTTACTTACAGAAAGAACACATTTTAAAGGGTAAGTAAGAGGCCCTTTTTCCATATTTAGACATCGAAACAGAAATTGCAACCGATCAATTAACATATATACACTCTATAACAAAAAATACTGACGCACCAAAAAGGAGTTGTCCGATTGCGACAAAAAATCGTGCATGTGAAGTACATGCGCAGAAAAAAAGATTAAAATTTTAGAACAATTGAATGGTTTATTATAGAGTTTGATCATTACAAAGTGAGGAAGTCGATACGGCGTTCGTCCAAATTTGGCTTAGATTCAAGCTGTCATCTGGCTTGGCATAGATTGATAAAGTTCTCGGATGGTGTTCTGCGGGATTACTTGCCAAACTGTATCCAACTGTCGGGTTTATTCAACAACATTCCGGGATTGTTGCAATCGCCTTCCCATCACGTCCCAAATGTGCTGTATGGGGGAGAGATCAAGTGACCTAGCTGGCCAAGGAATTGTTAGGCAAGCCTGAAGACAATTCATAGCAACGCGTGTCGTATGAAAACGGGTTGCAGAATGTCGTTTACTTACTACTGTTCTATAAGTGTGTCACATGACTATGAAAGGTGTCCGGGAATCATTAGAAATGGCACCCCAAACCACAACGCGCTGTTGTGGGCCTGTGTGGCGTACGATAGTAAGGGCAGGATGTCCACGCTGCCCTGGACTTCTCCAGACACATCTTCGGTGGTCGTCAGGACACAAATGGAAATGGGACTCGTCAATACAGACTATACGTCCCAAGCCAGCGCAATTCCAAGTTGGTTGAGTTAAGCACCACTGCAATCGGATTTAATGGTGTAAAGGCGTGAGAGGTAAGTGGAGTAACGGTCGGCGCGAGCGTAGATTCAGCTCTCTCAGTCGTATGTCAAAGGTCATGTTGGACACTTGTGTGCAGGTCACACGTCGGATGGTTGATAACGACGAATCTGGTGGTGTGACAGATGATATGACAATCGATCTGTCTTACCGTTCTGTTGTGGTCCTAGGTCGACCGCTGCCGTTCTGACGCTTAAATATTCCGTTGTTGACCCACTCTTGCCAGCATCGTCGAATCGCTGTATGGCTTCGACCCCGATGTCGAGCGATTCTTTCTACGAGGTGCATCCAGACAGTAAGAACCGATTGCTCATATATCCTTCGCAGGTCAAATTATTGTAGCGACACCACCGTCTTTTGGTTCCTGAACGTCTGGTGCTTCATTTGGTGTAAATTATAGTATTCTATAAAGTTTTCTCGCTTTTATGTGTTAGTTTAAAGTGGATATTATAATCGAAAATCCCACCAGCTGAGAAATGCCGTCAGTGATAAGATTTCTGAACGGAAAAAAAGTTCATGTGGTACGACCATAAACGCTAAGACAAGACAATAAAGGTACGACCATAAATGCGGAATCCTACTGTGAAACCCTTAAGAAGCTGCGCCGAGCCATTCAGATTCGACGGCGTGGGTAACTGTCTGCTGGAGTTTGTCCCTTGCACGACAACGCGAAGCCGCACACCGCCGTCTGTACAAGTACATTACTTGAATAGTTTGGTTAGGAAATTTTTGAAGAACTACCGTATAGTTCCGACCTAACTCTTAGCGATTACCATTTGTTTCTTCACCTGAAGAGATTTGTGGCCGGTCAGAGTCTATAGAGTGATCCAGAAATTAAAGACGTCATGAAGGAGTGGCTGAAGGGCGTTGAGTTTCTTCGACGAAAGAATACAAAGCTAGTCTCACGTTACCAGAAATGCCCCAATAAATATGGCGACTACGTAGAAAAGTAGTGTAATATATGTTTAAATATTTGGCATTAAAAACGTTCAGAAACCTCTTCCTAAATTATTTGACACCCAATTGGTTCTTACTTTCTGGATGCGCATCGTATATCAATTAATCACAAACCGAATGTCGTATTTTTCTTTTAAATAATTTCTGTTTGAATTCATACAATTCTGGCTTATATAGTAGTAGTTATATAGAATGCAAAATTACATTTTGCTCGTAAAGAAAAAAGTGTCGTAATATATACGTTCACACGTAAATATTTTTCAAAGAATAATTCTAAAAATTACTACAATTTTTTTTAAAGAAAATGCTTTTAGATCTCAGGTAAGAAATGTATGCCATAGAAACACAATTACAGTGAGATTCAGTAAACCTTTTGAAACTGATTGCATGCATTCTTGTTAGGGATTTGTAAGCTAAAAAATATTCATGTATTATGTATTCATATTTTCAAAAGTATAGAAAAATTAGTTTTTGATGAGTTTTTGATTAGTTGTACTTTTAGAAAGTACAGGTTATACTACAATTCTTGAGCGCATTCCTATTTTCTTGGCATACTATATAACTTTCAGAATAAAATGACCATCTAATATTCATCAAATTCCCACTAGTTCGAGTATATTGTATCTGAATTAAAAATCTTCATATAAAATTACGATGAAAAAGTTCATTACGATAAGTGAATAAATAAAGTAATAACTTTTCTGTCTCGAACTATCATAATCAGATGCTTAATTCTAACCATCAACACTCCAACAAAACCATTTATAAATGCGTATAATGTATTAACTTGCAACATTTTCAGGTTTCAAGTTATTAACTTTCTTTTATCATCTTTTTTTCTGATACTGATCTGATGGTTTCTTTTACCATTCTTTTTTTAAATTCACCTACACGCTCTAGATATTATTGACAAAGCAACAATGATACTCTAACAGAAATGGGCCATTCCTAGTGGAGAATCGATTTTTCGAAATCGATTAGAAGTGAGACAGAAAAATTGATACTATTGAAAAATTGCGAAAAATATCTTCTAGTAACGATTTGTTTCAAATTCAAGAGTAAAAAAAGATTTTTATTTGTCGGGACATTTATTTATTTTACTTGAGCAAAAAATGTTTCTATATAAAAATTTTTATTCCATTTCAAAACAATTTTACAAGAATGTTTTACAGGTTTACCGAAAGAAGGAAGAAATGATTTAAAATCACGGGACATATGTACTATTCGAAATACTTCAGAATTCTCATATCGAACAAAAATTTAAAGAAGGATAAAAGGTTTAAAAAAATTTTCGAATTATTGCAATTTTAAAAAGAATTACGTATTTTTTTCTGAGAATAGAGAACATATACTTTTTAAGCTTAAAGTATATATATATATATATATATATATATATATATATATATATATACACTCAAGAGCCAAAACATTATGACCACCACTACATTTTGCAATGAATTCGCCTGGATGACGTGGGATCAGGTGGAAGTGGTATTTAACTGCTGCTGGAGAGTCTGAAGAATCATTCTTTCACTTACTTCTGTGTGTGATGGGAAAGGCTGCGGATCTAAGCGACTTTGATAGAGGGCAGATTGTAATGGCTCGAAGGCTCGGAACAAGTATTTCCGAAACTGCACGACTCGTGGGTTGTTCGCGACCTACAGTTGTTAGTACTTATGCAAAGTGGATGAATGACGGTGAAACCAGCAGTAGACGACATGGTGTTGGACGTCCACACGCTATCAAAGAAAAAGGTCGTCGGAGACTGTCTCGCATGGTGAAGCAAAACCGGAGCAAGACAGTGTCTCAGCTCACAGCCCAATACAATGCAGGGCCAAGTAGAATAGTTTCGCAGCACACTGTTCAGCGGACACTGTTGGATAAGGGGCTACGCAGCAAACGTCCCACTCGTGTGCCTTTGCTGACCAAGCGTCATCACCAACTGCGCCTGCGCTGGGCCCGGGAACATCGCGACTGGTCCATGGATCAGTGGGCGAGAGTTGCCTGGTCAGATGAATCACGGTTTGTCATTCATCACGCCGATGGCCGTGTCAGGATACGCCGTCTTCCAGGCGAACTGTTGCTTCCTCAATGTACAGTAGGTCATACACAGGCCGGTGGTGGCGGTATTATGCTTTGGGGGACGTTCTCTTGGGCGTCTCTGGGACCCGTGGTTGTGGTAGAGCAGACCATGAATGCTACAGGGTATCTGACCATCATTGCGGACCGGTTGCACCCTTACATGGCCTCTGTTTTTCCAGCTGGAAATGGAATGTTCCAACAGGACAACGCCCCGTGTCACAAGGCTAAAATTGTGTTGGAGTGGTTCCAAGAACATGATGCTGAATTTCAGTTAATGTCCTGGCCGCCTAACTCACCGGATCTCAATCCGATAGAACACATTTGGGATGTCATGGGACGGCAGCTCAGAGTTCAAAGACCACCAATTCGCAAAATCTCGGATTTGCGTGACCGTTGCTTAAACATCTGGTACAATCTGTCTCCGGTCATCTACCAAGGACTTGTGGCATCCATGCCAAGGCGGGTTGAAGCTGTGTTGCGCGCCAAAGGTAGGCCAACTCGTTATTGACAGGTGGTCATAATGTTTTGGCTCTTGAGTGTATATACCAGGTGGTTATAATTAAACTTCCCCTGTAAACGGCATCCTACAGCGCGAACGGGTGAACGGAATGCAACAAAATTTTGTATATGGGCTATACTCGAGATGCGCTCACGGAATTTCGAAAAAGAAAAAAATTAGTTCAAAATGTCCACCAGAGGGTGCCTTTTCGGGAAAAACATGAAATTTAACACAATAAACTACCAAAACGGAATACAGAGACAATATTAACATTTATGGACTAGTTTCTGATCACCTTGTCACCGAACCACATTAAGTAAAGGTAAGGGAGAAACAAAAACAGTTCAATTTGGAGAAACAAAAACAGATTAGGACGAAATTGCACAAGAGGAACAGTTGTTAATCATGTCTAGGATGATGTAGGGAAAGCTGCTCCACTTGACCACCTTCATTCACCTGCAAAATTTCAAGTCGATGGACAGTGTGTTCGACAGCAGATCGTAACTGATCAGTTGTGATGCTTCGCACATGAAGCGTTATGGAGTTCTTTAAGTCATTCAAATTCGCAACACCTCCACGATACACCAGACTTTTTAAATAGCCCCATAACCAGAAATCGCACGGAGATAGATCCAACGAACGTGGTCGTCTTGTGCAATTTCGTCCTAATCTGTTCTTGTTTCTGCAAACTGAACTGTTTTTGTTTCTCCCTTACTTTTACTTAATGTGGTTCGATGACAGGGTGATCAGAAACTAGTCAATAAATGCTAATGTTGTTTCTGTATTCCGTTTTGGTCGGTTATTGTGTTAAATTTCCTGTTTCTCCCTCTGGTGGACATTTTGGAACTAAATTTTTTTTTCAAAATTCCGTGAGCGCATCTCGTGTATAGCCCATATACAAAATTTCGTTGCATTTCGTTCAACCGTTTGCGCTGTAGGATGCCGTTTATAGGGGAAGTGTAATTATAACCACCCGGTATCTATCTATCTATCTATATATCTATATATGTATCTATCTATATATCTATCTATCTATCTATCTATATATATATATATATATATATATATATATATATTTTTTTTTTTTTTAAATTTTTTTTTTAAAAGTAAGAACCGTTTTGTAATGGAGTAAAAGAAACTTTAGTTATGAACGTAAATTGTATCACAAACTAAAATATGAAATTTTTTTCACTTTTCAACATAGTCACCATTAACATTTAAACATTTGTCAAGTCGTGTCACCGGCTTTTGCATCTTATCATCAAAGACCTCTGCCGGCAGACCATTAAACCAGTTAGTAACAGTTTCTTTCAACCTGTCATCATTTTCCACGCGCTTTCCACCAAGAAATTCCTTAAGTTTTGGAAACAGATGAAAGTCTGATGGTGCTAAGTCAGGGCTGTATGGTGGATGATCCAGTAATTCTCAATGAAAATTGTCCAGTTGCGTCTTTGTTCTTGCCGCATCGTGAGGCCGAGCTTTGTCGTGAAGCGGAACGCCGCCGCTAGACAGCAGTCCGCGCCGTCGATTTTGACAATTTTCAATGGGAATTACTGGATCATCCACCATACAGCCCTGACTTAGCACCATCAGACTTTCATCTGTTTCCAAAACTTAAGGAATTTCTTGGTGGAAAGCGCTTGGAAAATGATGACATGTTGAAAGAAACTGTTACTAACTTGTTTAACGGTCCGGCGCGGCAGAGTTCATTGATGATGGGATACAAAAGCTAGTGACATGACTTGACAAATGTTTAGATGTTAATGGTGACTATGTTGAACAGTGAAAAAATGTTCATATTTTAGTTTGTGATACAATTTACGTTCATAACTAAAGTTTCTTTTACTCCATTACAAAACGGTTCTTACTTTAAAAATGACCCTCGTATATATATATATATATATATATATATATATATATATATATATATATATATATATATATATATATATATATATACACATATATATATATATATATATATATATATATATATATATATATACATATATATATATATATATATATATATACATATATATATATATATGTATATATATGTATATATATATATATATATATATATATATATATATATATACATATATATATATATATATATATATATATATATATATATATATATATATATATATATATACATATATATATATATATATATATATATATATATATATATATATATATATATATATATACAGTTGGTTATCAAAATAATAGAAACATCTATAGATATTAGTGGTGTTTAGGAAAGTGCTTTGTATTCCTTAAAACACAAGTATGGCCCCCGGTATTTTCTATAGAATATGGTATATATATTATTCTGCCGTCATGTAGCAGTAATGAAGCAATCGGCATCGTGGTTTTGGGGGGATAAAGTAAGTTGTTAAACCTTGCAGACCTTGCAAAAAGGGCAAATTGTTGGAGCGCGTTAAATGGGAATATCTTTTGCCGCAACCACATGGGTTTGGGGTGT
Source organism: Dolomedes plantarius (assembly GCA_907164885.2). NCBI lineage: Eukaryota > Metazoa > Arthropoda > Arachnida > Araneae > Dolomedidae > Dolomedes > Dolomedes plantarius. The sequence continues at coordinate 27,453,235 of OU015501.1, read as the reverse complement.
TTCTAGAGCTATGGCATCGAATGTCATGACAGCATACAGAATGCACGGATAAACATCTTCTGCAAAACAGAATAGTGGAAGAAAGGGAGAGCTGAGTGAAAGAGGCGGACGAGTATTGAAGTGGATTGTGACTTGTAAAAATAAAACAACTGCAACCAATTGACCATAGAACTCGATTTGCATCTACAGGTTCCCGTATCAGCCATTATAAGTAGGAGGGAACTTCACAAATAAAACATTTACGGATGAGTAACAATTCCCAAGCCACTTTAACAGATGTGAATACAAAACGTCATCCACGATAGTGCCACGAGCACAAATCTTGGTCAAGTGATACTTGAAAGAATGTCGTGTGGTCAGAATAATCATCGGTCCCATTGTTCCCCACAAGAGGACGTGTGCACTACTGGAAAACAACCAAACAAATATATGATCCTGATTGTCTCGTGCAAACTGTCCATCATGGAGACGGATCTGTCATGGTTGGGGCTACTATCTCATGGTTTTCAGCAAGTCGCATTGTAACCCTAAGGCCGTCCGCACTAGGAGCAACTCAAAAGAAACTGATAACTGACTCCAATCACAAACCAGTCCGTGATGAGTTGTAATATATGTAATTGAATGGAGTCACGCACACGGCGCAACTGGTTACAAACCCGTCAGCAACGCGTTTGTAATCAGTCGCAGGCAACTCAACGTGTCGAGTCGCTAGCAACTTCAGTCACCAGTTTCTCTTGCGTTGTGCGTGCTATTACACAATCTATGTTACAGTCGCTCTTTTGGCAAGCTGCCAAATGACGTATACGAGAGTCACGTGACTTCTGCCTAGCGATGAAATGAAATTCTAACGTTTTTTGTTGTATGGAATATGTGCGCCCATATATACAGTCCATTTTTAAACGATTGATCAAAGACAATCTATTGTGACGATTTTTTAAAATAAATTAATTTCTGATAATAATTTATCTAAAAATAATGCCCGGAATAATGATGTTCTTCCTTCCATGACAGGTCGCAAACTATTGATATGAATCACTTTTGAGTCAGCCCGTGTGCGGAGCCGCATCACTAACGAGTTTACAACCGATAAGCAATTTCAGCCGCTAACCAGTTGAGTTTCCTTTGAGTCGCTCCGTGTGCGGACGGCCTAAAAGGGAGATACACTGGAAAGGACTATGTCGAACTTTTTGCCAACCAGGTTCATCCTATGATGCAAAAATTGTTTCCCGTTGGAGAGGGTGTTTCCCAAGATGATAAAGCTCCTGTCCATACAGGGAGACTGGTCACATGTGACTTGAGGAATATGAAAACAGAGGCAAACATGTTATCTAACCCCCACAGTTCGCCGACTTCAATATCATCGAAAAACTGTGAATTGTTTTAGAGAATAGATCTAAGTATCGATATCCGCCAACACCAACTCTTTATTAACTTTCACGATTTCTCCATTACGGGGGGTATAATACTCCCTTAACAACTATTAATGTTTTGTTCAAATTTGTACAAATCCTAAGCGAATTCAGGCTGTATTACAAGCCAAAAACGTTCATACTCCATACTAATAAAGTATTTAATGTTATACCTTGGTGTTTCCATTATTTTGATAACCACCTTTATAAATACATACATACTATCTACCAATAAGTATTTAGACACCCATGCAAATGACGACATCTGCAGTCCTGATATACATCAGGATCTGATATACATATCCTGATATACATATCCTGCAGACCTCCACCGTTAAATATCGTGTAGGAAACAACATTGGCGTTAGTCGCAGGCAAGATGCAACGAAGTGCAGAGTTATCTGATTTCGAGAAATGTGTAATCGTTGGGTTTCACAGAAATAGCCGATCCTTAAGGGACATATCTAGCGAGCTGAATTACCCAAAATCGACAGTGGCCTATGCGATTCAGAAGTGGAAGGTGAGCGGTTATTGTCAGAATGTGCCCCGAGTCGGCAGACCCACAAAACTGGGAGATAGAGACCATCGGGAGCTGTCCAGAGAAATTTGGAAGAGCCGCACCCAACCAATGGCCCACAAACTCTAGGAGTTTTAACAGGCATCCGGGAGTGTTGTTTCGATGCATACCATTCATAAGGAAGTACATCTGCTTAATTTTCATGGTCGTGCTGCCGTCCATAAGTCTTTGATCACAAAGTCCAACCGCACTGCTCGGTAAATGTGGTGCAAAGCAAGTCGCAAGTGTAACGTAGATCAATGGAAACGGGTTCTCTGGAGTGACGAATCAAGGTTCACACTTTACCGTTCGGATGGCAGGGTCTGAGTCTGGCGTCTGCCTGTAGAACGCCTCCTGCCAGAATGCATTGTGCCCACAGTAAAGTTCGGCGGAGGTGGAATTAGGGTCTGGAGGTGTTTCTCCTGGTATGGACTAGGACCCTTGGTTCCAATTCATGGTAAGCTGAAGGTCGACGCTTACTGCTCTATTTTGGATGACAATGTGTTTCCTACGTTGTGGCAGTTTTACGTGTTGGACCCATGTTACTTCCAGGACGACAACGCCAGCTGTCTTGTTGCGAGGTCCACCATGGATTGATATGGTGATAATGGGGTTCACCGAATGGACTCACCTGGCCACAGGTGTCCAAATACTTATTGGTAGATTGTGCGTGTAATACTATTCTGAATGTTGTTTTTATGTTTCAAATTTTAGCTTGATTCTTAATATTTACACACTTCAATGTAATTAGGGAAATATTAAGAATTTTTAATTTTTCATAAAATGACAGTCTTCAAATAAAATGGACTGTATAAAACTCGATTGAGAAAGTTAAGTAAGTTTTTAAATAACTACAATAGGAGAATATAAAGATAGTGAAGATCAGAAGAAGCAATTAAAAGTCATATGTACAAATTTCTACTGCTCTCTAATAAGAGAGTAAAAAAAGTAGTTAAGAAAAAATTATGGTATTAATTGCTATAAATACTTCAGTGAGTATTTGAAATTCAACTAATTTCGCTTATTATAAAATATATATGATCAAAAACTGTTTTTTGAAGTTATTGCTTAAAAAATATTTACATTTTCGTATTTGAGGCCGAAAATGTGATAAAAAGTTAAATGTATCTTAATTGCTTCTGCAATTTTCAATAAACAATACTTCAGCATTCATGAGCAATACATCAGTCCATGAGTCAATAGCTTGAAAAAGAAAATCTCAAATGAGCCAAGGATCCATCCAGTAATTTTTTCACCAAACAAGCAGTGTGGTTATGGAATATTACCATGAATTTCGGTTTTAGGCCGGGAACGTAACAAACATGGTCAAGCGATCCCTTAAGGCAGAATATAACGCTGATATTTGCCTAAAATTAACAACTTATAGTTATTGAAAATTTAACATAGAGATCGCAAAATGTCAATGTTTTGTAGTCAGGGGCAGAAGAGAGTGTGACGGAATTTTTAGGTAGCATATGAAATTTAGGAAAACTATGGTAACTATGAAACTACGGTAAGCATGCAAAGTTTGGTATTGACTGGACAAAATGTTTAGAAATGTATAGACAGACAGAATTTCAAATTATATAAAAACATTATCTACAGTGAAATCTAATTATTGTAATATTTAAACTTTTCTCCGTATTACCAAAAAGAAATTTCCTTGATATAGTTTATTTTCAAGAGCATAATCTGTGACATTTTAGCTGTCTATATGCTTGATTATTCTTAATGTAAGAATATAATTAGCCTTTACGAATTACGCACACTTCAAGAATATATAAAATATTTAATTCAAAAGGAAATCTTACTCGAAACAGTAATTTATAATAAGCATTATTTCTATAAAATCTCGGAAACTTGTTCTCAAAAATTCATGTTTTTACTAAACTTATTTTATTTACTTTCCTGGTCATATCTGTGTACGAAAAGCTATCAATCTTGAGACTAGTAAACCTAGAAAAAAGAGCCCCTTACATAGATGATTTTTCAAAGAAAATATATCACATGTATTCCACAGTCTATGATAATAATCTATTTAAACTTGAAACCAGAAGAGCATATGGATATCAATGAAAACAAACTAAACAAATAATTAAATACTCGTAGTACAATAAAAAATTGTTTAATCCCATATATAAATTGAATTAGAAATTTATTCTTCAAACATTCAAATAATTAATGCTAGTAATCTGACACTAATACGATACAGTGCAAGAAATAGCACTTCTTCATTAGAAAATCTAACAGTATCTCAATCATGTAGAAATACAGAAAATTTTCTCTTATGGAAAAAAGCTGTACTAATATACAAGATGGAAAAAATACTAACATTGAAGTTAATGAATATTTATTAAAAATTAAATACTTCATCTTTAGATATAGCTTCTGAGAATTATTTTATGTCTGAAAGAAATAAATATTTTGTAAGTTGTAGAATTAAAATTTCCGTTCTATTAACTGAGAAAGACTTAAAAATATTGCTCTTCGTAGGCAAGAGAATCGCTCAGTGATAGAAATACTAATTACTTCCTTTGCTTCCGTTGGCTGGAAAAAGGAGGAATTTATTCATAAAATGAAAATTTTAATTCAGTCAATTAATATGATAGGCGTAATTAATATTCTTGTCGCAAAACTGAATTATTTGTTTCTCTTTTCAGTGTAAGGTATAAAATAATAATCGCGAACGTGAGTTAATTAAACTAAAGCCATTAATAATTGTTTTTGCTCGAGCTGTGGGAGAAGAAATAAAACTTAAATTAATAATTTCCACTCAGCAAGACACACTCTCACTTTCTTGCGACAAACTTTACTAAAGAATTCTTTTTAGCTAAAGGAAGAAGGGTATTATAACTTGCGAAAGCCATATAATGAAAAAGTTACTGAAGCTTTGAAAGATTGCTTTTGTACACACACATACACACACACAGAAAGAAAAATTACTTACATTTTACGGAAAAATGTTATATGTTATACTAGTGTACAAAAGTAACGGATTACTTGAAATAAGCAATATTACTTGCAATGTACTAAATGAAACGTTTTAAAATTTTAAGTGAACTTTAACCGAGACGTTCCACTATTTAAGCTATTATATGCCTTAGAGTTGCACATACACATACGAAGAGAGAGAAAAAAAACTAAACTGAAAACACTTACCTAAAAACAAAAAATAAAAGTCAAGTCATGGTACTTCTTTTGTCCTATCTTGAAAACTCACTATGGCGTATAGTTACTCAGAGATGATATTCAAGTATTACATCGACTGTCCATGGAATTTACTGGACTTTGAATCACCACACGAGGACTAAACATCAATTCTACTAAGAGGGCATATATTAGCTCCTGAAAGCTCTTTGAGGGAGCTGGTATGCTGCTGTCAGTTGCCTTAAGCAACATCTTAATGTCCCACACAGTCCAATTGAGTTATATCTTCAGTTTCAAGATATTCATCCAACCTATAGGCTCGATGAATACTTAGGTTTGAAGAAACACTGAGACAACACCTCTGAAAAGCTTCATTTGGGGATCTTAGAGTCTCATCTGCATAGTAGAGCCCTTGACAGGTTCTGTAGTCCATTTGCAAGTCGTTAGAGCAATTTATTATGATTCCTTTCCTCCTTATGAACCCCCTCAGTAAAAACTGGTTTTTAACGGTTATTTGAAAAAAAGTTGCGTGTTCCAAGTTATATCTAGTGAGTGTAGGTTGAGACACATTATTTTAACAGTATTTTGATTCATCGGTGAATTCGTCGGGACACAGAGGACAACAGGTATCTCGCAAAAGAACTTCACCTTCTCGACTCCAACGGCAAGCATTTCCCGTCCTCAGTCATAGCCACCATACCCTCGAGATATCATACTTTGGGGAATATTTAAGTCTCTGGAAGTTTCCGGGGATTATTTATTGGCTACCTTCCAGTCTACAAACGACTCACTACAACTGACATATATCTAAATTACGTCTTAGAGACATATTAATCAGAATTTTCACTGACTAAAATCTATAACGAGAAAAAATATGTAGTTAAGTCCTAATACATATTCCTACCTTATTCGCCGTTGTTCTTCAAATTTGTATATTCCGCGTGTTCATCGATACCTAGGTATATATTCCCTCTAGGGTAGTTAAAATACACTGAAGTGCCACTGTATTAGGGATAGCAAAGCCTATGCTAATTGTGTAGCGCTGCGCATCATGTATGCGCAAGTGAGGGCGCTGTGGTAACTGCATATTTAGCGCGTACTGTGGTTGTTCTGAATTAGTTGTTGGAATTGCCAGTATGGGTAAACTGCCTGATTTAGACGCCTTCGATCGCGGACAAATCGTAGGTGCGTGATGCATGGGCCAATCAATTTCCGAAATCGTCAGACAGCTAGGATTTTCAAGGTCGACAGTGTCAAGAGTATACCAAGAATACATGGATGGTGGAAAAAAAAAACTAGCGATCGGGCAAACTGCAAAGGACAATTAGCCTTGACAGTGCGTGGTGAGAGACGGCTCAGGCGTATTGTACGTAGCCAGCGAAGCCAAACATTAGCCACCCAGCAAAATTAGCAACCCAGCCATTAGCAAAATTACCACCCAGTTTAATGACGGTGCACGTCTTGCCTGGGCAAGAGAGCACAGAGACTGGAGTGTAGAGGACTGGAAACGAGTAGCATGGAGTGATGAGTCTCGATTCCGACTACTTAACGCCGACGGGGGGCTGAGAATATGGCGTCAGGCTCATGAAGCCATGGATCCTGCATGCCTGGCTGGAACTGTACAAGGGCATGGTGGCTCAATCATGGTCTGGGGTGTGTTTTCGTGGCACAGTTTGAGATCTTTGGTGCGTGTACCAACCTCCTTCAATGCAATTCGGTACATAGAGTTGCTGGATGATCACCTCCATCCGTTTATGCTGTTCTGTTATCCGCACGGTAATGGAGTTTTCTAGCAAGACAACTGTACCTCTCACAAGTCCCGGTTGGCTACTGGCTGGTTGGATGAGCATTCCTCTGACTTCTCTGTCATGAATTGGCCACCTAGCAGCCCAGACTTAAATCCTATTGAGCATCTTTGGGATGTTTTGGAACAAGGCGTGAAAGGCCATCACACAGCACCAAAGAACCTTACTGAATTATGGATAGCTTTAGCCAATATTTGGCAAGCCATTCCCGTGGAAAGTTTCGAGAAACTTGTTGAATCTATGCCTCGTCGTGTGGCAACCGTTATCAAGGCTAGAGGAGGCCCAACTCGTTACTAGGTAGGTATCCCTAATTCAGTGGCACTTCAGTGTATTAGCATGCAAACACAACGTCATGATGGTAAACAGTAACTATTTGTTTTCTACCCTTTCTGAAGTTTTCCTTCAATTTTTTAATCCAATATACACGCATGTATTGTTAATGTCATAAAAAATATTTTGAAAATTGTATAACTGATATGATTAAATAATATTGGGATTTAAAGGTGTGGTCTACAGTATCACAAAATAAACACTAAGGTGATATACTGAGGACAATTTTGGCAATTGTCAGGTGGGCCTGTATCTTCAATCTCATAGTCACCATGATCTGTCATAGATGGTTTAAGGTTCTGAAATTTATAACAATTTTTATTAAAGTGGAAACTAGTTTGGGGCTGACTTTCGCCAGACCGGAGTACTTAATGCAATTGTTTCGTTCCGAAAAAAGAAATGAGATATTGCCAATACGACCTTCGAATACAAAATGTTTAATCTATACTACAGATAAACTTATAGTTAAAAAAATGTCGCATTAAGGAGATCAGATTCTATTCAGAAGGATAAATAATAGATGGAAAGTTTTAAAGCAATATTAGCAGTATTTATTGATTTTAAATGTAAAGAAAACTATAACAGACAGTATGTACGTAAAACTTATGGTGCATATGTCATTAAATAACAGAGTTTTAAAATCCATGTCAGAGATTGAGAGAAAATGGCTGCTAGCTTCGTATTAATAGATACAAATCTTTTATCAGGCCACAGATAATTAACGTAATTGTCACTATGGACAAATCAAATATGCTTCTGTATGTTACTTGCATTGGGATTGTAGAAGTATGTATTATTTTCATTCGTAATCGTCTAAAGCGTTTTGCTTACATTTGTAACTTAACAGATAATCACGCTTAATGATCTGCGGCCCAGATAAGTCATTAAATAACGGAGTTTTAAAATCCATGTCAGAGATTGAGAGAAAATGGCTGCTAGCTTCGTATTAATAGATACAAACCTTTTATCAGGCCCCAGATAATTAATGTGATTGTCTCTATGGACAAATCAAATATGCTTCTGTATATTACTTGCACTGGGATTTTCAGAGTATGTATTATTTTCATTCTTAATCGTCTAATGCGTTTTGCTTACATTTGTAATTTATCAGATAATCACATTTAATGATCTGCGGCCCGATGAAATATCTTTTCTGTTAATACAAAGCTATTTATAATTTATGTTGTGGATTTTAAGACACCGTTATTTAGTGACGTTTTACATAGTGTTAAACATAAATACGTCGGAGATAAATCAAATTAGTTTAATTTCTCTTTTGATGACGAGGCACAAGGACACTATTTGTAAATTTTTACCATCTCTTGACAGAGGAAGTTCTCAGAAATTGTGTTCTCGCAAAGAAATCGATCCTTGAACTGAAAGGCTGTACAATTTATTAAATTTTTGATCTCTCGGCCCAGTATACTGAGGGCAGGTGGTTGAGAAACACCGAACTAGAGAACCCTCCGGTGCTTAGCACCAAGTATCACTTATTTGGTGATAGATACCCGCAGAATGCAACTTCGATAGAGCTGATTGTGACATCTGTAACAGACGTGGAAAGGCGCGGTGTATCCCCAAATTTTTCTTCACCCTTTACACCTTTTTAAACCATTAAGAAAGCCATGTTCGTGAAATGACTCCCTCCTCGTACTCCATTCTTACCAATTTTTAGGTTTTTGTTGCTGCTTCTTCATTAGTGAATGTTTAAAAGTTTAATGCATCTCGTTGCATACTCAAGTCATACTCAAGTTGAATATTTCTGACAAGTAAACACTTGAAACCTGCTCCTGATGATGACTGCGTTATTGAACACCCAGTTTCCAGACGCCCACACATGCTGCTATATTACAGCTATTCGTGTTCTTTTACCTCCTTCTATGTAAAATTTAATACAGCAAGTTTTTTAGGTTTAATAGCGTCAGTTCTTTAGGTTATGCACTTGTAAAGAAACTTTTCAATAAAGACAAAATCAAAGCGTCATATATTCAGATTTAATTTTTCTTGTTTTGAGCAGGAAATTTATTTAAAATAGTTTACAGCTAGTTAAAGGAATGCTAAAGTGAAATTATGAATGAAATTTCCTTTTTCCCTTCAAAACAAAATAGTAATTTTCTCCTTCAGTATGAAAAATAGAAAAATCAAGGCTTTTATTTCATAATTCTGTGTGAAAGACTGAGAAGGAGGTTCAGTGATAAGCAAATTATGAGAGAAAATGAGAAAACTACCATCTGGCCGTATTGTAAGATGCTTGAAGATGGATTTCCTTACGAAATATAAACTCTTTAAAAGGAGCAATCCTTAAGACTGACGTCACATTATCACAGTTTGTGTATATAAACAGGTGCAGGAACTATGAGTTCTCACCTTGCTATTTAAGGCTGCTGTGTACTAACCCTATTGGATTCGCTCACCTCAATGTTAACCTGTAGAGAAAATTTTTCTGCTATTTACAGCTACATAAATGCTGATAATCCAATAAAAATTTTGGTATTTTCAGATAGCCTGAATTTTTCTGCCCCTCTCAACAGGGTTCATTTTATAAATTTCACTCACTAAAGGAATTGATGAGCGTTTAAAACACACTATACCAAAGTTTTCCCCCGAATAATTTAAATTTTAAAATATTATTTACATTAAAAAAAAACGAAAAATTCTACAAGGTGAAAAATTTCTGTCTTTATTATGCAATACAATTTTTGAAAAAAAAATCTTTAAATCAAAATCGGCAATCCTTGGACGCATTTTCTCCATACGTTAATATTGAGGTGAGCGAATCCAGTAGAGTTAGTACACAGAAACCTTAATCTGCGTTTCACAGTAAATGGTGGACAATTTTTCGCTCATTGTCGAGTGGGGAATTAAGTGCAGATGACAAAAATGCTGGTGATATCAGCTAATGCTACAAGACACTATGAAGAGTTGATAATATAGCCTAGGTTGATTAGCTAATGGGAGGAATAAATGTAAGATAATAAGAGTTTTTGACACAATGAAGCACGCAAAATAGTACAAATCACGGATTACCCGATGAAGAAATCTTTTTCACTTACGTGCGTAGCAGACGGCGATTAAGTCAAAATACACGGTTATCAGTCCGTCAGATGGGATTTCTTTTTTATTACGAGTCGAAAAAAATCTGTTTTTCTTCAATAAAATATTAATTTTTAAAGTAAAATTATTTTAAATAACCTCTTCGCTTAAATAATAAAACCAAACTGCTCCGAAATACAAGAAATGACGTGATAGCTCGTGGTCGCGATAAAGCCATAGAACCCATATTCGTTTTTACCTTTAACTTAAATTGACTCTTCTTGGCACTCAGCCAACAAGAGTCTTCTCAGCTGTGAATAAACAGCACTAACAGAGACAACCCGAATTTCCCGGATTATGTATCAATTTTCATCATTCGTTGAACGTCTGCAGTTTATAAGGGAAAACGGAATCTGGAATTTTTGTCGCAAACAAGCTCTTCGGATGGGGACTAGCTTATTGATAAGGGCAAATGAATTTCGAATTTAACTGCACCATAAATGGAATAAAAAAATATGGTGTGAAGCAAACAGATTCACGCAGTGGATACTATATGGATACTTAGATGCACTGCCACAATGTGCAATAGGCTCGAGAATGTGTTGACGTGGATTATGTCTTAGATCTGTTCATGAAGATTTTGAATTCCATTGGTATCAAGGCTTCGGTGCAAACAAAGTACCTTATATCATGCATTTGATTTATTCTATTCAAGAGGGTTATTTTCAACAGGAAAATAATTTCTATCTTGGAATTCGTATCATTAAAAATGACTGAATGAGAGCGATGAGGCATGATACTTCTTTAGCGATTAAACTTTTCCTCAGAAATTTTATTCTATTCAACCAAATTCTATTCAGCCTTCAAGAGGAAATGTATAGGGACTATTCGTAACGTTCTTTTTCACTATAACATTTTCGTCAGCTGTATAATGCTGTTCTGAATAAAAAATATTGCGTGGGCATATTTAGAGGGCTCCGCTGATTCTACAATAGGAGAATTCAATCAATACTAGGATACCAAAGAGGCTGTGTGTGTGTGTGTGTGTACATATATCAGTATTAACACTGCAGAAAGGATATAGTTTTATACACTGTGAACATTTTCTGTCCTTTTTAATAGTTAGTTACAGGTTCTTATTACTTTTACGTATTCTTTAAACTTTCATTTTTAAAAATGTGGTCCTATGAACTGAATATTACATTTAGTATCTGATTTTCATTGAATGGAATACGTTATAAATCTAGCTTTTTCATATTGAAAGTGTCGTAATCTTATTACATTATTAAATGGCAATAATTTATCCAATTTAAGTTTGCTTTTTGTATTACAATTCCATTGGAGAAATAATTGAAAAGTATTTCTATTAATTTTAATACAGTTTCTGTGTTGTTTCTATAAATTTAACTACAACTTGCGGTTTCGGATCATTTGATGCGTTGCGTTTCGCAACAAATGTTTGGCTTCAATGTCTTTAAAACTGATCCTTAACCATATTATATTTTTATAGCTTATCTATAGTTTCTACATCTGCGAGATAGAACTGCTGATCATTATACCATCTAGCCAAGGCATAATTTTTTTAGACGAATACGGAAAGCTATGAAGCTTAAGAAGCTTAATATGATGTGTGTAATTATCACTGTATGAAGTATGATTAAAGAGAAACTAGGGACTCATCAGTCAGTGAATCAATCTCTGACCCTCGGTTAAAATCACTGTATTTCAGATTTATTTTTTAATGGAAACTGCTATAACAAGGAAATTTGCCTTCATTTTCAAACATGTTTCACCCGACATCCGTAAAACAAATAGGCAAACCGTTGAACTACTGTTATAAATCTTCCACATTTAATAATATAAACTGAATTAAATGAGGTATATTAAATTCGCAGAAATTTACAAATGTAATTCTTTAAGCATTTTTATTAATATAAAAGTAAAATTTCAATAATTTACTTTTATATCTTGAAACAGACGTTCTGAGACGTAAGACATAAACATGAATATGTTAAACCCTTCATTGTCCTGATTGCAAAAGTTAAAAACCAAAGAAAGTTATTTTAAAGCTCAGGAATATAGTGAGAGCGCATTTTTCTGTGAATGTGATAAGATCATTATGTTTGTTTATTAAATAATTCATATATAATATTTCAGAGTAGAAAATGTTAGCTATGATATAGAAAACAAGATATAAATACAAGATATTGATTATCTTTCATAGCTTAGGGTAAAATTACATTGCTAATGTTACTTCATGTCTTGACACCGAACTTCCTATTGAGAATAAACCGGACGATGGCTGAATGGCTAGTGTCCGGTACCAAAGTCTATGGGTTCGAATCCCACTCTTGGTATGGACGTTTGTAGCCGTTCGGAATCAGCTTTAAGCAGTCTAATTAGCCCCAGTGTAGCAAAAATTAACGTAGCGCTCCAAACCAATCCAACCTATTTAGAATAACAACTACTGAGGTTTCAAAGACTCTCCTCTATTCAGTATCAAGCCGTTTCTTTAAGACCGAGCATGAGAAAACATTAAGAGCACCAGAAAAGAAATTTGAGAGCTACAGTAAGATATCAGACACCATAAAAAATAGGTAAAGACTGTGTGTAAAGAATTAATGGATAGAAAAAAAGTTAAACATATTGACTCTACACGAGTCAGGATTTTTGAATGCAGCACATTGGAAGAAGAATGCTGTCCCTAACCATCAACGCGCACAGTGAGAAGGGACGTTAAAGTCTCAGGATAGTCCTCACAGTAAATCTACACATATTTGTGCAACAGCCAAGCGCAAAGCTTAGAGAAACAAGAGGAAACTTTCTACCTACATGAACCATTAAGGTCCTTTACACGTACGTTCTTTCGCGAATGCTTGCGCACAGGATTGCGCGCGGGAAAACTTGCAGACGCAATCACACGAGCTTGCGTTTTCTCCTCATGCTGCGAGTTTTTCAGACGCCCGTTCTTTCGCGCGCGAATACTCGTGTCATTTTAAAGGAAAAGGGAAAGAACGTCCGTGCAAAGGGATTCGTGCGCGATTGACCGCGTGAAACTGGCGCGTGTGAAAAACACACAGTTTTACTGAAGCGTTCAGTTAATTCGTCAGTGTTTTAGTAATTTTGTGTTATAGAAATGGACTTTAAAGAAGTAGAACCATTTCTGCAGCCAATCGAGACTTCGTAGTAAAAAAAAAATACAAAGTCTAAGCAGTGACATAGCGAGCATAACTGGCGCCCGGGGCACGATACCTTTTTGGCACCCCTCCCCGAAAAACATATAGTAATATTATATAAATAATTTGTGAAAAGGACCATTTGGCGTCCCTCTGAGAGTGGCTCCTGGGCATGATAGATCCCCTTGCCCCCCTCTCGCTACGCCACCTAGTTTAAGAGGCTCTTTCCGGAAGGAACTGAAGAAAGCCAGTGACAGTCAGCGTGGTGGAAGAGGAGCAGATGACGTCTACACATCTTCCCTGTGGTACTACAATAATTTGCTGTTTACAAAAGACCATTAACTACCTACTAGTAGTTTTACTAATGATGGTGAACCAGAGGATGGAACCTTAAACGGTGACGAAACTGACCAAACTGCTATTTTGACAAATGAACAAGGCGTGATGTAGGGTGGTAAAACTGGGCACCGACAAAAAGTCGTAAGTTGAATTATTTTGCATTTATTTGCAACTGCATATTAAAGTTACATGTGAAAGCTAATAACATAGTAACTAAATACGCTAATTCTTAATCTAAGCTCTCCTCCTCGCAACCATACGATCTTGTCACTCAACCTTTCCGTTGGTATTGAAATATTTTTTATAAGTTTCTCTATTTTCTTTAGCTTGTAAACTTGTATGTTTCAATACATGTATGTTCCAGACACGAGCATTCGCGCGCGAAAGAACGAGCGTTTGAAAAACTCGCAACATGAGGAGAAAACGCAAGCACGCGTTATTACGTCTGCAAGTTTTCCCGCGCGTAATCCTGTACTCTCCAAAGCACCTTTCCCTTCCTCTCCGACACCTTTACACGTGCACTTGATCACGCGGGAAAGAGCGTACGTGTAAAGGGCGCTATTAACAGAGAACTTTTATTTTGTGGGATTCAACGGCTGCTCATAGGCCTCGCACCGCACCTCTAAATGTTGGTTATCGATTGACATGGTGCAATGGACATCTCTCCTAGATTTTTAACAATGGAAGCATATTCTGTGGATTCGAGAATCAATTCCCAATACACAGCCGTATGATGTCCATATGTGAATATAGGGGACACGCAGGTATTTATCGTATTGTACATTTCCCCCACTTAAGTTCAAAGATGGCAAGTATTCTTCGTTTGGGCTCGGCCCATTGGTTTTCGTAGACAAAGTGATGACGAGGACGTTACCATGATAACTTGGACTATTATTTTCCCCAAGTCTGTGACAATACTACGGTGATGAACCCCGCTGGTATGAACATGATATTGCAATAACCTACACAGCAAGATCTGTTATGCAACGGTTTGAAGCTATTGACGTATCTCTCTCTCTCTAATTGGCTCCATAGAGATCTGATCTCTACCAATCTTATTGAACTACAGGATGAATAAGTGAATATTATGATTAAGTTACGAACATACACCCATCACAAAGCTACAGTTGTCTATGGTACTGCTGAAAAAAAGGGAAATGTTCAGAAATTTCTGTTTTCCAAAACCCTGTGGAAAGCGGGACTCGGAGGCTCAATGCATGTTCTATGACCAAAGGCTGGCAAACACAACACCAGTATCTCAACAAAGGCCATTTTTTTGTTTCTATTCCTTGCCTCCAGTGACTTGGTGAATATCTTTTACAAAAACATCTGAAATGCTTCTTTAATACAATATATAAATTATGAACCTATCTCTAAGAATAACTCTTAATCAATAGATATTTTTTGCTGCATCCGCAGTGTTTTCCTCAGCCTAATTAATCTACTTTTTGCGTTCATTTAACACATTTAATCAACTCACAGAAAAAACTCACTCATGTCTATTTTTTCTTTCTTATAAGACTGAATACAAATTACAGAGAGAAAAATCAAATGAAGGAATTAGTATAATGGAGGGGATATATTTATATTTAGATAGGCATAAAAAGAACAATAGTGATACTTTTCAGCTTCGACACATATTAAAAATCAATGTATACTTTGAAATAATGTATGAAAGTCACACTTGCGAAGACAGAAATCTATTCACTGGTTTTCTTAATGGAATGAATATTCGAATTTTCTCCATAACTCTTCTCTAAAATTTTTTCTACCGTCATAAATCCCGTGAAAATGTCAGGTTCCGTTTCGCCAATGACGTCATAGAATTTCAACTGACAAGAAGAAGGCAGAGCGAATTGTATTTTGTGGATTTCATTTTCAGCTACCGTACTTTTCTGGGTTCAACTCGATTGATTTGTTTCGAAAAAGAAGTTTTATATATCCCTAATATATATTAGCGTGTTGTTTTCATGTGCATTATTATGAGCATACCACAAGATTACACACAAACATAGCATATTTTTTAAACTTGCTAGAGTTTATATTAATTACCTAAAGAGTTAAAATTATTTTATACCCTTGATAAAAATACGTTTATTCTTTCCTGTACAACTAGAGGTTAAAACTGAAAGCATTTGCCTATATAATACTTTTTTCCTCTTTTCTTCCAAGGATTCATACTTTTTTGAATATCTTATCAAGGATTCATACTTTTTTGAATAATCATATTATAGACAGATGTCAAACATAATTAAGCCCATGAAAAAAAAGTATAACATTCACCCAATTTATAAAATCAATTTAAGTTTAATGCAGAACTGCCCTTAAACACTAATTTATTTCAGTTAATTTAGTTGCAATGATTAGAATCAGGTGACACTAGTGAAAAATCGAGTAAAATACTTATGACCTATTGGAAATGTCCTACTTAATGTCCTATTGGGAAGAATAGAATATTGTTAAAGATTTAATTTTTTCCTGATTAACTGAATTAGAAAACAAAGCTATAATATAACATTTAACTTAACTACATTTTACGTTTGTCCAGGAGATATTTTTCAGATAGGTTAAAAATACCTTGACATTTAAAGATTGTTGAGTAACATTTTTATTTAACCCTTTTGCTAATAATGTGATAAAATTTCATTTGAGTTTTGAGACACAAAAGGAAAATTAACAAATTCGAAATAAATTTCTCCCGTTTTAATGCTGTTTAAATTCAAAGTTCCGTTGGCAACGTCTCTCTGGTCTTTTCTATTACTTATGTATATTTATTCAACTCCCTCTTAATTTTGAAATGTTTCAAATGCCATTCGCGCTTGAAAACGAATCTTTCAAGATATTTGTGCCATTATTCTACATAAGCTATTTCAGTTTTCCCACCGAATTTTCTTATTGTGATAATGAAGCTAGTAGCAGAGTAGTTTAAATCTTATAGAAATACGCATCATGATGATTTCATTAAAATATGAAGGACTGTCATCTGCCGAATTGTGGTTTATTTGTAGCTAAGTGGAACACCGGTACTTCTGGCATAGGTATGGTAGTCGTAATACATAAATTATTTGCTTTAGAAGATACTACTAAACTATAAGAAGCTCCAGAAGTTCGAGTTAAGGGGGTCCAGGACACAAAATTGTTTGAATTTTGAAAACAATTTTACTGCATTAAAATTTTTTTGTTTTTTTTTACGCTTAAAATGACGTTTAAATCATGTTTCTATCTTAATTAGAACAGGATAAATTATTATTTTTTTTTTGCAACATTCTAATAGTAGCCAATCGTTGCTTAAACCTGTAAGTGCGCTTTTCGGCTTGATGGGTTTATTCCCCATTTCTCGTCTTTAAATTGTTATAAGTCAAGAATCGTTTAAGATAAATGGTTCAAACTTGGAACATGTCTTTTTCAACTATTTTACTTTAATTTGATTCAGCAAATTTGAAAAAAAAATTTACTTTTGAAAATATGATTTTTAAAAAATAAGTTATATATATATTTTTTTGTAATTTTTAATCTAAATATTTTTAATTTCTTTAAAAATTAATATTTCAAAAAATGCTGAATTAAAATTAAAATTTATATATTTCTATTTAATTAAATGAAAAAATTTTGAAATGCGACAAATAATATTTCGAGTTATAAAGATTTTAAATTACCCCACTTTTATTAAAAATTTTAAATTTTAAAATTTTTTAAACACTTTTTGAGAAATTTTATGATGTGATTTTGTTTACAAATTATATGGTTGACCATAAAAAAAAATCAAAATTTTAACTCAATAAATAAATTTTTTTTTAATTTGTCCCGGACCCCCTCAAAAAATAAAAGCTCGAGGTAGTCTTGTGGTAGCGCTCCAGTTTTTGGTACTGACGGTGCTCAGATCGAATCGCGCCATTAAAATATCTCTGTATCTAGGCCGGATATGGGCACATTAAATCCGTAGACCAGAAAGTCCCTCTATGAGGTCAGAGAATGTGGGAGAAGGTCCGATCCCCCCTGATATCACCCCTGGGAGGTGATTGGTCAAAACTGAGGTGGCAACAGTACCGACCTTCTCTATAAAGGGGCCTGGGTACAAGAAACTATTTGGTGTCCTAAATTGTTTGTAAAGTAAAAAAAAAATTACAAGCACGAATATATATTACTAATGCATGTTTATTTAATGCGTGATTTTGTCTTTGCTAATACATTAATTGCTTCAGAAAAATTACAATTTTTTGCAATTTATTTTTTGATGCTTAATATTTTTTTTAATCCAATGCGGAGGCACTTGTAATCAAACATTCGCCCTTACTACTCCTCAGTTTTACTGTCCACTTTATTGTGGGGGCACCATATAGGCGGACAGCATTACCCTCTATGAAGGGACGACACTAACGGAGGCATTTTTCGTGGCGCAACGCCGGGATTCGATCTAACCACCCTCAGCACCGCAAACCAGCGCGCTGTACCACAGGGCCGCCACAAACCCCTTGATGCTCAATATAGCAAGTGCATTATAGAGTTCTGCACACATACTTGACCGAAGATCATTCTTTATTAATTTTAATTTACTGAAAAAGCCCCCAGCACTTGCTGTAGTAACTGGCAACATAAAGAAAAGTTTTAACACAGTTAATACATTTATAAATAACTCATTATAATTATTATTTAGCATGTATTGCAATATGTATTGTGCATTATTTACACCCCTTTCAGTCAAAATCAATTCATGTGCAAGAGTACATTATTTTAGTTCTTGATCATGTTGGGCCCCCTAAATCGCGGGGCCCCCGTTCATAGCATCCGCCGCACCCCCCAGATGGTCGGCCCTGGGTGGCAACTAGCCAAGATGGACTCCGAACCTTGTGGTGCTATTATAAACTGGAGCCGTGCACATCTTCCCGAAGCCTATATGGACCTGGTCTGGAACTTCCGGCTAGGGGCATTAGAAACAACAACAACAAAATAAAAATATCGATCGGTTATGAAACAAATAACAATTATTTGTGCAATACATGGATATTTATCTTGCTGCAACTTTATTCTCGATATTACGATTATAAAGAAATGCTTCCCGTATTTTTCAACGAAGAAATATTACTGCGCTTATCTTGGTTTATTTGTATCATATCATTCTACAATCTGCGCTCTAGACTATAACGATTTCCCTTTTTAGTTTTCTTCGATTAAGGCTAATCTCGCGCTTTGCTCTCGGAGCTCACACGACTCTCTCGATCGCATTTTCCCTTTTAAGGGTAGTTGGCTAATGCCTACGCCAAATTTGTATTTTTAAATTTCTGATTGTATGCTTGATCGAAAGTGATGTGAGGTTTTATGAAAATAAAAGAGAGTAAGAGAGAAAAAAGAGCGTTAAAAGGACTAAATGGGCTTCTAGAGATAAGACAATGCCTTACAAGGTAAATAGCAAAAAGGAAAATAGTCAAATTTTATATGTGTTTTATTGGAAAAACTCTTAGTATCGATAGATGTAATGTATCACGCTGTTATTTTCTTGTTTGTTAACTAGTTTTGTAAGTTTGTTTTCCTATCAGTAAAACTGCAATCCGGCAAGAATTCTTGAAGAAACCACCAGTCTACACTCTGGAGAAGGAAAAAGGGCTGCAGACCATATGGATATCGATATTATAGTTTAAGCTACTGTTAAGAGAAAGTGACGACCCGATGCAACTCATACAAGAAGTAACAAGCCAAGCTAGGGATCGAGGCAGCAGAGATGAAGGCCGGTTCAAGAAACTAATTCACTAATAAACACGGTTTTTGTACCATGAAACTTGTATTGTGTTTCTAACGTAACTTTTTACGCTGAATTCAAATCTGAAATCAGAATTTTTCTACAACCCACAGTTTTTGTGCAATTACATTTTTTAATTATTGCTTCATGGAATTTTTAGAGATTTATTCAGGGATAACTAATGTATGTAAAATAATATTTGAAATTATTTATTCGATGTCTTTATTTGTGTATAGTATGGGCACACAAAGACTACACCATTTTATGTTGGCGCCAACTTTATGTGTTTATCAACAGGCAGTGAATGCAATGGAGGATTCGTCTGGAACCACGTCGCGACATGGAGGCAGACAGCTGTCTGCTGCATCTTAATCAATGGCGCTTTATAAACGCGAGAGTATTGCACAGACATTCACTGTGTACGTACGTAGTAAGGTTGCATTTTGTTCTATCCGTGTTTCATAAGTTAGTTAATATGCCAAGGAATTGCGTTAATCATCCAGATAACTTTTGTTATGTGTGTGGAGATTTTACATTTAAAAAACAACGGCGATGTTTGACTCCCTTAGTTAAAAAGTGTTAGGAACTGTATTTTGGCTGTAAAGTAGGGGATCAAGATGAAAACTGAGCCCCTCATATCTGCTGTTCATCATGTGTGAGGCGTCTGACTGATTGGGCTCGGTGTTCTAGGCACACGAACTTTGCAATACCCATGGTGTGGCGTGAACCGCAAGATCACCGGACTGTTATTTCTGATCACAAACATAAAAGGAACAAGTAGTAAATCCAAGCATACAGTAAACTACCCAAATTTGGCATCTGCTATGCGGCGAATACCTCACAGTGAGGACTTACCTGTACCACATCCTCCAACAAATCTAAGTATAGAAGATGAATTGGAAGATGAGGAAGATACCAATGTTCAAGATAATGAACTAAATGATTCTATTTTTGAAGCAACTACAACCTCCTGCGAACCTCATCTTTTAACTCAAGGCGAATTAAACGACCTTGTTCGCGACTTGAAACTGCCCAAATTTCAGGCCAAACTTTTGGATTCTTGACAGAAAGGCTGGAATCTCCTACGGGAGAACACTGTGTGAAGTACCTAAGTGAATTTTTTTTTTGTAACCGTCAGGAAGAATTTCAAGAGTTCTTTTATGTAGAAAATGATTTAGTGCATTGTAACAACATTTGTGTTTTGATGGGTGCACTTGAACATGAAAATAAAACAATCGAATGGAAACTATTCATTGACGTTTCGAAAACCGGTTTGAAGGCTGTCCTTTTAAACAAGGGAACCAATTTCCTTCTATACCGTTAGCTTTTGCAACAAACATGAAGGAAACATGAAAATATGAAAATCCTGTTAGATAAAATTCAATATAACAAGTTTTGTTGGACAACATGTTGCGATTTAAAAAATCGTCGGATTGTTAATGGGTCTACAGATCGACAATGCTAAATTTTATTGTTTTTTGTGTGAATGGGATAGCAGGGACATGAAAAATCATTACATAATGAAGGAATAGCCAAAACGAGAATCACATACGCATGGACAGAAAAATATTTTGCATCCATCATCTGATATGATTCTCTTACCTCCACTTCATATAAAGCTGGGGCTTGTTAAGGCGATAAAATTTTGTTAAGGCGATGGATAAAAATGGTGCTGGGTTTCATTATTTGAAGGAAAGGTTTCCTTCTGTAAGTGATTCTAAAATAAAGGAAGGAATTTTAGGGGGTCCCTAAATAAGATCTTTAGTTGGCGATAAAGAATTTCAAGACTCATTAAACCAAGTTGAAAAATCAGCATGGAGGTCTTTAAAAAGTGTTATACAATTTTTTTCAGGAAATCATAAAGCACCGAAATACCATGAGATTGTAAGTGAACTGTTACAGTCATACAAAGATATGGGGTGTAATATGTCCCTAAAATTGCATTTCTTGGACTCTCACTTGGATTTCTTCCCTAACAATCTTGGCGCCGTCAGTGAAGAACAAGGGGAACGTTTTCACCAAGATATTTCTGTCATGGAAAAGAGGTACCAGGGACAATGGAGTGCAAGAATGCTTGCTGATTACTGCTGGACACTTAAGCGGGATATTCCAGATGCCAAACACCGAAGGAAATCAACAACCTCCACATTTTAAGTAAGTCGAATAGTATCATTTCTGTATGTAAATATACAACATTTCGTTCGCAATTAACATGTGTGTCACAAAATAACCATGGGGGATGGAGAAAAACTACTTACATATTTGAATGCAGCATAAAAGTTCTATTAGGATCACACCTTTTTGCTCTTGGGCCCCCCAAAAAAGTTTAATTTTGTTGACTAGTGTATTGGCGAGCCTTCTTTCGAAGCCAGATCGGCTTAAAGCCGCGTGTAGGAAACAATAAGAGAAAGTCAGCGCGAGAAAGCGTGGAAGCCCCTAACGTCGAATTTAACTTTAGGGGATTTAACCGAAGGTTTATTATTTTGTGAACAATGGACATTTCTACACTTTTGATTTCCCGTTGAAAGTTTTCGTTATCTGAGTAATGATAAACCTTAGTTTTCTATTGAATTATAGTAGAAAGTCAGTTTAGTTAAGAATGATAGGTAATTATTTGCATAATGAAAGAGAAAGTTTGGAGAGGATGAAGTCACAGTATATATTTAGAGAGATAAAAATGATTCAAAGAGGAAATATTATTAGTGTCACAGCTAAAAAAGAATTCAATGAAACTTTCATTTTCACACTCGCCAAAACTGAATCCCATTAAACCAGGGATAAAAAACTCTCTTGCGAGTATAATTGTTTTCAAAATAACTGAAAAGCAATATTAATATTTTTATTTTCCCACGATAATTTTTCTTTCAAATATTAATTAGAATTTAACGACCAATAAACACGTGTATATTATAACTCAAGTTGAAAATTAATCATTTTTATACTCGTTGAAAAGCACTTAATATCCATATACTCTATGCTCAGTTTCACTTATCTAGACTTTTTTTAAAGTTTGATTTCCAGTTTTTTATAAATCGATTAGTTTCTTTTGTATATTCTGTAGTTATTTTGATTTAATGCCTTAATTTAAGATCTTACAAAGTAATTACGATTATTAAAGAAATCTATTGAGAAAATTTTAATCCTTAACGCCAAGAGGAAAGTAAAAGGGAAAACTCCCTTCTTCTAAACTTAAACAGAATGAAAACCTGAGATGCTTACTTTCTACTCACGTATTTCTAAGTGGCTATAGATAAAAGATTAATTACTAACACTAACAGCTACAGAAATCATTATGAGGAATTAACAAAACCTTAATAATGTTACTACTCATGATAGTAATTTTTAATTACTTTTGCACTGAGGGAATAAAATAAACGGAATCGAGTTTCTAGCTTGATTAAACTCTTAAAAGTATTAAATATTGGGGCTTTAGAGCCAGTTCAACGAATCGGAGAGCCAACATTCGATATTTGGGGTGTTGTAAGTGGTATTTTCTTTCCATTGGTTCTAGAACGATGAAAGATTTTGTGCAGACTTTTAAAAAGCAGAAAATCAATCTAAAGAGTTATTTTATGCTTTAAAAAATCCTTTGTTAATTAGTAACTGTATTTTATTCATGATGTAAATACAAAACAAAAGGTAAGTTAGGGAGATGGAGATATTTATGAATTTATTCCTTTGTGATTTTGAAGAAAGTGATTTGGAACTTTTAAAAGAAAATCCTTGCTAAGTTAGAAATATTTATAGATACGTTATACACGAAATTTTAGTTTATTTATTCCGGATCCAAAAGTAAGTTTAGCTTTTTAAGCTTTTAACATAGTAAAACTAAGTTTATGTGGCCTTGGCCTTCCCCCCCCCCCTCCAAGACCCCCTAGAAATGTATTTGGAGCCTGTAAACGTAACGGTATAGATTTATTTGTCTAAGCAAATGACGGGAACCGCACGAGCTGCAAAGAGATTGCAATTTATGGTTTTAACACGTGTTGTCTTAGAAATAAAGTTTTTAGCATAAAAAAACCCACGTCTCTCATTGCTAAGCGAAGTCTAGATGTAACCCTGATATTAGATATAAAAACCTAAATAGTATGTATCATCGACGCATACAAATTTTGTAATAGAAATTTTAAAAAAAACCCGTACAAATCGGAGCCTTCGTATAAGAAGTAACGTATAACTTGAACTAATGGCAAAATCAGCTCTATAATAGTATTAAACAAACTCAGGATTTTTTTTATTTTGTATCAGATAATATCGTTCGTAGGTGTGAATTTTTGGTCTTGGTTATTGAATTTTGCAAACTGGATTTCAGAAACTTATATTTTCTGCTATCGTAAAATTAATTAATCATTTCGAAAGTTTGCAACTGGTGGTACGAGGATCTAAGACCGTCCGCACACGGAGCAACTCAAAAGAAACTGATAACCGACTCCAATCACAAACCAGTCCGTGATGAGTCGTAACCTATGTAATTGAATGGAGCCACGCACACGGCGCAACTGGTTACAAACCCGTCAGCAACGCGTTTGTAATCAGTCGCAGGCAACTCAACGTGTCGAGTCGCTAGCAACTTCAGTCGCCAGTTTCTCTTGCGTTGTGCGTGTCATTACACAATCTATGTTACAGCTGCTCTTTTGGCAAGCTGCCAAATGACGTACACGAGTCACGTGACTTCTGCCTAGCGATGAAATGAAATTCTAACGTTTTTTGTTGTATGGAATATGTGCGCCCATATATACAGTCCATTTTTAAACGATTGATCAAAGACAATCTATTGTGACGATTTTTTAAAATAAATTAATTTCTGATAATAATTTAACTAAAAATAATGCCCGGAATAATGATGCTCTTCCTTCCATGACAGGTCGCAAACTATTGATTTGAATCACTTTTGAGTCGGCCCGTGTGCGGACTAACGAGTTTGCAACCGATAAGCAATTTCAGTCGCTAACCAGTTGAGTTTCCTTTGAGTCGCTAAGTGTGCGGACGGCCTTAGTTAACAGCTTGCTTATGTCACTCCTGTGTATATAACGTCTAAACATTCAGGCGACGGGACACTAAAGGAAAAATGAGCAATTATAGAAGCAGATGATCAATTAAAATAAATTTAAAAGTTTGGAGAGTAAAAAGTTTTGTAACGCAACTACAAATGTTTTCGGAAATATTTAAAAATTATTTTAAATATATCCTTGAATCACGATGATTTATTGCACATAATTTTTGAGACAAGAGCACACAGCTTCATAAAATCCGCAATAAAAATCATTAATGTCAACTAGTTTCAAACTAATGAACACAGTTCTTCATCAGGCGGGAAGTATTAGGAGTGATTGTCTCCATGGACAATTCAAAAATGCGAAGATCATTAATCTCTGAGGGGTAAAGAAAAAAAAAACAGAATTTACCCGAGCTTTGTGGGAGTCGGTTAATGAGCGGAGACATAAAAGGTCTTCGTCTCTCAAAAGAGCGAGGAAGTGGAATTTATGTGTTCAAGCCCATGCAGACGGACACGTCAGAAAAAGAAAGAAACGATAAAAGCAATATGGAGTGAACAGGTCGGAAAAAAGAATCGAGATGACGAAATTATCAAGTTGACTTAATAAATAAAACAATATATCATCTAAAAGAATTTCTAATACATCATTTATCATCCTAAAGCAATGCAAATTTCCTTTCTATTTTCAAGACGTTTGATTGTTCTGTTGAGCCAGTTGTTAATTTTTTTCTCTAAAAAAGGGCACATTTCCTTGAATATATGTTATGATTCCTACAGCGCAGTCAGTATTATTGATTCCTCTTTTAACTCAAGGCATAACTGAACAGATATTAAATTCTTCCTGTGAAGAGAAGAACTCAGAAAAAAGAATAGGTCTATGTTTCTGTATTACAAATTCATCCCACAGAAACATGGCTCAGCTGCTCTAAACCCTAGAAGATATGCAACCGATAGTTATTATTCGAACTCAGAAATTTCAAGAAACCGTTCAGCCCCAGCAAGTAGTTTATCGATCAGTCCAAGAAAATGCTGAGGGCAGTGCTCACTGCCAAAAATTTTCAATCGAGAAAACACTCCAGAGAAATCTCGCTTGTTCCCTCCGTACTAAACAAACCACATACTAGAAAAATATGTATGCAGTATCGTATTTCCTGCATACATGTTTGATAAGGATGAAAGATATGTATCGTATCATATATCATATAAATATCAGGATTAAAAGGAATATAAGATAACTCACAGATCTCGCATGAATACAAATTTTTGTTTGACGATGAAAATTACAACTGGTCAAATACGAAATTACAGGCATAGATATAAAGATAAGAACGTAAAGAATGAGCCCCATTGTTCTAGGACGAGTATAGTGAAAAACTCCAGAAAATCCTAGCGGATGTGTTCATTTGGTTGTAGTGTACAACCCTTACGATCTTAGAACACAAAAAAATGCATACAGCTTCTGATACATTTTACGAAATGATGTTCTCCCAGAATAGTTATGAAAAATCGAAAATGAAAATCCCTAGATTCGAAAAAGACCAACAAAGTGCAACAATTGCTCTTTTTCAAATCTTTGGCTTTAGATTTTATTTCCTATTCTCCAAACATACCATTCGAATCATTTAAAAATTGTGGGTCTTATCAAAATTAAAACCCATCTTCATTAAATTTTTGATTGTATTTTATTCAATGGAAATTGTAAATATTGCTTGATGACAGTCATACATTCTTTAAGATTTCAGTGCGATCATTTCACGATCATTTACTTTGATGACGATCATACAATCCTTTACTTGTCAAATATAATTTTAGGAAAGGAAGGGATACACAGCGAAAATGCTCTATTGGCATGATGGCGATGTTACATTTTCAT
Organism: Dolomedes plantarius; assembly: GCA_907164885.2. Classification (NCBI taxonomy): domain Eukaryota; kingdom Metazoa; phylum Arthropoda; class Arachnida; order Araneae; family Dolomedidae; genus Dolomedes; species Dolomedes plantarius. The sequence continues at coordinate 27,426,837 of OU015501.1, read as the reverse complement.
TTAAAAAAAAAAAAGAAAAAAAAAACCACGATAGTAAGTAAAAAATTCTTACAAAATAAAATTTCGTTGCACTTTTATGTATCTCAGTGAATTTCCATTCCTATCTGAAAATAATTGAAGCCAAATCTTTTACTTTTCTAATCTTAAAAAACTACATTAAATAATCTTAAATATGTCCAAACTGCCGCCCATATGGTATAGCACCTAGCGTCGTGTGCTTCCCCGCAGTGGGCCTGGGTTCAAATCACGAGTAAGGCTTTGACGTTCCCTTGTTTTCCCTTCATAGGAAGCAATTCTGGCTCCCTTAAATGATGCCCCCATAATAAAGAAGCCAGCAAGACTTCGCGGTGTTGATGGGCCAATGTCGTAGGGACAAGTGCCTGAACCATTTAAATTTAAAAGAAAATAAATTTAAAAAAAATCGAAGCTGGCACAGTGTTAAACATTCATTAATTTTCTTCTTTTGATTTCCAATGGTATTCCGGATAATCCGGACATCCCCCCGGGTGGTAAGCTTATTAAAATCATGCGGATGTAAATATAAGGAAGCACATCTTGTCCCAGCCATACAAGTCGGCTGTAGATGGATACAAAATCTAGATGCATATATATTATTTACCGCAAAGTAGCATTTTCTTTTACAATATGGTAATAATTTACAGAACATCAGATGTTTTTAAAATGCTGCTCTGAAGGGCTCAAGAAGGCTATAGATTTTGTGAAGTAATTCAAAATGGTTACAGTTTATATTTCATCGATATTCCAAGAACACCCTTAAGTCACTTCTTTTGATAAATTTATGTCTTTCATAGCATATTGTTAAAATTTGTTCCCGGAAATTAAATTTTCCTTCCAATTTCTCATCTATTCCAAAGTTATATATGCTTTTCCGTCAACAGACTAAGCAAAAACTGCAAATTTCCCTTAAACGCGAAACTTTTGTTAACTTTTCAAGTAAAATATTTAAATATATGACGCGGATTGCCTGAATATTTATATGTGAAGGACAGAGGCATAGGTAAATCGTTTGTTTAAGCGAAGGCAAGGTTTACTTTAAGTATTCGTCATCAAAATCATTAAATTCATAACCTATTATACTTGCTGGATTTGGAGACAGTATTATGAATCAGAGGAACAGAAAATTGCAATTCAGAGGCATTAAACATTTGATTTTCGAAAGTATTAGTTAGTGGGAAATCCTGATGATTTCTTCAAATGTATAGCACATTAAGTTTATGAATTGAGTTGAACACACAGTTAGAAATTTATCAAGGTTACATAAACAGTTCGAGATATTGTAAAAAGTGTTAAAATAAATCTAACACAGAATAAAATAATGAAGTTGCAAAAAGTAATCTCTTAATATTTAAATCAGAACAATAATGAGCAGTGTGTAGAGGAATGAAATAAATTTTTATCTATAAAACTGGCATCAGATTAAATGTCAATAGTAGAGTTATTTTTCATTAACTAACGCCAAAGTCAATATTATCACGAAATTTTCCTCTACGATAAAACCATTTTGTTAATTTCTACCTTTCATGTTTATTTACTTCTGCTTCTTTTTTGCCCATTTCAACTCATGTTTGTGATCAGTATTACATTTGGAACAACACCAGTTATCATCAATATACAAAAGCTAGTCGGTTTTCTACTTTGCTGTCTGTCCAGCACCTCCTACAGCTAACTTTTTGGAAAAGCAGGAAATGACTCCTGATTACTTACAGGGAAGTTTGTTTACATGCCTTCATTGAAGAAGAAAATCGCAAACGCCCTCGCCCAAAGACTGAAATATTCAATAGCTAGATGGAATTTAATTTTTCTGAGAGTTTTTCTAACTCTCGCTGAGCTATTTCTAAAATTCAACAGACAAGATACCTCCTTCACGGCTTTTTTCCTAAGCGGATCTTTTCCCGCGGTTGGTGCATGCATGGGTACAGTGCCTTATCGATCCGCACCTGCCTGCACCTGTCGAAAGATGACAGTCACGTGAGCAATCTCTTCGGGAGAGGGGCGGGTTTCCTAGGAGGAAGGCGTGGTTTTACGTTCAATATATTGATTGGCGGACGGGTGAATTCCCTGATAGATTGCATTAAATGCAGAACATATTTTTCGTTATCCAGAGAGGGCCATGCAACGATCGGGCTCGCGTGCTTTAAAAGGCTACTGAAAACTGGAAAGATAGCTATTTGATTTCTAAACGAAAAGACAAGCTTGTGTAGAAATATAAAACGGATGAGGACAAGACAGAATTTATTCTAAGAAAGAGAGATGCAGCTCGTTTAATCTGTTACAATTCAATGTGAAAGGTATTTTAAGATCGGAATAATTACTTTATTTTCAGTATTTTGTTCCCAAGAAAGACCTTTAACAAGGAAAGCATAAAGCTTTGCGGGAACTGTAAATAAGCAGTGTGTGACAGTGAGTAAAAATCAGCATACAGTTACATTTTGAATTTATTGAATGAAATTTTTTAGGAATATACACAACAGAAATTTTCTTAAAGAAAAATAGATTTGTGGGTAGATTAGAGAAAAATTTTCTAATTAATATTTGGTATACATTGATAAGGATTTGAAAGTGAAATTTCTAGAAATTAATTTTTCCAAAAATAACAGTTACTATTAGAAAAATTATACTTTTAGATTCTATTGAAGTTCGTTATTTTTTAAATTTTATGTCATGACAAAAAATTTATAGCCGTCATAAATGAATATGCCCCTAAAATAAATCAGTTTTTTTTTCCGCTTGAAAATTTAAGCAGCAGCAGTATTCATCGCTCGGTTAAGATAAACGTTTAGTCATCAAGTATCCTTATAGCCCTTTAATTGGCTGTAGAACTTCTTATTTAAAGCAGACTTTCAATGGTTTTCCTCCACATTAATACATATTAATTTCCCAGAAGGTCCAATTTTGCTGTAGAAATTAAAGTGAGCTTTGATAGTTTACAGTAGTTATCCTCAACCTTTTTTTCCTCACGGTACACTTTTAATAATTTAAAAGATTTCCATAAGCGTGTTCTTTGAAACCTCAGATTTTTTTCAAGAGTCAGAGGAAATAGGTATTCTAACATGCGACGATATAAATCTGAGGTGCCCAAGATAAACATCGTTAAGAGCCCCAATGGAATGTCTACAAGGAAATGTCTACATGGAATTGGGAATGTCTACATCAGTGATTCTCAAACTTTTTTCGTCATGGTACACTTTTAACAATTTAAAAATTTGGCGGTACACTAACAATAAGATAAATTTAAAAGAATTTTACTTGGATAAATGATTGATGTACCTGTAATATATGTTGTAAAAATAGCATACGAAATAGTTTTCATTGAACTATAAAATAAAATTCCATTACAAAATAAACAAAATGTTTATTTAACTACAGATTACATATGATGCGAAATTTGAGCTTTTTGTTTTCTGATAATTTCATTTATATTTGGGCGTAAAAATGATAATGCTACTGTCATTTCGTGATGCAGATTTAAAAGTTCAGAACTGTAATAGTGTAGAGTTACCAGTTACCAGTCTAGAACTGTAATAGTCAAGCGCACTGGTTCAACCAGATCCCGCTAGGAAGGCAGAACTGATTGAACTACTTGATGGCACACTTCAAAAATCTCGCGGCACAGTGGTTGAAAACTACTGTTTTTCATTAAAGGCACGCAAAATTTTTTCGACTGTGACCCTCTTTCTTCAAATAAAAAATCACTGGACCCCCAATGAAAAATTTTTGGTACTAGCAATTTTTTTTTTCTAAATTAGGAAGATGTTAATAAAAGAAAATAGAATAAAAGAAACAAGCAAATTTTGATAAACTATTTTAAAAATCAATGAACTGTAGAATTTGGGTATATATTTGCTATACATATCAACAATAAAAACGTCTTCCTTACATTCTGCAGTTGTTTTGGGCAAATCTCATGTGACAAAAACTTCATATTTAAATACTAATTTATTTGTGTTTCCTTTAGGTATAAATTAGCAAAAATGAAAATGAAAAAGAGAATGCATTGAAAATTATTAGCTTCATATAAAAAAACTGAAAATTATAAACTTAATTTATTTATGCAAAACTAGAATACTTCGTTTTGTAACTAATTGTTTATATATATATATATATATATATATATATATATATATATATATATATATATATATAGGTATATATATATATATATATATATATATATATATATATATATATATATATATATATATATATATATATATATATATATATATATATAGGTATATATATATATATATATATATATATATATATATATATATATGTATATATATATATATATATATATATATATATATATATATATATATATATATAACTAGCATTATTGCTCGGAGTTGCCGGGGTAGATATATTGATATAAAATATTTCATGCATTCCATCAAAAAAATACTCGGCTACACCCCCGCTCTTCATGTTCATCTGGCCAGACAGAATGCACTTAGCGCGTTTCTACTGAAAAGATATACAAACAATAAGAAAGAAAGAAACTTTGAGCCTGCGGACCTTTGTCTGATTTTATTGAGAATTAATAACACCGTGTTGCGTGATTCGCACGTTTGGAGTGAATAAGTTTGCTGTTTAATTATATTTGTTAGATACTGTTCAATTAGATTTAATTAGATTTGTTTGATCCACTGTTTAATAAGAAATAAGTTTTATAATTTACATTTCCCTTTATTATTTATTTTTCCCTTAAAAACGCACTTTTTTCCATTTCACCCAAGAGGTAAAGTGTAAGATGCGTTATCCCCTTTATTTAATCAAAGTAAGGCTTGATTCCCCATGAAGCCTTTTTCCTTAAGCTTGTATGTTTTGTAAGAAATGTTTTGAATCAGATGTATTACCTGTGAGTAATGTTCTCAAAGGCTCGGGTGATTCTTGAATTGCAGGCAATTGTACTTTCCCATTACTGCAACACATAGCAGAGCCAGGAAAGTTGTGTTTATCTGGGGAGCCAGAGCCAAAGGTCATTCCCAACCCTCTTCCTCCCGCGCATTGGAATTTGACCCCCCCCCGACATCCTCAAACCACTACTCTTAACGCAGCTGGTTGAGGGGTATCCACAGGGGGTACGCGCACCTCTATCGGGTACAAAAAACATTAAAAAAATAATTAAAAAAAACTAATTGAGCCCCACATTTCGTTTTTCCTGATTTAAGTTTCTCATGTCCAAAACATTAACTGTGCCGAATTTGGTCCCGGTGGGTGAAACAGTCTATGATTCTATAGCGGACAAACAAACAGACAAGGCCTTTTATATATATAATATATATATATATATATATATATATATATATATGTCTATATATATATATATATATATATATATATATATATATATATATATATATATATATATATATACATACATATATATTTATGCAAAACTAGAATACTTCATTTTGTAACTAATTGTTTATATATATATATATATATATATATATATATGTGTGTGTGTGTGTGTATGTTTGTATTTTTATTTATTTATATATTTAATTTTGCATTTTTTTTTGCATATAAAATTATAACTAAAAACATAAAAAATATATAATTATAGGAAATTTAAAGCATATTTTTTAATTAAATAATCCAGTATGATATAAATTTACTTCACACCCCGACCACTCGCGTTGTTTTCCCGACCCACAGTTTTCTCACCACTCGAGTATATTATATCAAAACATTTTGTTCTACACCTCGTGTCCCCAGCACGTTACCTTCGAAGATGAAATGGATGTGGTAGAAAATGAAATTCCCGAGTTTTCGAAGAATTTTTGGCTGTAAAAATTTTTTCTGAGGGTGTGGCCTTAAATTATCCTAGATATGGGTTCTAGACTAGTTAGTCAGGACAATGTAGCAATTCTATTTGAAATAGAAAAAAAATAGATAAATGTTCTAGGTTTCATAAGCTAATTAAAACTTTAGTTTGAAAAATGTTGGGATTTATTAGTTGTCTATGAACTTTATTTTACATTTCAACGAATAATTTCATCTCGTTTATATATAATGAAATTCTTATTTCTATAAGAATAGGGAAACGAATGAAATTATAATGTATTATTAGCAAAAGATAATAAAATGAATTATTTTTAATTAGAATAGAGATTTTTCACTTCTCCTGAAAATTACGTTTTAATGGTCAACCAGTTTTTAGGATATTTAAAGATACTTTTTCATGATAATATATAAATTATTTCTCATTTGTAATTAAAAAAGTATCCTACTTTTATCATCCAAAGCAAAAAATGAATGTGTTTAAAACTTCTGTTCTAGTTCTGCGATTATAAGCTATATTTTTAGTTTGCTCAGTGGTGAAAGTAAGTTACAAGATTAACCCCGGCTCGACCTTTTCGGTGTTACGGTCAAATCTGCTGTCCAATCGTGCGAAAATTGTCCTGCCAGTCCACATCAGGATCCACAAGACAACTGTCTAGGCTTTTTAATATCAAACGTAAATTTAAGATTTTAATTTAATAATGCCTATCAATTTCTCTGTTGCACTTATGACTTTTTCCTTTTTCTTTTTTCTTTTTTTATATTATTACTAGCTGAAAACCCGCACTTCGCTACGGAATACACTCAAATTAAATACAACGGTCAATGCATGCAATTAATGCCAAAAATAAATAAATAAATAAATAAATAAATAAATAAATAAATATATATATTTATAATAAAAACAACGATAAATGTATGCAATTTATGTAAAAAAAAAGCAAAAAAAAAATATATTTATAAAAAAATCGTAAGGGATATTTTTATAGACAAAATAATGTAGAAGAAAATATTCAAATTAAATCTAATAGAACATACTAAAGAATATAGTACAGTTAATATAGTACAGTTTGAGGAACATAATATCTTTTATTGTATTTCAATATTTTTTTGGATAATTTCCAATCGTCGGCCGCATTAGCAAGAAATTTTTTTTTGTCTATTCAGTTGTTATGCACGTGACGATAAATTTATTTAAAGTACCAGAAAAAGAAATCAAGTGATCAGCATTTAATAAATTAAATTTTAAAAATTAATCTTTAAAAATTCACCAAAAATCAGAAAAGGGAGGTAAAGATTCGAAAAAGATCTCATTTGAAAGGAATTTTTATGATCTTTCTCGTGATATAAATTTTATAACCCTCAAATTATTATTTTAAATGCAAACTTAAAAAAGTTACTAGAACAGCTTAAAAATTTAATTTAAAAAAATCTAAGAAGAATTTTTCAAAAATCTTTCTTAGTACACCCCTACAATATAAGAAGAATCGCCATGCAAAATTTCAGCCCTTTAGGTCCAGCAGTTTGGTCTGTGCGTTGTATGTCAGTCAGTGAGTCAGTCAGTTACGGAACTGTTATATATAGTATATAGATTATTACTGAGTTTAAAGTTTGCAATTTACAGATGTATTTAAAACATGCTGTTACAGTTTCTTTTAACTTCCTATTTCTTTGCATTAATTGCTAAAATTACAATTGTCACACAATGCTGATTACCCTACTGTACTACAGTACATTCAATTTTACATTACTTCATTACAATATTACATACATATTTACAATATTACATACATTTTACAATATCAATACTTTTTTGCAATGTCATTGATGCATATTTTTTTTACAAAATCAATTTAAAAATAAAAATTCCATATTTATTTCAAATGAAATTACTTTGGTTCATAAGACAATATTATTATTACGAGTCTGTAATAACTTATTATGGACTCAAATTGGTACTGTTAACATCTTTTACCCTAATATGTTTCAACTGGGCCCGAACCCTTCACCTTTTAAAAGTTTTGAAAGTAAGTTGAATAACATAGCAAAAAAGCTGTCTCCAACCATATTACTTTTCCATATATGCATTAGATTATTTGCAATCGTTAGTCCTTTTAAGCTACTAAAGATTAGCGCCCTTTACACGTACGTTCTTTCGCGAGTGCTTGGAGCGTACGGGATTCGCGCACGCTCCAAGCACTCTTGAAAGAGCGTACGTAAAGGGCGCTATTAGCGCCCTTTACACGTACGCACTTGGAGTGCTTGGTACGTACGGGATTGCGCGCGGGAAAACTTGCAGTACGCTCCAAAACAGCTTTCCCTACCTCTCCGTCACATTCACACGTGCACTAAATCCCGCGGGATCGTGGTTTCACGCCGGAAAGAGCGTACGTGTAAAGGGCGCTATTGACCCATTTAATCTTTTAAATAATTGAAGCAAACATATAGAGTCTTTTGTTCCTTAATATATATATATATATATATATATATATATATATATATATATATATATATATATATATCTTTCTATCGAATAGAGGAAAATATATACAAGAAACGATTCTTTCAAAATAATATTGTGCAACTTTTAGTCTACTCTGTATTGGAATAAACATCTATGTGACCAAATGAGCTCTTAGTCTATTCTGAAATCTTGAGCCCGATACCCGTGTCAGGAACAAACTTATACAGATGGAACAACATGTCTGTAGATGGGAAACAAGTGTGGTATGAAAAAGAATCGGACGGGAAAAACTGAGTTCATTAAATTTCACTATATTTTTGTGAGAACAACCTAAAAGCTGCATTAGAAAATGAGAGGAAAATGTGAAAGCTTGGGGATACATTTCATCTCTGATTTAACGACAGGTTGTTAATTGACGTAAATATGTTGTTGTTTCTAATGCCCCTGACTGAAAGTATTCCACACCAGGTCCGTATATGCTAGCGAGCTGAGGGATGCGGCTCCGGTTTCTAGTGGCACTGCAAGGGTCGGAATCCGATTTAGCCAGGTGCCACCTCAATTTGGACCGAGAAACCCTAGGGTGACATCTGGGGTATCATACCCTCTACCACCCTCTCTTGACCTCATTGAGGTACTTTCCGGTCTGAAGATTTAACGTTCCCATATCTGGCCTAGACACGGTGGTATGTGATGGCACTTGCCAGGAATCAATCAGAGTACCCTCAGCACCGAAATCCGACGCGCTACCACTAGGCTACCCCGGGACCTGACATACGTAAGTACGTGTGTGTATGTATATATATATATATGTGTGTGTATGTATGTATGTACGTACGTATGTATGTATGTATGTATGCATGTATGTACTCCCATTAAAAATAACAGTTTTTTGAAGATTCTCCCAAAGAGGATGATTAATTCTCAAGCACTGATCAAAAACCTCACCTTTGTTCTCTGATGTTTTTTAAGTCAGTTTGTACTGTAATGTAATCGATTTGCTTTCTTGTGCAGTAAAAGATACCATATCTGACGAATTTATAACTATGGTTATACAGCGAAAGGGTATAGGTGTATTTATGGTCCCTCAAGCAATTGTATGAATTTTATTTTTTTAATTGCAAATTTTAAGATGATATCAAGTCTAATATATGTTAATCTGATTTAATATTTTCTCCTATTCCCAAATATGTAACATTTCTTTTCGATAGTTTTAATATGAATGAACTTAACTATTTGCTCACAATAAATATTCTCTACATTGGTAATTAATAACACCCTTTATGAACATATGTATTATTGTGACTGTATTTTAATATTAAAAATTGCGTATAATTTAACCAGGATTGATATTACTTTTTAATTCTCAAATAATTCATTGGCCCTCTGACATAATGAATTACTTCTTTCTCAACAGTTTGTTTTCCCTAGCTCTAGCAAACTTTTGGATTGAAGTTTTTGCTGTTTCCTCTGAAGATGTTGCATAAAAAAAGTAATGGTATGGCAATCACTTTTAGCGTACTCAGCGAGAATTAGAGAAATGTTAAAGTAGATATTTATAACTATCGATACACTTTTGTCCGTTTTCTTGTGTGTAGTGGGAAAATTTGCTGATTGCTATATTTAAAATAGCATCGTTACAAATATTTTATAGGTAAAGTTACGGAAAGCACTTCCGTAATTCTCATTTGAATGCAAAGTAGGTGCTTTGAGAAGGAAGGACCGTTTAACTATCCCCAAAACATTGACATCTGATGGTAACGAAATCACTGAAGAATCCTGAACAACTCAAAACAATTCAAAAATGTTCTCAACACAAACCCTTCTGTTTAGAAATGAGATATTTAACAAAGTAATCTTCTAAAAACAAAACCCACTACGCTATATTTGTTGACTACCTTGCTATGGCAGCAATAATAAGGAAGCCAACATTGCTCTGTTTGAGGAGTTTACAACGGGAAAGACTATGCCTAAGTCGAGATTGGAATCCAAGGCTACTCCGTGGAAGCTCGTGACGCTAACTACAATACGATGAGTGTGGCTCATATTTATAAATGTCTCCATACGTTAAAGAAAAGAGAAAAAATCTTTTTCAGTTCATTTCCAGTGGATTCGAGTTCAAATATCATTCGTTTTCGTTTTTAATTCTTCAAATACTCGTATATACATCTTACATATATATTTGCAATATACCCATTACATCACGTCCTTAAATTATAACCTGAAAGGAAAAAATAGCTCATATATACCCAGACTTAGCTGAAAGGAATAAAAATTAAATTTGGAAGCAGTCGGGTCATATCGTTTATTACAGCGACAAAAGTACATCCGTCCATTTTAGAAGAACGGCTAAGAAGTAATATCACCTTTCAACATTAAACGCGAGGGCGGGGTACATGTGACTCTTATTTGTAGGGTCAGCAGAGTTTGGGGCTCGCGATGCTAACCCACTCCTGACTCCAGACGTATACACGTGTAAAAATGCGATTCATGGGAAGTTCTGTGGCTAAAAGTTTTAAAGCGATAAATTAATATTGCTGGCGATTGGATTTAGGAAAGGGAATTTAAATGCTAGAATGGAGGGTATAATATTTAAGATATTACACACACACACACACACACACACATATATATATATATATACATATATATATATATATATATATATATATATATATATATATATATATATATATATATATATATATATATATATATATATATATATGAGCGGTGAAAGGCAAAGTGGTGTAAGTCAGTAAGTCAAGTGGTGTATGTCCAAAGCGTTTTACTGCAAAAACTACAAAAAATTCTACTATAAACTGAACAAATTAAAATTCACAATAATTATTATAATATGGAAAATAATAATTATTTGCAATTCCACTATAAATTGAACATGGAGATTTCATTTTTGCCCCAAATAAAAATAGTTGAAAATGTGACTTACACCACTTTGCCTTTCACTGCCTCATATATCTGTGAATATAACGTCTTCAGAACCAGAAGAAGACATTACGGCGGGTGGTGTTGTAATCGAGCTTGAATGGTTGGCAATCCAGTTATAGAGAAATAATAATTTTATTTTTATGGACACATTATGAATAATATTTAATTGGATAACATAATTATACTATGCAGAAAGACTGAAAGGTATTTACAAAGATATTTACATCGAAGAGAGGATATAATGGTAAGTGTCTATTTCCTTCCATGTCCAGCACGCTAAGGGTCGAGCAATTCAATATTCCAACTAGGACAACGGAAATTTAGTTTCACTTGTGCACAGGATCCATGTGGGGAGATCTACTATAAGCGACAATTACACACCACAAAACAGATCGGTAGAAAGAAACACATGTTCGAGTCTTTGGACAAATGCCAATATTTGGCGAAAAGTCGGGGATGTTTGATGACAATCTCCTCCTCACCACACCCTGGGGAAGGGCATAAGATCTCGTTGACCTTCGCCTTTGTCACTTTCCGCCCCTCACGAAAAAAGAACTCTTCTCGAGCAGCCACTCTCCCAGGGATCTTCTGCCCGAAGGAGACCGGTAATGGCAGAAAGGAAAGACAAAACTAAAGGGGACACACACACACGCGCGCGCACGCACACACACACACACACACACACACACACACACACACACACACACACACACACACACACACACACACACACACACACACATATATATTATTTCTAATGCAGAAACCCGGGGACAAAGTCCTTAGGTATACATAAAAAAGAGAAAATAAAAAAATTAAAGGGAGAACAAAATGGAAAATACATAAACAAGAAAAGTCCCGAAGATAAAAATCTCACAGAGGACGTCTGTACAGAGAACGTCCATTTAAGGCAGAGTAGGACATGATGTGCTTACCGTCCATGTGGCCTGAATTGCAAAGAGGGCACATAGGGCTAGAAAAATTCCCATTCTATTTAAATACACAGACAGGCAGTCGATATACATACATACATATATATATATATATATATATATATATATATATATATATATATATATATATATATATATATATATATATAAATTCCTATTCTCTCCATGGCGGGCGGTCATGGTTCAGAAAAAAATGGCTGTTTTGAGAGGTGGCCGCGGAAAAGGGGTGAAATAAAATTGACTCTATGGATGGTAATTAATTGATTCTGAACAAAAATGGCCACTTAGCGGGGTGGCCAGGCAGAGAAGTTTCACTGCATGCACACAAGCACACACATACACACACACACACACATATATATATATATATATATATATATAAATTAATTCAATAAAGAAGATTATAACAGGTAGAAATGAGATTAATACCCGACGGATTCCAGAATTTTATAATCTCCATTTTTTTCCTACCACCTAAAGCTGCAGCGTTTCTTTCCTTGCGAGTACTAACACATTTTCCGATAAGATAAAAGACAACCATTCTCTTTCGCTTTCACCAGCAAACTCGGAGTGTAATGGAGAAAGTTAACTTAATGGTGTGAATAGTTAAGGTATAAAAAAAAGAAGAAAATGTAACGAATGTAGATGCTCCTCATTTACTTTTCTACGACAGAAAAGAGAGCGTAATGAGTTAAGAATAAATTAGCTAGAATGTTGTTTCTGAAGCCAGTTTGAACCGCAATCTTTAAAAAGAATTCGCTCTCCTTTTTAGCTACTAAAAATTAATAGTAATAAAAAATTGTTTTTTAAGTATATTAATGGGATGTTTTAGTTAATATTTTTAAATACTTGCAATATCAGGCATCACTGTAAAGTTTGCAAGAGTGGGATTTTGAAGTGATTTATTTTCATTAAAAGTTGTTTAAAAATGTAAAATCTCCTTTCGAATTCTTTATATAGTTATAAGGTGTAACTCTATAGTATAAAATTGGGATTGATTACTTATAAAAATGAAATTCTGACTCGAAACAATCAATAACAAAAAAATATTAAATTTAAGTGGACACGACGACGAGTTACATTTTTTACCATTAACAATATATTTATAGTAGAATTGAACAGTTTTCCGTTAGTTAGATAATGTAGTTTAAAAACACAAAGGCAATATTCACTTTAGAATTCATTTATATTGTGTGTCTGTTGGTTTAACACAATATCAGAGACTCTTTGTAACCCACTTGTTGTAAACATGATCAACAGATGCTCTCCAACACTTCCCAAGCGAGGCAGTTTCACCGATACTCACTCCACTGCTCTAGTATCCACGATCATTCCACGTTTACAATCATCCAGTAATCCCTTTTTATAACAGCCTTACCCTCTAGGAGAAACAGCGAGACGTCATAGATGATTGACAAAACTTGTCAGGTGATCATAATATATTAACCACTGAATGTGTGTGTGTGTGTATATATATATATATATATATATATATATGAAACGATAACTTTCATAACCATTAAAGGAAACGGCTATTCAAAATTCTTTTATATTATCATCTTGAATTCAACCTGGGATTAACCCAAAGTCACCTATTAGTTTTTCCCCTAAGCCACGTGCGGATAGCCTTATATTAGCGTTATATAACGGGCATGTTCTAGAAGCCTGGTGAGATCATCATCTGATATGACGTGCTAGAGTTAAGTGTCCTAAATTGACCAATTAGGAGTTCAAGGAACTCGTACTCCGGGCGTGAATTTAGATCTTTCGCGCGCCTTCTGCGTCAGCCAGGCGTCCTATACAGTCGCAGTTTTTGCGCTGCGAATATGTTTGTTTCCTGCGTGCTGTTCCGGCAGCCCCCGGACTGTTCTGAATGTAGTATCCTGTTAAAATATGTCCAAATGTGAACTTTTGAAATAACTGTACAGCCAGCCACGAAAATGCTGCTGAAATAAAAACTGTATAACTAGTTATGTGGCGGATTGTATCTCTCGCCTGGACTTTGCTTTAGTTTGACTTCCCACTTCTATTGCCTAATGCTCCGGCATGACTACCCCCTCAAATATCTAAGTTCAGAGGCCTATTGTTCATCGCCAACGAGTTCATTACATATATATATATATATATATATATATATATATATATATATATATATATATATATATATATATATATATATATATATATATATATATATATATATGTTTGTGTGTGTGTGTGTGTGTGTGTGTGTGTGTGTGCATGTATGTGAATGTATATGTATGTGAAAACAGCCGACCGGGAATTCGGCTTGGTAGTGGGGCCTTGGATACATAAACTCCAAAAAAATTAATTCAATTAAACTGAATAATCCTTTTATTACTTTAAACACAGTATGGTTATTGGACAATTCAACATATCAGACGAAATGTAAAGGAGAAGTTATTTACATATTTATCAGTAGAGAGAATGGATAATGCCGTTCACTATGTCCCTGATTTAATCTCAAAGTCCATAGAACCAACGCTCACACCAGCTTAAATTAAATTTAGTTTCTGTGTACTACGTGACTCCCTGTGGAGCCATAGGCCCAGGCGACATCCAGCCGCATATAGAAAGAACGCGAAAGTCAGTTACTCGTATATAATGTAAATGAGAAGATTGAAATAGAATTAAACTGGTGTGATGTTATTATATATATATATATATATATATATATATATATATATATATATATATATATATATATATATATATATATATATATATATATATGTGTGTGTGTGTGTGTGTGTGTGTGTGTGTGTGTGTGAGTGTGAGTGTGTGTGTGTGTGTGTGTGTGTGTGTGTGAGTGTGTGTGTGTGTGTGTGTGTGTGTGTGTGTGTGTGTTTGTTTGTTTGTTTGATTATAAATTTTATCCCCTTACTGGAGCATAAATGGGACTTTAGATTAAATTTTAGGCTTATCAGTGATGTGATATTTTATGTTGGTACTTAATGAAAGATGTCTAGGTATAAACTAACGTTTGGTTCACAAAATCCCCGTGGTATGGGGTGGAAAACCCTTATAATGATGTAAACTTAACAGAAGTAGTAGTTATATCTCCAGTTGCTATTTGATCTCGTATTGAAGAAAATTCTTTGACATCTTATTGCATATCTTCATTGTAAGAGGGGCAGAAAATTTACTTTAAAATACTTAAAGTACAGAGATCAACATTTGGGTGAAGCAAAACCTTTTAGTAAGATATATTATTATGAGTTATTGTTCATTTCAGCGCAAGAGGCTACTGATGTTTTATTGAGTTTGTATTTTGTACAGTCATAGAATTTTTACTTAAAGTACAACAGAAAAAAGAATTAGGTAGCGTAATGAGGGAAATGTAAACAGGTGTTACATTTCCCTCTAAATGTCGTATGAAAATTAAATTTGTCATTAAGAAAAAATTATGTCAACGTAATTGTGGCAGAAATAATTATTTTCAAATTTGATTGAAAAAGGTTTTTAAGTCAAAAATTATTTACTGTATAGTGAAATAACGCAAAATATGAACTTTGTTAAAGAATAAAAAAAAATAAAAACCTAGTGTTGAAAACTTTATTTGCTGAAATAATTTGCTAAATACACAAGTTGTGCTACACAAAGCCATTTTTATTGTTCTGATCAAATTACATATTTTTCTTAGTTTACTTAATGAATTGTGATTGTAAAAGTTATTTTATTTAATAAAGTAGTTGTAAAAGAATAAATTTTCCACACACCAAAAGTGTTATTAACCCATTTTTCTAATAAAAATAATAAAAAATGAAAATTACTAAGAAATGTCAACATATTTTACTAATTTTTATTTGTCTATTCTTTTTTGGCTCATCTAGATACATAGGGAAAAATCTTTGCAGAATAAAATGTAAACAGTTCTCTTCGGAAGAGGTAAGCAATCGCTGCTGTACAAGTGCTCGCTTGAAAGTTTCAGCATTAAAATAAAGGCATGACGAAGGAAAACTCTTTTTTAATTTAGGTAGCCGTAAACAAAAATACTCGAGAACCGAGGAATAGAGCTAAGGAAGGCTAAATTTACCTAAAATTGGGAAAGCAAACTGAGAATAATATGAAATGTAGTCCATGGTATTGAATCAAATGCTATTTAGGGAAGAATTTTCAAGATGCTTCCAAGATAAAAAAAATTGAAATGTCTTCTGAGTTTTAGATATTGAAATTTGTTGAAAGAAATGACGTGCATGGGAAATTATTAGAAAAAAAGACATTTTTCTCGAAAGCAGTGGTTCCCAACCCGTAGAAGTCTGCGGACCATTAAGCCAGAAATTGAACCATGGGCGGACCACCTCCACCGACCTGAGGGGAGGGGGAACTTCCCGGGGGGGGGGGGCTATGGGGTATAGAATATCCCTCAGGAAAAAGGGATACAGGATTAACGTACTTACATTGTAAAATATCATATTCTAATAATAAAATAATTATGTTAAACTTTTAAGAAATTTTAATTCAACACCTGATAATCATCGGATATATTCGGCCCATCTAGTTCAATGATCATTGATTGCTTTCAAAATCCCCATTCCTTTGGCAACTTTTTTATATCTCGTGCCGGACCACTCCAGAGGGCTCTCGCGGACCACAGGTTGGGAACCACTGCTCTAAAGAAAGACTAAAACCATATAACCTAGTATAGCTCTTTTGATTGAATCTCAAGAACAAAATTTGGTGAATGGTTTTTTAGAGATATGCTATGTACGAATAAATACATATTAAGAGTTTAGAAGGTGGTAATTGGTGTCTGTCGATTGAACTAAAAATAATATACAAATTCATGGCTAAACTAGATATTAATTACGAAATATTTTCTTGTCCCTTCCCAACAATTGATTTTTTGGTTTTAAGTTTTGTCATACACCATAAAAATATTCACACACCATAAAATACCCCATGTCATACAACATAAAAAAACACCATTTGCCATAAAAATACATAGCTTTTTTAAAGATTCTTCTACGGTTTTACATCTCAAAATTTGTTCCTCTCGTTCTAAGTCCGACTGTTTAATATACGAAACGACGAATTAAAAGAATATTGATCGCCCACAACTTGGGCTAAGATATTTTCCCAAAAGTAGTAAAAACAAACCACATAAAATAAATACACTCAATCAAATAATTTGGCATAAATTTTGAAGAAAACGTATTAAACGTAGTGAACGTATTAAACGTAAGAAAACGTAGTCTTTAAAAATCACAGAAATTTCAACAAAAATATTAACAAATTATTAAAAAAAATTCTTTCACAAAAAGACACGTTGAATTTCAGAAAATCAGGATAATTTACTTGTTAAACAAAGAGATGGCAAAGATTTCATTTCACCCCATGTGAAATTATGTAATATCTATCCATAGACATGCACATACATAAGGCAATATAAACTGCTGAAAGAAAAAAATATTGAAAATATTTTTCGAGGAGTTTAAATAAGCCACAACCTCTATTTTAAGTTTAGGTTACATGTAAAAGCTCTTATATACAAGGACAAATATTGCTACTTTTTACTACATTACGAGGCTTGTTTGATAAGTCCTTACATAATCCGAAAGGTGGTGCCATTTCACTTAAACTGTGGGTTCACTCACATTAAGTATTCTTCAAAGACCCGCATGTCTAATTATAAACGATTCGATCCTACGTCTGTGAATGACAGCATTTTATTCGGTAAACTTTGCTCACACAATGGAGAAAAACAAGTTCCGAGAGTTATTAAAAAATAACTTTTTAAGAGTCAAAATGACAATAGAAACTCAATCCAGGCTTGATAAATATTATAGGAAGTCTGCCCCCTTTGCTTCAAATGATTTAGATATGGGTAGTTGATTTTCATTGCGGCTAAATGAGCAAAAGTAACACTGATGAGGTCACTATGCCAGACATTGAAAAAAATCCATGATATGGTGATGAAAGTTAGGTAAAAAGTGCGTGAGATTTCTGGAGCTGTTGGCATCTCATCAGAGCGTATAATACTATTTTTCATGAATAACTGGATATGAATGAACTGTCAGTGAGATGGGTACCGCGTTTTCTAACAATCAATCAAAAAAGGGAACGAGTGAACAATTCGAAACACAATTCGGAGCTGTTTAGAGATAGATGAAATATTGCGTCGTTTCGTAACAGTTGATGAAAAATGGTTAATGAAACATAGCCAGAAATGAAAGAACAGTCAAAATAGTCAGTTGAAGCAGGTGAACGCGCAACATAGAAAGCAAATTGACTGCATCCGCAGAATGGCTATGGCCCCAGTTTTTTGGGACGCCCATGGTATAATCTTTATTGATTACTTGGAAAAGGGCACAACAATCACCGGAGGGAACCGTGCATCTTTATTGGATCGTTTAAATAGGGAAATTAAGAAAAAAAGCCATATTTATCGAAAAAGATTCTTTTCTGTCATAACTATGTTCCGGCTCATTCATATGCAATCGTCGCAGCAAAACTGTTAGAATTACGCTGCGAAACTATTCTCCACTATCCGTATTCTCCGAATTTGGCCGCTCTCGGAATGCTACTTGTTTCCAAATATGAAGATATATCTTGCAGGGCAAAAGTCAAGATCCGAAGTGATTAGTGATACAAATGCTTATTTTGAAGAGTTGGACAATCCAATGAAGAGTTGGATTATTTTATGGAGGGAATAAAAAAGCTTGAAAATCTTTGGGGCCTATCGATCTTCATTGAGATTATGTGAGAAAATTTTTAAAAAAATAAGAAAACATCGTTTTCTTTATTTTGCACGAACTTATTAAACGACCTTCGTATAACGTTTCATACTCTGTGTAGCCCGCAACATATGGGAATTAAAATAAACGTCTTCAAACGTTTTCCGATGTGTTATTTTGAACACACGTATTTTACATATGAATTAATGCTTTAGAATTATAATTGATTTACGAAATCAGATTAAAATTTCAATTATTATTTATATCCACTTCTGAAAACTTAAAACTATATACACAATTTTAGAGCCCATTGTCACCAGTACTAGTTTATTTAATTTCTTCAATTTCAGAAAAAATGTGTTAGAATTGTTTAACTGGATGACACGGGAAAACTTGCCCACACACAGAAAAAAATACTATATTAACTATTTTCTAGCCTATTATTTGATATTTAGAGGAACTTTCGTTAATTAAGGTATTGCATATTTGCAATATGTATCAACTTGGCTAAAGCGTGCCAAGACGTCACAGCTACTTTTCAGTCTGGTTCTAGTTTGACGGAATCAAAAAGCTACAACAATATTTCTGGTTCTAGTTTGCTAGAACTAGGTGATGGCCGAATAGCTAGGTCGCGGGCATTCGGTTCAGATCCTGAGGGTTCGAGTCCCACCGTTGGAATGGATGTTTGTAGTCGATCGGAATTTGTTTTAAACTGTAGGTATCGATATAATTAGCCCTCATGTAGCAAAAAATTGACCGTAGTGCTCCAAACCAAATCATCTAGTTTGACAGAATCAAAGAGCAACACCAAGAATCTGATTCTAGTTTGACTGAATCAAAGAGCTGCACCAAGCTGGATTTGGTTTCGTGCAAAACTTCATAACTATATTATAAACAAATTACGCACTTCAAACAAATTTAAATCAAAATTTTCAGGTGAAGTAATTTGAAACTTTCAAAGAAACCTTTTATTAATCTTTTTATAATTAATTTCATCCCTGTACCACGATGAGTAAATGAAATGTTATCAGTAAATAAAAAAAAATCAGAAATATTAATTAGCGCATCAGAATTTAAAATTCCATAACAGAATTCTGGTATTTCAACACGGATTTTAATCAGTGAAATGAGCAGGTAAATTTCGATGATACATCTGCTGATGCATTCGTGTATTCCCATCTGATGTTCACATATGTTTATAGAGAATGTCTTTTGAATAAGCGTGTCCTTTGAAACCTCAGATTCCTTTTCAATAGTCAGAGGAAATAGGTATTCTAACATGCAACGATATTAATCTGTGGTTCCCAAGATAAACATCGTTAAGAGCCCTAATGGAATGTCTACAATGAAATGTCTAAATGGAATTGGGAATGTCTACATCAGTGATTCTCAAACTCTTTTCGTCATGGTACTCTTTTAATAATTTAAAAATTTGGCGGCACACTAACAATAAGATAAATTTTAAAGAATTTTACTTGGATAATTGATTGATGTACCTATAATATATTTTGTAGGAATAGCATACGAAATAATTCGCAGTGGCAGCACACTTCAAGAATCTCGTGGCACACTGGTTGAGAATCATTGGTCTACATACTCAGGAGAGCCAAAAACAGAAAAGAGGTTATATTTAATTTGAAAGAAATTTTAAGCATAGCTTTTTTAATGATTTTATTACGTGTATCATTCTCTAATTGTTAGAATAATTGATATTTCTAAATTTTTAAATAGTTTTAATTTTTAATAATTATATTTTGTTTAATTGCTTTACTAAATTATTCAAATCTGGCATACATTGAGTTGTTGAAGTTCTTAGCAATTCATTTAAATGTTGGTTAGAGCTAGAGAAAAATGTGTTAAACAAGAAAATTTATATAAAAATCAAAAAACAATTTATAAGACATTCCTGTATAAAATATGTGAAAGAAATTTTAAGCATTGCTTTTTTAATGATTTTATTACGTATATCATTCTCTAATTGTTAGAATAATTGATATTTCTAAATTTTTAAAAAGTTTTGATTTTTAATAATTATATTTCTTTTAATTGTTTTACTAAATTATTCAAATCTGGCATATATTGAGATGTTGAAGTTCTTAGCAATTCATTTAAATGTTGGTTAGAGCTAGAGAAAAATGTGTTAAACAAGAAAATTTATATAAAAATCAAAAAACAATTTATAAGACATTCCTGTATAAAATATGTGAAAGAAATTTTAAGCATTGCTTTTTTAATGATTTTATTACGTATATCATTCTCTAATTGTTAGAATGTGATATTTCTAAATTTTTAAATAGTTTTAATTTTTAATAATTATATTTCTTTTAATTGTCTTACTAAATTATTCAAATCTGGCATACATTGAGTTGTTGAAGTTCTTAGCAATTCATTTAAATGTTGATTTGAGCTAGAGAAAATTATGAAAATGTGTTAAACAAGAAAATTTATATAAAAATCAAAAAGCAATTTATAAGACATTCCTGTTTAAAATATTTGAAAGAAGTTTTGAGCTTTGCTTTTTTAATGATTTTATTACGTATAACATTCTCTAATTGTTAGAATAATTGGTATTTCTAAATTTTTAAACAGTTTTAATTTTAATAATTATATTTCTTTTAATTGTTTTAATAAATTATTCAAATCTGGCATATATTGAGATGTTGAAGTTCTTAGCAATTCATTTAAATGTTGGTTAGAGCTAGAGAAAAATGTGTTAAACAAGAAAATTTATATTAAAATAAAAAAACAATTTATAAGACATTCCCGCATAAAATATTTAAACAATTCATCATTGAATGGTGATCCACAAGATAGTGAAAAGAGCCGCAAAGAATGGGACAATAGCCACATGCGGCTCGAGAGCTGAAGTTTGGTAACTCTGATATAAATAAAAGAAGCGGAATATTATAAACCATGAAATCGGGTCCTGATGGAGAAAAAAGATATCTTAAAATAATATTTCATAAAATAGATAAAATATTAGCATTAATCCCCTACTCTCCCCCCCCCGCCCCAAAAGCACTAAAAATGGCATCGACTAAAATGTAGTCAAAAATAACACAGTTTATCTGGGATTCCCACGCAGTTTTTTTAACAAGAAATGTATGTGAATGTAGGAGCAAAATACGGAAAGAAAAGAACATTTCTTTTCAGACGTGGGTAAAGAAAAAGTCATATTTCTTTACTTTCTTCTCTGAAAATATATTCGCCTCAGACAATATCCCTTTTTTGCATATCAAATGAAAGAATAAAAGTTTCGTTGCTATTTTAAAGCCTTAGTTTTTCCAGGATGTGCTTTCTTTGTTATCACCGAAACTAAACGTAAGATATACAGAGAAATACACTTTATAGACAACAATAAGACCCAAGAATTTTTATCGAGGATTATGTCATACAATCGTACTAGGCAATTGAGCTTAGATTTCACTACATTTTTGTGAAAATACATCGGAGCTGCAGATGAAGGGAACGTTTTGAAAACTTTGTGTGTAAGAGTTCCAGTACTTATCACTGGGAGAAAGTATTTTACATGGTCAGTGTTTTGGCTCAATTCAGCTTCCTTCTCTTAACAGTATTAATACAGGCAAAACTTTCAGTCTCTAAATTTATCTCGTTGAAATTTATCTAGTTTAGGAAGAAAGTGCGTTTTTGAGATCTATCGACAGTAGCTCCTTTATAAAATAACTAGCAAAAAAATTTCATCTTGCCGCGGGTCCAACCGCAAAGGATAAGGGCTTCTTTACATAGAATTCGTCAGCGTTACCCGTATTGACATATTTTGAACCAATCGCGGGCCTCATCGATTTCTTAGCTAATCGTTTGGAGGTTTGTAATTGGTTAAATATATTTCAATACGAGTAACGCTGACGGATTCTACGTGAACAGAACCTAACAGTCTAGAGGAAACTATGTTTGGTTAAGTGTTGCCATTAAGAAAAAAACCTTTTTCTCCCACATGACTGAAGAAATGTCTCTATATATTTGTCAGGCCAAAATCTTCAATCTCCTATTTATGCTCTTTAGCATCGCCCTTGTCCAACATATTATTTTATATCATACCTCTTTTATTCACACTCTTTATTTCATATATCTTTCCTAAAGCTTATAATATTGGATGCACGTGTGAGGATAAACACGCATGAAGAGATGAGAATTGCATTCATACATACACTAAATGATATGATTTCTATTTTAACTTAAATGATGCTTATTTTCGGGATGGTGCCCATGTCCTTAATTAGAGAATGAAAAGTACAATTTGATGTCTTAAACAATATTTATAGGTCATAAAATACCAATTTTTAAATACTAGAGTTCAATAGTAGCTGTGAATTAAACTACTGACACCATGATAAATCAGTAGGTTTTTCTATCTGACATAATTATTAAATCATGCAAACGGATCTAAAACGAATTCAATAGAGTACGATTCAGTCGCTCGGATGTGTCTCTCTTTAGTTCATCCTAATTTTACTTTCAAACAGAGATATTCAAATTTGGGAGTCCTTATCACTAATCCATTCATTTATTTTCATTGAAAACCACGAGAAGAAACATGAACTATGCTGCAAAATTAGAAGAGAATTTCTACGGTCTTATAATGGTATACTTATAGTATTACGCCTCGGTTGGAAAATATTAAAAATTTGGTTTAAATCATTTCTTGTTTGACTCTGGGGGAAAATCACACTACGATTAAACTATAAAAAACAAAACACTACTGGATGCCATACCATTCGTAAATTTCACTTTTTATCAATATTTCTAACCTAAATTTAGGCCGTTTTAAGTGAGATATTTTATCCCAAAATTTAAAAAATAAACTTTCAAACTTCCAAATATAATTAGTTACACTACCGTTTACTTGTTAAATACATTTCAATAATGAAATTTTAGCCTTAGTATAAAATTCAACCCTCACTACTATTAAAATATTTATTTGTCAAACGGATGCTCTTCAGTTACAGATCTGAGATTTCCTAATATTATAAAGGAAGTATATGATTCATAAATTAGTTAACATATAAATTAAATATATTTCGCTATTCCAGAGATTAAAAATATTTTGCTTAAGAAATTTGTAGGATAAAGTAGAAGTATAACTAAAATAAAATTTTAAATAATCTGTAACCTTTATATTCTTTCAGTCATCCAAATAGTGAAAAAATGTATGATAAACAAAATAAATGTAAGAGAATGTACTGCACAATTTAATATGTAGCGGGGATGAAGCAAGGGGAACTCCATCAGAAATAACCCATTAAAATGAAAGATGACCAGTTTCTCCCCATTTTACTATCAGTAATTTTATATTTAATATTTCCAGAATTAAACGTACTAATGGCATTTAATGAAAGATGGCATTATTTCAGTATCACTTTTCTTTTTGGCGCCAATACAGTGTCAAAGATCTCTCAATGCTGGTGTGAAAGCCACCTACTTGTCAGTTAAATTTACAATGGAGCACGGTCAGAGTATAAAAAAAATTTAATCTTCTTTCACGTCTTATCCTACCACGTATTCCATCACTTTTCGGAAAGTGTTCATGAGACATGAAATTGCATTCTCTGATAAATGTAATGTCTCGAAGAGTATATAAGAGCAATTTATTTCCACTCCTCTTAGAACCGTCCTTTCACTTTTCCTGCAGTTAGATATCTTGATTGCTTTCTGTTTTCCCGACATTGGACGAAACTGTAGGATCACATCGAGGTAGAATTTTTTTTAATTCCCGAAAAAAGCATCTTAATAAAGCTATTTTATTTCCCATCAAATTTTAGGTACACTGAATGCTTGAGTAATGTAATAAATCAGTTTCATAGTTTAAAAGTGTCTTATAAATAGAGTTATACAAATAAATATGTCAACTGAAATAAAAGCGTCTACTTATCATTCACAACAAAGGTTTGGATTGTAGATAAACAATTCCATTTGATTTTTATAATTTCATTAGAGTTAGTAATCCATGAAATATATACCTGTTTGTCAATGGCACAAGATATACAATCATATCAACCCAAATATTTGAGGAAAAGATTTATATAAAGTTGTAAGAAATTAATAAATACCAAAAGTGTGAGTTTAACATTTGTAAATCTCATTTGTAAATTATACTTAAAAATTAATTTTTCCGATATGTTATAAATGTTGAAGTGCGCTATAAATGCGTACGTTATTAAATATTATTAGAAAAAGGAACATCTTTATTTATATAGTAGTTACGGAGAGTTACAAATTAGCGTGTTCACAACACGCTTCCTTAGCTCGGACTAAAGGGTGGAGGTGAGGGGGATTTTTGGCTCAGTGCCAAGGTGGGAAGCATCGCTTAAACATTGCACTTCCGGTATAATAAACAACACCCCTCCTCAATGTTTTAACATAAGGAAATACTGAAGACTTACCTTAAGGATGAATATATAACAAAAATATGATGTCTAACATAGACCAATATCTTTTGCAAAAGTTTTAAATTTGAAAGTCCCTAATGGTTTGGTCAATAAGTCAGCAGTCATATGCTCAGTAGGGAGATACTTTAGTTCAATGTTCTTTTCTTTGATTAGATCCTTAACAAAGTGATACCTGGTATCAATGTGCTTGGTTCTCCCACTGTACTTTTCATTCTTCATCATCTTAATACAACTTTGGTTGTCTTCATAGAAAATACAGGGTACATCACCTACATTAAAGTCTTGTAAGAGTCTCTGCAGCCATATAGCTTCCTTAGCAGCTTCTGCAAGTGCAATAAATTCTGCTTCGGTTGATGACAAAGTCACTGTTGACTGCTTTCTGCTAATCCATGTTAGAACACTTCCTTGATATTTGAAGAAATAACCAGTGTTTGATTTTCGATCTATAGGGTCGTTAGCCCAATTGGCATCTACAAAACACAACAATGAATTATTCTGATGTTCAGTCAAATCTCCAAGACACAATTTATGATCTTTAGTCAGCTTCAAGTATCTGAATACTCTTTTGACTTCCGTCCAGTCTCTTTCAGTAGGTTTTGAGACACTGCGAGCTAAAATTGAAACTGCTGTCGCAATATCGGGTCTCTTGTTGACGGCTAAGTACAACAAAGATCCAATTGCACTTTTATAATCGTCGTTTCTTGTCAAGGATTCTGAAAATGTGTTTTGCTTGTAAAAGCCAGGATCAATAGGTACTTTTGATGTTTTGCAATCCTCTAGATGGTATTCTTTAAGCTTCTTTGATATATAAGTTGACTGGTTCATATAAAAGATTCCATCATTACTTCTTTCAAAATTGATTCCTAAGTAGTATTGAAGATTGCCTAAATTTTTCATCACGAAAAAGTCACTGAATTCTTTTTCAAATTTATCCAGTAATATCTCAGTTGTTCCGGAAATAACTATATCCTCCACATAGACAGTGAAGTATATCTGGCCTTCTGTATTCAGTCTTGAGTACAAGCATGGGTCATTTAGACTTCTTTGAAATCCACTTTCTAAGAGTACTTTATTGAGTTTTCTGTTCCACTCATTTGCTCCTTGTTTTAATCCATACAAATTCTTTATAAGTTTAACTTTGTCCTTATCGCCTTCAAATCCAGGTGTCTGCTTCATGTATACTTCATGGAATAAATCACCATTCAGATACGCTGATTGTATATCATAATGGCGTACAGCCATTTTCTTCTTTCCTGCCACTGTCAGTAACAGTCTCAAAGTTTTGCAACAGGTGCAAAAACTTCGTCATAGTTATGTCCGTATTTCTGCTGGTAACCTTGGGCAACCAGACGGGCTTTATAGCGTGAAATCTTTCCTTCAGCATCTGTTTTGATTTTAAATACCCATTTGCATCCTATAATGACTTTATTTTCAGGAGCATCTATTAATTCCCAGGTTCCATTTTCTTTTAAAGCGTCAATTTCTGCCTGCATGGCTTGTTTCCAATATTCTTTATTTGGGCTGGTACATGCTGCTTGGTATGACGATGTATCAGATGTTTCCACTGATTGTGCCTTAAAAGACGACATCTTTAATCTTTCGGGTGGTATACCTTTGTTTAGTCTAGCCGAGCGTCTTGGTTCTGTTTCGTCTGAGACTTCTTGCTTTATTCGCTCTTGAATCACAGGTAATTTTGAATCGTTTTCTTCATCTGCTTGTTTCTCAATGTTTTGAGTTTCTGTGTTTACCGTTTCTTGCATACACTTGGCATGAGGATCTTTCGGTAGAAAGGTAACATCTCTACTGATGATTACGGTATCTGTACTTGTGTCCAGTAATCGGTATCCTTTAGTGCCTTCTTCATATCCAACCATGATACGTTTAACAGCTGTATCGTCAAGTTTCCTTCGCTTTTCACGAGGTACGTGCACATACACAGGGGATCCAAAAGTTTGTATGTGTGACAATGAAGGTTTTCTGCTATGCCACTTTTCAAAGGGAGTTAATGTGATTTCTTTTGTTGACAGTCTATTTTGCAAGTAATTTGCTGTGACAACACTTTCACCCCAATATTTGTTAGGAAGATTTGCAGCTTTTAACATCCCTCTTGTCATCTCTAGTAATGTTCTGTTCTTCCGTTCTGCTACACCATTTTGTTGCGGCAAATATGGTACAGTCTTTTCATGCAAAACACCGTTAGCTATAAGTAGTTTCTCAAATTCCTTACTTATATATTCCACTCCTCGATCTGATCTCAAACGCTTGGGAATTTTGCGAAATTGGTAAGAGATTCTTTGATGAAATACTGGATATTTTGTTGCATTTCTTCTTTACGCTTTAGAAGATAAACTTTACTGTATCTGCTAAAATCATCAATAACTGTTAGAATATATCTGGCCCCACTTGGGGTCAGCGTCTGCATAGGACCGCAAAGATCAGTGTGAATTAAATCAAGAGTTCCAGAAGTTTTCGAGAGAGATTTTTGAGGAAATGGTTCACGGCAAGCTTTAGTTGCAATGCATTCTTCACAAACAATTTTCTGCAAACAAGGTGATATTTTCATATCTTCGGTCATATTATCTTTATCCATTCGTAAAATATCTGCTGGGTTTCTATGGCCTAACTTCGCGTACCAATCGTGAATACATTCTGCATGCGTCTGTTTCGTGCATAAGGCATGTTCGCCTTCTTCAAGAATATACAAATTTTCTTTAATACATCCTGATGCAATAAATTTGTTATCTTCAATTATACGACACTTCTTATTCTTAAATATAACTTCATAGCCATTATCATTCAGCTTCTTCACAGATAATAAATTGTTTGAAAGATCAGGAACAAATAAAACATCTTTTATAGTTATTAAAACTTCCTTATTATTTTGGTTCCTAAAATTTATCAAACAGTTTCCTTTTCCCTGACTGAATACTGCTTTACCGTTGGCTAATATGATCCGATCCGAAATGGTATTATCGTCAGTAAAAGTGAACATATTTTTATCACTATACATGTGTGTTGTAGCTCCACTATCAATATACCAAGAATTATTGATAAAATTTGCACTAAAAAACCAATATTCATTATTAACTTCTAAATTATTGCTGACATCCGATATTTTCATTACGTTTACCAATTGATATTGGTCATTTTTGTTTCTCCACTTCGCATATTTTCTGCATTCGGCTTTCAAATGGCCAATTTTCTTACAGAAGAAACAAGTAAGTATTATTTTTATCAACATAAACATTGTTAACTGATTTACTAACAGATTTAAAAGCTTTATAATCATTATCCTTAGAAGCATTATCAATATCTTTACTCTCACTTTTGCGGATAAATTCTTCGATTAGTTTACCTTTAACAAGTTCTAATGTTAGATCAGTTTCTGGTCTTATTTCAAGAGCAGTTATTTTTGCAGTCTAATTAACTGGTAAGCTACTTAACATAAAAGCTATGAATAATGGATCAGAAATTTTCTCACCTAGTGCGGAAAGTTGATCCACCAGACTTTCCATTTTCATAAGATGATCCGCCATTATTCCATCTTGCTTCAATCGAAGAGAACTCAATTCTTTTAAGAGTCCGACTTTTCGCGAGAGAGTTCCTTTATTATGATAATGTTCTAAAGCGAACCATGTTTCTTTTGCTGTTGTTAATTTCCTGATGTGCCCAAGTTGGTTGTCTTTCAATAAAAGACCTATAGTTGCACGGGCTTTTCCATCTTTCGTTAACCATTTTGCAGTTAATGGCGATGGTGGTTCTTTTTCTATAACTTCCCATAGATCCTCTTTAATTAGCAATAGTTCAACTTTAAATTTCCAAATGTAGAAGTTGTTATTATTCAGCATTTCGATATGGCGGCCGGATTCCAATATATTCATTTTTCGTTGATCCGAAATTCCAAAAAGAACGAAGAATATATGGCGTCAAATCGAAAGTCACTTTACGCTGAGAACAAAAAATATCTTTACGGAGAAATGGAAGTTTAAAAGATATAATAACAATAATCTGGGCCCATAACCTGTTGAAGTGCGCTATAAATGCGTACGTTATTAAATCTTATTAGAAAAAGGAACATCTTTATTTATATAGTAGTTACGGAGAGTTACAAATTAGCGTGTTCACAACACGCTACCTTAGTTCGGACTAAAGAGTGGAGGTGAGGGGGATTTTTGGCTCAGTGCCAAGGCGGGAAGCATCGCTTAAACATTGCACTTCCGGTATAATAAACAACAATAAATAAGGTACATTGGTACATATATTAAGCTTTTAAAGTAAAGCGGCAACTTATTCAAATTATTCCCACAAAACAGCAAAATATCAGTATACATTAAAAAAGCTACTAAACTCTTTATTAGGTTTCCTGTTATGATAGCAAAATCCAAGAGATTTTGCTATCTTGGATTTTTAGTTAGCGAAAGAATAGTAAAAAAATGTATAATTACAGTTTGTTAAAATCAACATGAACTTGTCCAGTAACAGAAAAAAAATCCTCTGCTTCGTTTTGTACGTATATGGCTATTACATAGTACAGCTCTTTCGCCGCCTATAAAACTGGCTACCACTTTAGACACTTGGCCTGGCTTTTTTCATTTTAGCTATAGTTATTTCTATGAAACGGCTTCCGAAATCCAAAGTTTCATTAGATCAGGAACTGTGTACATTCCTGTACATACTCTTCATATGCTGCGAACTCATGTTTCACTAATACGGTGCATTTAATCGTCCTCCATATTTAGGTAAAAGACTCTGATTCTGGTGGAAGACTGGAGTAGCGTTCATGAAGTTGAAACCAAGTTGGCAAAGTTTAGATCCTCATTCTTTATTGTTTCTGCTGGGAAAAGTTGCTACGCTCTTGCAAAATACTTCTCCCAGAAACAAATTACCTACAGCTTTTCGAAAATACACTCATGTTCAAAATTAACAGAATTTTCCCCATTTATCGAATTTCTGGAAAACTAATGGACGGGTTTTAATGAAATTTGGTATGGATACACAGTTATATAAGGGAAAAATTTGCATCATACAACGGCCATGGTACGCACTCATGATCGTCAGTTAGGCTCATCAGCACAGGAATGTTCAAAACCGACATTGGAAGTTCGAACATAAAATGTCTTTTAATAGGGGGTACGGACGCCTTTCATAGTCATACAGCCCTCACAGTGCGATGCCCTACTGGAAACGAGGCAATTTGTAGAGTCCCTGTGGAAGTAAGTCCCACTCCTGCAACAACGCAGCTATCAGCTCCTGGATGATTCTAATAGGGGGATCGAGAGATGCAATTGCCCTCCCAAGAGGTGTTCAATTGGATTTGCGTCTAGATATCTGGTGGACCAATCCATCCGGCGAATATCCTCAATTCCAAGATAATCGTCGCCTAGGTGAGCCTCATGAAGACGAGCCTTGTCGTCCATAAAAATGAAACGAGGGACAACTGTTCCCCTGAAAAGTCGAAAATAGGTCTATATGATCTCATACCTATACCTCTCACCAGTCAAGGACCCTCTGTCAGACACATGGAGCGGTGTGCAGCCGTTTGGCTTGGTGCAGAAAAAATCAGCCTTGGACCAGACTGCAGTGGGGTAATGTTCTCTTCCTAGACGAGTCGCGATTCAGCATGGACACTGATTCTCGACATACCATCATCTAGAGAGAACCAGGGACCCGCTACCTGCCCTCCAACGTCCTAGACAGAGATCACCATGGCAGCGGAGATTTGATGGCCTGGACAGGCATAATGTTGGATGGGCGCACACCCCTCCATGTGATTGGCAGAGACTCCGTGACTGGTGTGAGGTGGGCGATTGAAATTCACTTTCCACCTCCCAGAATCATCCAGGACCTGAAAACAGCGTTGCTGGAGGAGTGGGAAGAACTGCCACAGAGACTCATAAACTACCTGATTTCCAATATGAATTCACGTTGTGAGAGCTGTATAACTGTAAAAGGGTACCATACCCCCTATTAACCCATTTTTTGTTCAAAATTGTAAGCGCTGTTTTCTGCCTTCCGACGCTGATGAGTCTTACGCACGATCATGCGTGTGTATTATAACTGTTTAATGTTTTTTTTTTCATTATATCAACCTATGTTCATTCCAAATTTCATTAAAATCTGTCCAGTAGTTCTGGAGATAATCGACTAAATCTGGAAATTCTCTTAATTTTGAACATGAGTGTAGTTATCTCCAGTTTCTACTGTAATTTTTATAGAGCACTTCATTATTTAACCTTGAGAATAGATTGTCCCCGTTTTTTTGTAGAAAAACAGCGTTTTCTGCAATGAACTAAACATTTTTAGAGATATGTTTATTCTACGTTTTCTATTGTATTTTGTTAGGTATATAAAGATATTTTCAATTTCTTACTTAATAAAGAATATATATATATATATATAAATATTAATTTCATTTTAATGTTTCTTTTGGACCATAAGACGCCCCAATAAGACTGACCCAATTTTAAGTCAATTTTTTTATGTAAAAAGGTACATCTTTTGGTTCAAAAAATACGGTAGTTAAGTTTTATAATATTATATTTTAAAAAGATTTTCGAATAATATATGAACGATTGCTTTATTATTTATAATTTTTCCGTTTCTCCCTTTCCGGCTGATACAGTGCATTCTTTGATTATACACAAACAAAGTCAACAGAGGAGGAAATATTTGTTGCACTGAAACAAAGAATAGAATCTGCTTTCATGAGACATTAAGTATCCTCTAAATTAACTTTTCTAATCATTGTCCAAAAGTATCGAGTCAAGGAATTCTGTGAATATTCTGCGATAGAGGTTGACATGTAATTAAGTTCAGGTGGAGTTTCCACAAGTTCGTTTGCACGGTCACTAACAAGCGAATTGAGGGCGAGAAAGCTGATAAAGCTATACGGCATAAATTTTTGGCAGAATTTCTGCCTGTCGACTACAAAATAATCATTTCGCTCGCCTTGTGACCTCGCATTCCTATTCTCGCAAAGAAATCAATTTCATGCTAAGACTTTTCATAACAATGGAAAGAAACAATAAAATTAAAACAGAATCGTGAAACTTATTATTTTATTCTCATGAAGCCCGCAGAATATATTTATACATTGATTTTTGAGTTAAACTTTGTTTGATATTTAGAGTAGTAGCGTTATATGATTTTATTAGGTGATATAATTAGTTTAGTCCTGTGAATAAGGCAATTCAAAAAAATTATTAGCTCCAAAACATAGCATGAATATGTTACAAAAATATGTTTTCCTTTTAATAGAAAATTCTTTAATCGAATTGATTATATTTTATATTAATATTTTTATATTATTGAGAATGATATTTTTAATGATAAAAGAATTCTACTTTTAAGTAATAAAATTTGGAAAAATAATAATAATAATATTTTCTTCTTATAACACTCTAATAAAATGAAATAAAAATAGCTAACCTACAGTTTTTATTTAAAATTTTCTAATGTAAAAATAGTTACTTGAGTTTTTCTTTTAGCTTACTAAACGAATATTTTAAAGAAGAAATATTCTGTTAAATTAATGAACTACAGCTACTTCTTACATTTCAATTAATAAGAATTTTAGCCTCATAAGATCTGGACTTAAGTTCACCCACACGAAGACCGTTTAAGGGCATACCAGTAAAATACAAGTAACTGCTGTTGGCATGGAAGTTTGTAGCCGTTCGTAATCGGCTTTAAACTGTAGGTCCCGGTCAGTTTAGCACTAGTGTCACAACCTACCAACTAACCACTACACGTAGAAAACTTCCATCAGGTGTACACTGAACACAAGGAACATTTTAAATTTATTCTGTCGAGGAAGAAAAACAAAGAATTTTCACCTGGAACATAAAAAATACAAATTTAGTACTCGAAACTGGTTGTATTGAAATTCTTTACAACACGGATTATTAGAAGAACTGTGCTAATTAAAATATTTGTATTCGAAATTATCCAGAACATTTTAAGAACCATTCGGGAATATTGTCTCAATTATAAATAAAGCAAACACATAAAAATAAGACAAATTAATAGCCTTAAAAAATTGAATGCAATTTTTTAAAACCTTAACAAATAACTTATAAGCAATATTTGTACCACATTTATTCATTAAACATTGAAATCAGAAACTTAAAAATATCATTTCACCTTGTATTTCAGTTTAGCCAATAGAGAGTGTATATTTAAATAATAAACTATTTTTGGAATATGCTGTATTTTTTTAAAATTAAAAAAATCTGAATATGAATTTTTATTATGCTTGAAAATATAATATTATTTAAATAATCAAATATTGTCTATTTACAATGTTCACATTTTTCTTTCAAGGTATGAGAAGAAGGTTCCGAAATCCTTGATTTTTAAAAAGCCCATAGAAGCATTCCAAGCAAATCGTGCTCAGAACACCTGTTCAAGAGAAGTGACCGCGTGATCACGAGGAGTGATTTCATAGCAGATTATATTTAATGGCTCACCTTCTACCCTCACCTTCTTTCAAGGCTTTCAGGGGTATGTTGCAGTGAAACCTGAGTGAAATACAAATCTGTTGATAAGCATTTCGTCATAACAAACTTAACTCATTACTTTCCATTCAGAAATTAGTAAATTTGATTTCTAAATCTATAATGTTCCATGTCATGAAAGGAAAATGCTAATTAAACAGATTTAAGCTATTTATATTGTTGAGTAACACATTTTTTGTTTAGTTCGATCTTTCTTTTAGTTTTTGAAAGTACTTCGACTTTGTGAATTTTGAAATTATTTTACTGATTGTTCAAAAATAAGTTAGAATATATATATATATATATATATATATATATATATATATATATATATATATATATATATATATATATATATATATATATATATATATATATATATATGTATATATATATATGTATATATATATATATATATATATATATATATATATATATATATATATATATATATATATATATACATATATATATATATATATATATATATATATATATATATATATATATATATATATATATATATATATATATATATATATTATATATATATATATACATATATATACATATATATACATACATATACATATATATATATATATATATATATATATCTATACATATATATACATATATATACATACATATATATATCTATATATATATATATATATATATATATATATATATATATACATATATATACATATATATACATACATATATATATATATATATATATATATATATATATATATATATATATATACATATATATACATACATATACATATATATATATATATATATATATATATACATATATATACATACATATACATATATATATATATATATATATATATATATATATATATATATATATATATATATATATACATACTTACATACATACATATATATATATATATATATATATATATATATATATATATATATATATATATATATATATATATATATATATATATATACACTGCTGGCCACCCAAATTGCAACACCAAGAAAGACAAGAGATATCACAACAAAATTTATTTTGTAGATAACATGTTGACCAAGTATCAAATGATTAAATTTATAGACTTCTGTGAAGTGTGGTTCCTGCCAAAATCAGTAGCCAGAGTAGCCGCCATTGTTGGAGATCACCGCTGCCACACGCCTCGGCATTGATTCAAAGAGAATTTGGATGAGTTCTTGGGGTACAGCAGACCAAGCAGCTTCCACACGTTGCCAAAGTTGATCTGCTGTGGCAGCTGGGGATGGAATCTGGGTCAATCGTAGAGCAACCATGGACCACATGTTTTCTATCGGCGAAAGATCCGGAGAGCGAGGCGGCCAGGGAAGCAGTTCAATCTGGCGATTGACGAAGAACCGTTGGACAATGCGTGCCACGTGTGGTCGCGCATTATCCTGTTGAAATATGGCTGTGGGCAAGCCCTGAAGGTAAGGAAGGACAACTGGCTCCAACACCTCGGAGATGTAGCGCTGCCTGTTTAAAGTACCGGCAATGCGTATTAGAGGTGTGCAAGAGTGATATCCAATACCGCCCCATACCATAATACCCGGTGCAGGACCAGTGTGGCGGTGCATAACGCAGCTGTTCAGCATCCTCTCTTCACGGTGTCTCCAGACTCGAATGCGACCATCGTGGTGTTGCAGACAGAAGCGTGACTCGTCAGTAAAGACAATTTCATTCCATTCTGACGTCCACATCCTTCTGTCATCGCACCATTGGCGTCGGAGACGTCTGTGGTTCTGCGTCAAGGGTAGACAAAGCAATGGACGTCTTGCGGACAGACCACTCTGCTGTAAACGGCGTCGAATGGTACGCGCAGACACTGGATGATGCGTTACAGACTGCATGTGCTGTGCTATGGTTCGTGATGTGACTGAGCGATCCGTCACTGCCATGCGCACAATTTGCCTGTCATCACGTGAAGTGGTGCGCTGAGGTGGATGCGATCGAACACGCCGGTCCGTCGTACCCTCCTGCATCCAACGATCACATATCCGCATTACAGTTGTTTGGTTTCGTCCAACACGACTACCGATTTCCCTGAAAGATAATCCACAATCTCGGTAGGCCACTATCCTTCCTCTGTCGAACTCGGATACTTGATCAAAAGATGATCGCTGTTTTCGACGAGGCATAATTGATCGTTTTTTTGAAAAAACCACAAGAAAAACACAATTGCCGAACTTGAAATCGTCGAAATCTCCAAGCCTTAAATAGCGCTTTGAAGTGGCGCCACAGGCGCGCGTGATGTACGTCTGCGCTGAAATTCTAATCATTTACATATCTCACCTCCGCTAATGCATGTTGTAAATTTGATGTTATTTGCATGTTTCCTTCAGGGTGTTGCATTTACAGTGGCCAGCAGTGTATATATATATGATTATCAAAAGGAAAATACGTTCTAATAAAGGCTTTTCAAGAGCTGTTATTCAGAAATTATCTAGTTTTCTTTTTTAAAGGTTCCATGAAAGTAAAATTTAACTTCCTAGTAATGTTTCTAACAATTAATTAAAACAAGATAATTTTAAATGCTTTATCATATTTCCCAGGCATGTTTATCTCTGTCTATGAATTTTACTATTATCGCAGTTGAAAAATATTTCATGAATTCTACTGTCTGTCGAATAGCATGAAATTCGATAGGGTTAATTATATCAAAACCCTAAAGAAATATGCATGATGATAGAAATAATTACTACGATGAGCAAACTTTGAAACCTGATACTGCACTATGGTACAAAATGGATAGTGATCTTATTAACAAGTAAAACATCATGAAAATCCCATTTTAAATGTAAACATTAACAATAAAAAGCATTTATTACTACAAAGTTGCCTTAAAAATGGTCATGTATAAACTTTCAACATTTTTCTAAAGCAATATAGTACAGAAAGATACAACTTTTGGGTGTTCTTAAATTGAATTGTTAAAAATTTTGCATAAAAACTAGAGAGAACAAGGTCACCAAGCCAAAAGGTGTGGAGACCTTGGTATAATCCTGTTAAGCCATCGTTATAATGGCGCCCTCCTGTCGGGAAGAAAAATTATATTTTGCTTAGCATTGTGTTGTAATATTAATAAGTGAATTCATTACTTGTTACGTGATGTTTTTAAATATATACTAACTAGCTGAATACCCGCACTAGCTGAATACCCGGTACGGAGTACATTCAAATTAAATACAACGGTCAATGTATGCAATTAATGCCAATATATATATA
Source organism: Dolomedes plantarius (assembly GCA_907164885.2). Taxonomy (NCBI): domain Eukaryota; kingdom Metazoa; phylum Arthropoda; class Arachnida; order Araneae; family Dolomedidae; genus Dolomedes; species Dolomedes plantarius. Next base: position 27,389,801 of record OU015501.1, on the reverse strand, counting down.
TATATATATATATATATATATATATATATATATATTTATAATAAATGCGACGATCAATACATACAATTGATGTAGAAAAAATATATATATTTATAAAAAAATCGTAAGGGATATTTTTTATAGACAAAAAAATGTCCAATCGTCTGCCGCGTTAGCAAGAAAAAAACGTATGTTTTTGTCTATTTAGTTGTTATGCACGTGACGATAAATTTATTTAAGGTACCATAAAAAGAAATCACGTGATCGGCATTTGATTAAATTAAATTCTAAAAATTAATCTTTAAAAATTCACCAAAAATCAAAAAATGAAAGTAAAGATTCGAAAAAGATTTCATTTTAAAGAAAGTTTTACGCTCTTTCTCGTGATATAAATTTTATAACCCTCAAATTATTATTTAAATGCAAACTTAAAAAAAGTTACTAAAACAGCTTAAAAATTTAATTTAAAAAAATCTAAGAAGAATTTTTCAAAAATCTCTCTTAGTGCACCCCTGCACCATAAGAAGAATCGCCATGCAAAATTTCAGCCCTTTAGGTCCAGCGGTTTGGTCTGTGCGTTGTATGTCAGTCAGTGAGTCAGTTACGGAACTGTTTTATATATATAGACTAGCTGAAAACCCGCGCTTCGCTACGGAGTACATTCAAATTAAATACAACGGTCAATGTATGCAATTAATGCCAAAATATATATATATATATATATATATATATTTATAATAAATGCGACGATCAATACATACAATTGATGTAGAAAAAAATATATATATTTATAAAAAAAATCGTAAGGGATATTTTTATAGACAAAAAAATGTCCAATCGTCTGCCGCGTTAGCAAGAAAAAAACGTATGTTTTTGTCTATTTAGTTGTTATGCACGTGACGATAAATTTATTTAAGGTACCATAAAAAGAAATCACGTGATCGGCATTTGATAAATTAAATTCTAAAAATTAATCTTTAAAAATTCACCAAAAATCAAAAAATGAAAGTAAAGATTCGAAAAAGATTTCATTTTAAAGAAAGTTTTACGCTCTTTCTCGTGATATAAATTTTATAACCCTCAAATTATTATTTTAAATGCAAACTTAAAAAAAGTTACTAAAACAGCTTAAAAATTTAATTTAAAAAAATCTAAGAAGAATTTTTCAAAAATCTCTCTTAGTGCACCCCTGCACCATAAGAAGAATCGCCATGCAAAATTTCAGCCCTTTAGGTCCAGCGGTTTGGTCTGTGCGTTGTATGTCAGTCAGTGAGTCAGTTACGGAACTGTTTTATATATATAGACTAGCTGAAAACCCGCGCTTCGCTACGGAGTACATTCAAATTAAATACAACGGTCAATGTATGCAATTAATGCCAAAATATATATATATATATATATATATATATATATATATATATATATATATATATATATATATATGAAAAAATCGTAAGGGATATTTATTTTTTTTGGATAATATTCAATCGTCTGCTGCATTAGAAAGAAAAAGAATATCATTTTTGTCTATTTAGTTGTTATGCACGTGACGATAAATTTATTTAAAGTACCAGAAAAAGAAATCACGTGATCAACATTTAATAAATAAAATTCTAGAAATTAATCTTTAAAAATTCACCAAAAATCAGAAAATCAAGGTAAAGGTTCGAAAAAGATTTCATTTTGAAGGAATTTTTATGATCTTTCTCGTGATATAAATTTTATAATCCGCAATGTATTATTTTAAATGCAAACGTAAAAAAAGTTTAAAAAACAGCTTAAAAATTTAATTTAAAAAAATCTAAGAAGAATTTTAGAAAAATCTTTCTTAGTGCACCCCTACACTATTAGAAGAATCGCCATGCAAAATTTCAGCCCCTTAGGTCCAGCGGTTTGGTCTGTGCGTTGTATGTCAGTCAGTCAGTGAATGAATGAATGAATGAATGAGTCAGTTACGGAACTGTTTTATATATATAGATTAATATACACAATCCGGAGACTATCCACCCAGCATTAAGTACATTTTTTTCCTAAAGGCTGGGAGAACTGAGTCTAGGCTCTTCTCCGAGGGAAGCCGGAAGTGTGTGAGACCTCTTCGCCGCATGCGTTGCCACGGGTGCACCACAGGGAATGGCTCCACACTGCACCCGTTTGATGGTCCGCGAAGTTTGAACCGAGTCAAGTGGCGGGACCAGACCACCTGACCCAGCACCTCCAGAGGTAAATTTGAGAACTTGGAGGATATTGCAGCCACACACCCTATTTTACGTGCCCCAGCCACTATTAGTGAACACGGCGGTGGATTTTGTCAGCGACCGTCCTCGAACCCACAGATCACTGGCTTTACACCTTTGCTAACTAGGCCACCGTGCCCATACATTAAGTACATAAATGGTGGCACTACATAAGACGGAACCATAATTGTTGACCATGCGTGGCCACCATAAACAGTAAATAAATTATGAGCATAGCTATAGACAGCTGTTTCAAGTATTCCACTTAAATAAAAATTCCTTTTGGATTATTTTACCAGATCTTTTTCTTTATATAATAATTGGGACGGATTTAAAAAGTTTCTGCACGGGGGTCCTTCATGCACCTAAACCTAAATCCCTGGGGTAAGTGACTCTGTAATGGTGTCCAGACCATTAGGAAACGTGTAAGAAATAATTACGGAGGGAAACAATTCAACAAAATTAGAAAAAGTAAATGAAAAATATATGTAAGTACAACATATGACGTCGTTGGCCTGAAAAAGAAACGACGAAGATATGAAAAATTATACTCGAAAAATGAGAGTTATTAAATTGGTAGGATAGTTATTTAGTAGAATACCAGCCTGGAGGTTGGAGATCAAAATTTAATATCCGATCCTGGCAAGCGGTCGTTATGAACGGTATAACTGTCTCCCTAAATCAGTATTTCTGAATCCGTAGAAGTCTGCGGACACTGAGTCAGGAATTGAACCATGTGCAGACCCCTAAATCGACTTAAGGGGGGGGGGGGTTATGAGGGTATAGAATATTCCTCAGGCAAAAGGGATACAGGATTAACGCACTCACTTTTTGTTTCAACCTTGTTTTCAATCTTTAGAATTAGATAGCCTAAATCTCAGCCTGAAATTGAAACATATTGATTAATGGGTGATTAAGTAAAAGAGTTTTTTAGAACATATTATTTAGTATTGCTATTGTACAGTGTACAGTACGACTTAACTACAAATTCTTTAATTTTAATACATAAAAATTGCATAAAAATACATAAAAACTAATTCAACAACTGATAGTCAACGGATATATTCGGTCCATCTCGTTCAATGAACATAGCTTTCAAAATCCCCATTTATGTGGTGCCGGACCACTCCCAAGACTCTCGCGGACCACCGGTTGGGAACCCCTGCCCTATATGTCCTTTCTAAAAAGCTATATAAAGGTCTATTTAGTTTTGTATTTTTACCAATGCAGAATGTTATTCTCTTATTAAAAAAATAATAATAATAAGTTAAATATATATCTTCTTTGCAATTGCTATCACTGTCTACCGTTGATCACTCTTCGTGTGTACATCATTAAAGCGGTCATTAGTGGCCGCTGTTTTACGAGGCCGACGACCCCCAACACTTCGCGCTGCTGTACCTGTCATTTGGAATGTCGTCCATGCCCTCCCGACGACACTAGATGCGACATTGAGCTCTGTGGAAACACTCCTGAAACTTTGTCCTTTCTCCAACCTCCTAATGACTATACCACGATAAAAACTGTCAAAATGTGTCCCGGTGGCCATTTTGTGTCTGCAATACGGGACGAGACTCACTGAACGTCTGTCACTATCGTACGCACCAATCAGAAATTTGGAGAGAATTCCTTAACATCTGATTTTATAGATTGTTCACTATGACGCCACTTCCGACGTCACGATTCCAAAATTTGAATATCCACCAGACTTTTCTCCAGAATATCTTCGGTTATGCAAATCATGGCAGTTATTTCATTTAATTTTCAGGTTGTAACCTTTAAAAATAGTGGTGCTCCTTAAGTTTTGAACGCCAGTGTTTGTAACAATTGAAAAGATAACAGACAAAGACATCTGTGTTTCATCTTACGCAATAGTCAATGACCTTTATCATCGTGTGCTCTCTGGTAAATGATGTTGATTTTTATAAAGACATCGGGAGGACTACTGGAGCTCCCGATCATGCTAATAAACTCGATGAAGAAAAATATACTGTATACTTAAGAGAAAAGGAAACATGATAAAAGAACAGCTCGAAATCTGCAACAAGGAAACAATATTGATTTTTCCATCAAACAGATTTATTAGCTCTTTACACTCTTGTATACGGAAGAATAGAAGGTTTTGACGAGAAGCAAAAATCTTCCTATTTTCGGACTGATTCTACTGAAAGAGTCAGGCCTAGCAATTACAGTGATAAAACAGTAAAACGTCCGACTTCTCAAATGTACCGATTACCGCAAGACATGGCTTCAGTTTTCTAAAAAAATTTGCGTAGAATCTGATAATAGTAATTTTTATAACGATATTACGAAACATTGCTTGTGAAATTATCAAGCTTGATTGAAAATTACTTTACCATCAAACAGATTTATTAGCTCTTTACACTCTTGTATACGGAAGAATAGAACGTTTTGACGAGAACAAAAATCTTCCTATTTTCGGACTGATTCTACTGAAAGAGTCAGGCCTAGCAAGAGTCAGGACTATAGTTAACACACTGAGGAGTTCGGACTTTCCAGCATGCTTTTACCGATAAAATGCTATCTCTTCGGAATATAAAATGGGGAAGAGTGCAAGGAGTGAATATGGGTTTCAGTAAATTACAGTCTTTTGTACCGCTACAGAGACATCGTGGTATCAAGGCTATGGTTGCTAGTCGCATGCCTCTAAAAGGGAACTCAATGGAAGCGTACCTGATCAAAATCCCTTGGACGTACTTGACGATCTTGGACAAGCTTTTCGGAATAGAAAAACTTTTTCTCGTACTCTTTTTTTTTCCGGAAAAATGCTCACTGTGTGATTGAAATTTGAAATACGTAAATATTCTCATGAGGAGATTAAGTAAAGTTGCAGAGAGAGAATATAAGAGACAGCAGATTTAAGACATTGATAGGGATATCAGCCAAAGATGGGCTGTTGTTTCAGAGTTCTGGACGTTAGACGCATTCTTGGATTAAAAAACTAACGTGAAAATGCATGGATGACATCGCAAATCATGATACAGAGGCTGACGAACTACAACAAGCGTTTACAAAAGGCTATGAAAATGAAGTGTTTGCAGTTCATTGACTGCCATATAGCATTCAAAAAGTATCCTACGACGTAACATAAAGTTTTTTTTTTATATCGCCTTAATACAACTCTAAAAGCCAACCTATGGACATTGGAGTTATTTAGTCACTTGAAGAATGCTGTCGCCGCTTAGGTTTTAAAAATGTGATCCTGAAAATGAAAGAAGACGATTCAGCCAAGGTAATAGCGAAAACTATCAACTTATATTATTACAGATTTAGTGAAACACTCAGGGCTCCGCGTCAAGGACGATATATCAAATAGTGATAATTGAAGAGTATGTTCTTATAGACGATTAGCTGAATACCCGTGCTTCGCTACGGAGTACATTCAAATTAAATACAACGGTCAATGTATGCAGTTAATGCCAAAAAAAAATATATTTATAATAAATACAATGGTCAATGTATGCAATTAATGCCAAAAGAGAAACAAAAAAATATATTTATAAAAAAATCGTAACGGATATTTTTATAGACAAAATAATGTAGAAGAAAATATTGATATTAAATTTAATAGAACATAGTAAACAATATAATACAGTTAATATAGTACAGTTTGAGGAACATTTCTTTTACTGTATTTTAATATTTTTTTGGATTAATGTCCAATCGTCTAAAAATTTAATTTAAAAAAAATCTAAGAATTTTTCAAAAATCTTTCTTAGTGCACCCCTATACAATAAGAAGAATCGCCATGCAAAATTTCAACCTTTTAGGTCCAGCGGTTTGGTCTGTGCGTTATCTGTCAGTCAATCAGTCAGTCAGTCAGTTACGGAACTGTTTTATATATATAGATGATACAGTGTGTGAGGGGGAAAATGCAGGAAGAATTTAGCAAAGAGAAATTTCCTCCACAGAGAAGGCAAGACATAATGATGCGAAGGAGGAGGAAATGGATTTCGAGGAGAACAAAAAATGAACTCTTCCAACTTCATTTTTTTCTTCAGTCACAAAATATAGTGATACATTGTTGATGGGTATTTTTAAATAAATGAAGTAGTGTAATTTTTACAAAAATATAAATAGCAGTTTAAGAAAAAGGGGTGAGAGAGACATAAAAAGTTGAATAAATTGATTTAGCGGAGGAATTAGTTCAATTCATAAGAACAATCACAGTGGCAGATGAATGTCTATAAAATTTGTTGATTTAGATTATTAAAAAAACAGAACAAAAATTTATTTTTTCACGAGAGGAAAGAAAGAAATTAGAAGTCTTTAGAAAGGAAAATGCTGTAAAACACTTCGTATTATAAGAAAAAAAAGTAAATTCTTCTACTTATGTGTCAAAACACAACAGTGAGAGTATAGAAAATTCTAAAGTAACTAATTTTCGTGAGAAGAGTTAGTGTCATTAAGAGTTCTCTATTAGAAATTAGTACTTGTGTTCTGTCATTTTACCATTTAATTATTATTCTTTAAGATATCATTATATGCCTGTATAATATAGTTCAGATATATATAGGTATATATATATAGGCAGCTATAAGATATATATAGGCACCGTAAGATAAGATAATATCTATGCATGATAAAAGCTCAACTTGACATTCCCTATGTATATATATATATACCATTTCCGTAACTGACTGACAGATAATGCACAGACCAAACCGCTGGACATAAAGGGCTGAAATTTTGCATGGTGATTATTCTTATAGTGTAGGGGTGCACTAAGAAAGATTTTGGAAAAATTCTTCTTAGATTTTTTAAAATTAAATTTTCAAGCTGTTTTTGTAACTTTTTTAAGTTTACATTTAAAATATTAATCTGAGGGTTATAAAATTTTAATCACGAGAAAGATCATAAAATTTCCTTTAAAATTAAATCCTTTTTGAATCTTTACCTCAATTTTCTGATTTTTGGTGAATTTTTAAAGATTAATTTTTAGAATTTAATTATTAAAGGCTGATCACGTGGTTTCTTTCTTTTTGTAATATTTTAAATTAATTTTGCGTCACGTGCATAACAACGAAATAAATTGACAAAAAATATTAAAATACGGTAAAAGATAAAATTTAGCCACTAGACTAATTGAGATGGAAGTTTTTTTAAGAATTTAATTCAAATTAGTATGTTTTATGGTATTAACATACAAATTAATTGCATACATTGACCGTTGTATTTAATTTGAATGAGCTCCGTAGCTATACAGCTAGTATATATACAGCTAGTATATATATATATATATATATATATATATATATATATATATGGAGAGAGAAAGAGTGAGAGATTTGGAGTTACTAAGAGTGTCAGATGATACACAAACTAAAATCATGCAGATAATCCTGCATTGTCAAAAATATGATTATAAAAAAAATACATATTGTTCCTGAAATTTTTAAAAAAAAAGTATAAGACAATCTATAATAATCTTTTACCGAGAAAATGCAAAGTATCTGTATATTTTAATTGCTAACTTATATAAACTTCATGGAAAATAATGCAAGTAGTTAATTATATCAGTTGTCTGAGGCTAATTATTATTAAATTACTAAAATAGTTATTTCAAGACTAAATATTTCTTTCAAGTTTTTTAAACAATTCGTTAAATCAACCAAAAAGTATAATATTGTAAAATTCTAAGTCAAATATTAAAATAAATCATGATTTATTATAAAATAATGCAAATTTAATATTGTAAAATGCAGACATTGTACATCCTTTCCATACAAAAACACTGGATATTGCATGTAACGTTTAAAAAAGGATGAAACCATTACTGAATACGATGTAAATTTTAATAATGTCAAACGAAAAAGCAACATTAAGCATACTACTATAAATTGCCAGCTTTAAAATCTGAATAACTTAAAGGAAATAATTTTTTTATCATCTACGAGTAGTATTATATGTAAAATATTCTTTATTCTACTTTAAATCACGTGAATCACTCTTTTAATCGGATATTCGCGCATAAATATCACCGTATAGAGAAATTTAAGGTGACAGATAGCCAGCGAACATTGCAGTAGTAAACAGCCATTAATCTCGGAATAATGTCGCATTCGTCTTTCCAAGCGCATCTCACCCAATCCATCTTTTTTAGAGCTTTTCTCATTCACTATAGGAACAACGCAGCAAATCAGGTCTGTTCACACCTCAGCAAAAGTCTACTGAAGCCATTTTAAATCTCAAAGGGTCTCAGAATTCTGTCTTCAAATAAATTTTTATAAATCAACCATATTTATCTCAACTTACAGGTTTTCTGAACATTAGTCTTGTGAATATACAGGTTTTGGGATTATTAGATACACTGGATTTGGAAATTCTGAAAAATTACTAGCCAAAAAATTTCAAAGTGATCCAATATTAACACAAAAAACCTTCTTAGAAGACTGCTTGGACCAAATAACATTAAAACGTGCTATAGATTCCACTCCAGAGATGTATTTTTCCAAGAAAATCAAAATTAATGTGGAGTCAAAATTCTGCAAGTAAATGAGTTTTTTTTGCGTTTGTTCTAAATTTTGCATATTTCTTAATACAGATTAAATCAATCATTTGGACAGAATGCTATTGAAATCCGTTACGATGATTTTATTTAGATATTAGCTGAATACCCATGCTTCGCTAACGGAGTACATTCAAATAAACACAACGGTCAGTGTATTCATTAATGCCAATATATATATATATATATATATATATATATATATATATATATATATTATATAGATATATATATATATTATAATAGATATATATATATATATATATAATATTTTATAAAATATCGTGACGGATATTCTTATAGACAAAATAATCTAGAAGAAAATATTCAAATTTACATCTAATAGACATACTGAAGAATATAGTACAGTTAATGTAATACAATTTGAGGAACATTCTTTTACTGTATTTTAATATTTTTTTGGATAATGTCCAATCGTCTGGCGCTTTAGCAATAAAATTTTTTGTGTCTATTTTGTTGTTATGCACATGTCGAAAAAATAGTGTAAAGTATCACAAAAGAAAAGAAAACCACTTGATCAACATTTAATAAATTCTAAAAATTTATCTTTAAAAATTCACCAAAAATCAGAAAATAGAGGCAAAGATTAAAAAAATTCATTTAACGGAATTTTTATGATCTTTCCTGTGGTATAAATTTTATAACTTTCAGATCATTATTTTAAATGCAAACTAAAAAAGTTAAAAAAAAGCTTAAAAATTTAATTAAAAAAATTTAAGAAGAATCTTTTCAAAAATATTTCTTAGTGCTTCCCTACACTATAATAAGAATCGCCATCCAAAATTTCAGCCCTCAGCCCCAGGTCCAGCGGTTTGGTCTGTGTGTTATCTATCAGTCAGTCAGTCAGTCAGTCAGTTACGGAACTGTTTATATATACAGATAAACTCAACTATGTCAGAAATTCTTCTTCATACAAAATAAAAATAGTTTACCATCAGAACTTTTTCTAGATGCAGAAAATATGATCCTTTGTCGACTTGGAGTATTGCCCTTTATAAGGACAAATTCAAATGGTTTCTTTTATTATAATACAAATACTTCTTATGCAAATGATTTTATGTGCATTCATAAAAACAACTAAAGCGTAGGAATTTTAACGTCTTCTACTTGGATAATATTTTTATTTTAAGTTCTTTGCACTGAGCTGACAAGAACTAATCCTGTAAAATAATAACTATATTTTAGGTTACATCCTATAATACGTACGCGCGAGAGAAAGTTAAAACTGCAGTATACATTTAGAAAATCCAGAATTTAAACTTGTTCTAAAAATGTGACCTTTATTAATTTAGACCTTCTCGTCTAATCAAGGTAGAATGCCACTTACACCATTCCCTAATTTTTTTCTAATTATTCCTCATGGGGTTAAAAGAGAGACACAACATCAGCTACTTATAGCAAAATTATTTTCTTAAATTCAGTTTCTATCCAAATTTAGTAAATCTTTACAGGCAAAATAACGTTCAATGTGTTAGGCTAAAGTTTTCTTATTTTATCAGATGTGATGTTACTTTCTTGTAATTACATATATGGAGGATATTAAAGAGACATCCTCTATCTAATATCTGTTAAATTTAAAACAGTATTTTATAAAAATTTTCGCCTCCGCTAGTTGTGGAAGCAACTATTAATCTCTTGACTTCCAACATTTAGAATGCACCTTTATGCTCACTCCCACTCCCGTCTCTTTCCGCTATCTGTAGATTTATTTCGTTGTTTTGCCTCTATAGATCCTAGGACAGGAATGGCTGGCAGAACCAATCCAGGATTATGAATTTGTGGCTTTAAATATCCATGTCCAGGGATTTGAGATAAACAGACAGCAAATCTAAATTCGGACATAGATTATGAATTAGCAAATAGGATTTGGAAAACATGTTTCTGACAAGTAATAGATAATTATTTTTTACATCTGTAGGCATACCTCTTTGAGATAGTTGAGCTACATCCTTGAGTTTGAACTACATTTATAATTATTTTTTTCAAATGACGATCTAACAATTCAGTTTATTAGTATGGCTAGTTCTATGTTCTTGATGATACTTCCAAATAAAACTTTATAAATTTCTTTAAAAAAATACCTGTTGTCAAAATCCTTTAAAAATTTAATTATCGGTTTATAACTCTTGCAAAATGAGATTACAATAAGAATAATTAAAGTGGTTATGTTATAATTTCATTGATTTCTTTATCGCCTTACGTATAAGCAAAATATTAGACATTATCAAACATATGTTGTAAATTGCGAATTTTTTAACTTGACGTTTTACCTTGATATAATTGGGCAAGTTTTATGTTAACTTCGACTTATCTTGAATATTTCATATATGACACAGAATTACCTGATATATTTTATTGTCTTTGCGTCATTAAGTGAGCTCAAATTTAGTAGAAATTGCTTAACAATATTTTCAAGTATGCAAGTGAGCAGTATAGAAGCTTTTTTTTTTAAAGTAAAATCATTGATTCAAGAATTCCATAAATTGTGTATACTATAGTCGAACATTAGTCTTAAGTGAGTTTCAATTTAGTAGCAATTGCTCACATTATTTTCAAGTGTGCAGTGAGCGGTAATAGAAGCTTTTAAAAAGTAAATCATAGAATTCAAGAATTGTATAAATTGTGAATAATATAGTCTATCTTAAAGGAAATAAATTATTTGGTAGATTTTTGTTAAGATTTTTAATAACATGCTATAATATTAGACTTAAATATATAATTCGTAAAAGAAAAAAAAATTATCTTACTGTTTCATTCACACTTTTAAACATTATTAAAAATAAAATTGATGTTTTAAAAATAATAGCGTTTTTAATCCAGCAGATATTAAATAAAAAAAATCTGTTTTGTTACTTTGCAATTATGTTATTTTTCTCTACTAAAATCTCAACAGGAAAGTACACTAAATATTTGTTAATATCAAAATATCATATATATATCATACTATACATTGGTAATTATTCAGAGAGTATAATAACAGAGTGAAATGACAGATCAAACCAGGATAGAAAATGAATGGAGAATTTTGTTAAAGCAATTGAGAAATTCCGCTCTACCAGAATCTGATCTTTACGTACGAGCTTCCACTTAATCTAGACATATACAACAATTACAGGATAGGTTTGATATATTTTGTTGGAGATTTTTGACAAAGTAGTGTAGGTTTGAAGAAGTTGTTCATAACGTTAAATAGACAAAACAAATAGAGATAAATGGGTGAATAAAGTAAACTAATCAAAGGCAATAATAAATAGCAAAGTATTATAAGAATGACAAACGAAATCTAATAAGGCCAACAACTTCAATTCATTTTAAAGCTACATATCATAGCAAAAATCATAGTGTTGGGAGATAGAATTATACTTTGTTAACAGAGTGTTTAAAAGAATATTTTACCTTATTTTTTAGAAATGGATAAATTAATAAAGTTAGTAAGCTCTAGAAATTTCTACTGTAAAAATTTAAAACTGAAATGTTAAGGTGGCTGTGTACTAACCCTATTGGTATTCGCTCACCTCAATGTTAACCTATGGAGAAAATTTGTCGAAGGTTTTGCCGACTTGGATTTAAAGGCTTTATTTTTTCAAATTATACTCCGTAATATAGAAAGAAAATTTTACACCTTGGGACATTTTTCTATTTAAAAAAAAATGCAAATAATATTTTATAATTTAAATTATTTGGTGAAAAAATCTGGTATGTGTGTTTTAAACTCTCATTAAATTCTTTTGATGGACGAAATTTATAAAAATAAATCCTGTTGAAGGTGGAAGAAATGTTCAGGCAATCTGAAAATACCATTTTAATTGGATTATCAGCATTTATGTAGCTGTAAATAGGAAAACAAATTTTCTCCATAGGTTACCATTAGGTGAGCGAATCCAATAGGGGTTATTAACAGCAACCTTAAAAATCAGTAGATATTTTCAACTTATTTTAACCTTTCTCGTCTGATCAAGGTAGAATGCCACTTATGGGATGTAGCGCACTTCTGTCCCATCAATATCAGCTACAGTGTACTGAAACAAAAATGTCAAAAATCTTTAATACTAAAGCTGCAAAATAAATTGCTGAGCAACGAATGAGACAATAATCTAAATAGCAAGTAAGCTAAGTAAATGTAGTATTTTATTTACGAACAAATGGTTTGCATAGAGTTTTAAGTTGTAAAGACTTGCGTTATAGATTATCTTAAAATTATCAAAAAATAAGTATGATTTTAAATTAGCATTAAATTCTTTTATTTAAATAAAATTGAAGGTGTTAAAGACAAATTTGAATAAGCAGTTTATTCTATTTTACTTTTAAGACGATATTTTTTTTTAAATGAGAAAGAACGTCTTTCGTTTGAAAAAAAACATTCTTAAAAGAAGATATTTTACAAAAGATTTTTGAAACGTAAAAATTAAAAAAATGATTACCTTTTTGGAATAAATCAATGCTTTATAAGGATAAATAAAAATGTGTTAAATAAACGAAAGTAATTTTGAGTTGCATTACAACTACATAGTTTTCTCCGTTTTAACTTTCGTTTTTTCATAATATCTTTTACAAAGAAAAAAATGGCCAAGGAAAATTAAATCAATGGAATTGAATAGATGATTCATAATAAAAAAGAGCATTTTATTCAAGTAAAATGCTTTTCCTTAGTTCTGGAAATACTAAAGAGCATAAAAGAGTTTGAAATTTTTTTAAACTCTCCGGTGAAACTCACAGCTAAGCTTAAAGATTAATCTACCGCAATAGCGAAGTTTTTCCATTAGTTTGGAACACACGAAGTTATACAGTTTACTATCCGTATGCAGTAGTGGATTTAACAGCCCTAAAGGCTTTCAGCGCATCCAAATTTTGGAGCTTCACTTAGCCTCCCTTAGGATCGGAATTAAGAGTAGCAAGCGCCACTAAATTTTTGAAACCTGTTTATTCGCTTTAGGACGGATTTTCGTAGTTTTCCTAGAGTAATATCAGACATTTACTTGTTCCAGCATAGATCAGTTTCATCAGAAATTTCTTGGAAGCAATTCAATTTTTCAATTCTCATTTCGTAAATAAATGTTGCCTATGCCTAATTCACTAATAATTTAGGTTTTAAAATGACTCCTATGTAAAAACTTTTAAAATGCTTCATGTTTAAAACCTCGATATGATCAATTTAATATACTTAAAGAAAAGTGACAGAAGTCCAAATTAAGCAATATTTATCAATAAATTGCGGCCTTCAAATACTATAATACAAATTTTAAAAATGGTCTTTCTGTTACATTTCTTATTTAAAGATTAAGGGGATACCTTACAGTAGAAACTTGCAAGTTTCTACTGTAAGAGAAGCTGATTTATAAATAATTTAGGGATTTTGAAGGGATGGAAAATATTGGAACTGAAGGTGACTGCCTACGTTGAAAATATCATTTTTTGACTATTTTGGTCAATTTCATTTTTTTGCAAGAATCGTGTAATTCAATCCTTTCTCTTTTCAAAACTGTTTTGATTTTCATTTTGCATCAATTAGAAGCAGAGTTATAGCTTTTTAAAAAAACGTCGTCTGCTACAAAATTGAAGTGACAAACAACTTTAAATGCGTTTTTCTCAGAATTATCTTTTTTAGCACAAATCTCTACCGTTATCATGAATATCTCACATAATAATGTATATAATTTGATACAATTTCAGGAAATGTTTTAGAGGCTATTGCTAATGTAATGACGCCCAATAATTAGTGTATAAATAAATAGTTTTTATTTGGGGCTGTTTTTATAAGAAAGGGAATGACGAATCGGGGAAAATTTTCCATACTCGATCATAAAATTGTCTGTATGCATTTGTGCATTTTAAAATTTCTCTAGATTGTAGGTCATTTTGAAGATAACTGTCATATATATTATGTGTGAGAAGGAAATTAAAATAGTAACATTAGAATTTTGTGCAGAGTGATAGGGTCGTTTTAGCTAAATTTCATTTAAAATTACTCAAATAACCAATTTATAAAAAAGTAAGAATTTACAGGTAAGTTTTGTCCTTTTTAATTTTTAAGTGCTATTTTTACCATAAAAGACCAAAAAGTAATTTAAAAAATTATTTTTTTAAAAAATTGGCTCCGAAGTTAGGTAGTCACCTTAAATCAGTTAAAGAAATTTTTGCATGTAGAAAAACTCTAGAGACATTTAAACATACCACACATATTAGCCATTCAGCTTTTCAAGTATATAAAGGGCTAATAATTTTTAGTAGTACTCGTATATGGAAAAACCATAGTATTTTTTTACATCTTTAAAAATATTGGGTAAGTAATATTAGGTTATTGTGCGTGCATTTTATTAAAATTAAAGAATGAGACCAATGCACGGCTAAATAAAAACGCCTTTAGTCATGAACTGTCATCTAATCAATTTTGTAAAAGTCAATAACATTAATATCACGTTTTATACCTTCCAGTGGATTTGTTTGTTCAGCAGCAGAGAGCTTCGATTTTATTTATAATGATTCTGTTGTAATGAGATTCACAGATTTTCTATTTGACAAAGAGATTGTAAAATAAAGGATAGCAAACTTAGTAAAGAATAAGAATCTAAATTGCATGTGACAAACGTTGGTAAGATTAGACATTGAGAATGTTTCTACGAGTACATGTTGATAACAATAAGTCGAAACGTACTTATCATTCATACACAGTCATTCATGCGAAGGATTATGTTTCATGATTTTATTGAAAGTAAAATACTTTTCGCTGTCAGAAGAAATTGCTACAGAGCATCATAAAGATCATTTCAATAAAAAATGTGTAATTGTGTGCAACGAGTAAAAAGTTATGAAAAAAGTTAGGAAAAAAAGATAAAAATTTTTGTAATGGGTGTAAACGTATCCTATTGAGAATATCCATTTCATATAATCTAATGCTTAAAGAATAGTGCCCGGTGACAAATATTTGTAGGGGAAATAGACCTCGCCATAACATGGTTGAATTATTTCATTAAATCAACTTATATTTTGAATTCAATCTTGAAACTTACCTGTCAAAAAGAAAAGAAATAATCATTGATAAGCAATCGCGTTTATGAAAGATCTGCTATCAACACTGTTAAGTAGGCACTTTTACTTCAAGCCAATCTTAATAATTTTTAATAATTAATATACTATGATGTGATATAATCAACAACCAAAATACTCAAGTATAAACCAATATTTGCTCTGAGATATTTCTCAAGGGATGTTGCAAAGAATGGCAGATGGTAACAACCTGTACTAGTAGAAAAAAGTACAAGCTAAGGAAATTATATTTGCTTAGTAATGAGTTCTTTATTTCCATTTAATACCGATTTTATAAAGGACATTTCTTTGGGAACTACTCACAATAGTATAGTTATGTACAGAAAATGCTGACAGAATACTTTCTGTAAATATTTTTGTCGTAATTTAATTGTATTTTTGACGAAGGAGAGAGGCATTCCCATAAACTCCCAATTGTCAAAATATAAGGAAATTTACTGTCCGAGCTAGTAAATAACTGGATAACTGATAGAAGAGTAACGGTTAATGATTTCATTCGAAGTCTATTTACAGATTGACCTTTAGGAAAGAAATATTTAGAAATTTTTCTTTCAGACTGTTTAGAAAAATGTTTAGGTCCATAGTATTGTTAGAGGTTTCAAAAAAGTTCTCGTTTTTAGTTACATCACCTACTTTCCAGGGAAAAAAATTCGGGACAGTTTAAAAAATTGCATTATTATTATACATTATTAAGTTATACTTTATAAAAATTACCCATGAAAAAATAGGCAATGCGATTTTGATATTTACTCATGACTGTTGTAGTTCGTTATTCAAAAACATATTTTTATTTCTCGCTTGTTTACAGTTAATGATGTTGTATTTAATTTTATGCTTAATGATAATGCAGTTCGAAGGAAATACAATGTACAGTAAACATGATTAATGAGGTGCCTGAAAAGAAAACACTATTAGCTCCAAATTAGTATCGCTTGCTAACAAAAAAATATTCTACAACATACTTAATATCCAGCAGTTATTACGTATGTCATAAAACAGTTTAATTATACATGTCGATGGATCCTGTTCAAGTGCACGCATGCACGCTCACATGCCCACACCACGCACACTCATAGAGAGGCGTTTCAGAGGAGTAGTATTTACGGTGTTGAGAAGATATTAATTAGTTGATAATATTAACTATACATAGATACCATAGGAAGAACCATCTGAATTCAGCGAGTAAATTCTAGAGGTGCTGTATCTGTTTATTATTAACATCAATGGGCCCATAAAATTTAAATCTTCATTTATCGCAGCTGGGGAATTAAATTCAAAATACAAATGAGAACTAATGGATAAATAATGAATAATGATATATCAAAGATAATATATAAATATCAAAATTCATAAATATCAAAAGAAATTAATTGTAACTTGAAAGAAAGTCATTTAAAACATGCGACTTATCTCGTTTGCGTCTGTAAATGGTACGTAGGAAAAAAAAAATTAGAAAATGTAATCTCCCTGGATAAAACTTTGAGGAACTTTGAAAATAATGACTTTTAAAATTTTATCTTTATTTAGGACCTTTTCTTTATCCCGTTTAAATTAGCATTTGTGAGCGAAATTAGCGTTAGCGTGTTTACCGAAATCACTTATTTACAAAACATTCTTTGTTACACTCTCACGTCATTAAAGATTTATAATATTGTAACTATTTTTTTTTTTTGAATTTCCAATGGCAGAACAAGATACAAAGAATACAAAAATACAATGGAAAAAACAAAAGAACAAAAACAAAAAGAGAGGAAAGGAAGTCAACATTTGGCCCTAAAAGTTCTCTCACTAGCCAATTCAGCGTGAAAATATCCCCAACAGAAAGAGCTGGGTAGCACTGCAAATGCAGGATGTCCATTTCCTCAGATGAATTGCATAGGGTGTTGCGAATAATTGCATTGTAAGGTATTGCGAATATGCCTATCTTGAACAAGTGCTTATCCAGGCCGGCATGGCTCATGATCCAGGCGAAAAGGTGCCACGACATCACATCTGGGGCATCTGAGACTTATCTCATATTGTCAGCTAGGACCTTACTGCGATTTCAATCAGTCCTCTCTCTAATGAAATACAGTCTCACAGTTTTGTTAATGAATAATTTCGTTGAATGGCATGAAAGTGGTGTATTTGAAATCAGGGTGACTGATGCACCTTTCTTAGCTAAATTATCTGCAAACTCATTACTATGGATTCCACAATGTGAAGGAATACACTGTAAAATAACATAGTTTAACTGAGACTTTACCGTATGAATCAGTGATCGACATTCAAGGATATTGTTATCAGCATGGAGTAAAGGTGGTATAATAGCCTTAATTGCTGCAATGGAATCAGAAAGAAAATTCTGGTTAGTAAAAAGGCGATGCGTCAGCTGCAGTAATGCTATTCGGATAGTCTCTATCTCGCCATTAAAGGTGGGGGAAATTTTAAAATGTAAGGTAGCAACGAGAAGATATTGCTATAGACTCCAACATAAGTATTAACGAAGTCCTCCATCTTAGATCCGTCAGAATATAAATGATTCCATTCATTTTCTAGGTATCGCGTAAAAATAGTTTCAAAAGCAAGGAACTTTAAAACTGTTTGATCAGTATTATACTTTAAAAACAGGATGTCACAAATTTGTATGATGTTCGCTTAGGGGGATTTCAGTGTATTTTATGGAAATAGAAGTTTTTGTGGTACATTACAACCTTCCCAAAACATCTTTTAAATTGGAGAGCAAATTCCACAAACGAGATTGAGTTTTAAGGCGCCGTGGCTATACAGCCGGTTTCCAATCAGTTAGCAAATGGGATTCTAAGTAACTCTCAAATAAAGCAATGTCTTTTCCTGAAAAATTGGATTTGATTTTCTTGTTATCAGTAAGAAGGAACATAGCATCAATTGGAGTTGTTTTATTCTTCCGGTAATGAAACTCAAAGACTGATTCTGCACCAGTTCAATTTTATTCACAAACGGTTTGAGGGGCAGTATATATGATTCACAGAAGTGGCAAGACAAATGAAGATAATACGATATGTGATATTAGAGTTCGCCTTCTTGCTTCTTCTTCTAATATCAATTGCATTCCCACACGTCTGCCCCTCTTAAAATCAATAAACTTCAGCTTGATATGAGTGCGTCATCTACGCTTTTTCATTGAGAGGACCACGGATCAAGGAAGATTCAATTACTTTTCATTGTGGAACGAAAATTATTAGGAATAACTTCCACTACCGCAAAACTGTAAAACTACTCTATTTTTACTTTTATAATACCTTAAATTCATTGCCAGCTTCATGTTAAAGATGACAATAAAGGATATTTAATAAGCATAAATAAGGTACATGCCTATTTATCAGTAAGCCAATCCCTTTTGAGTCTGATTCTTTTGGAAAACAATGCTTTGAGAAGCGTTATGGATTCTTATATCTTACACATTAAGCTACTTATTTAAGAATAAAAAATAAATTCATTTAATTTTATAACATAAACTAAATCAAACTTAAAATTTAAAAATTGTTTTTATATGCACCTACTTACGGAACAATAGTAGTAATATAATGACAAGACAATACGCCTAATTTACTAAGTAAACAGGAATCAATAAAAAGATGAATAGTCGCGACCCACGAATTCATTGGCGTGAAAGATTGACAATTCAGGAGATCTCAAGTTTAAATATTGCTTGGTCTTCTTCAAATTATGCGGCGGGCGGTAAACGTGTTTGGGGAGACCAAAAGAAGAAAGCTAAAGTCAAAGAAAGTCCTTTATTCTAATTAACACAGAATGGTGGAAATTATAGTTGCGGCGAATGTGCACCCTATAAGATCTATGAAATTAAAATAAAACAAACTTGAGGGAAAAATGAAATAAATAAAACTCGAAAAAAAATATCCAGTACTCCACTTATACAGGGAGTAATTAACATAAAAATGAGAAATTCAGAAGTTATTTTTTAGTTCCTCAGCCTAACATTATAGAGGGCGAGCAATAAATGTATGTTAGAATTTAATAGATCTCCATAATTCAGGGTTTAGCAATCTGTTTGCGGAATGATATGCATGCAGAAAGGATTAAGAAAATTTTAGAAAGGTATATGATTTCACTAAGTCATCATTTGTTTTTACGAACAGAGATAATACGTATTCAGTTATTTTACATCCTATCAGTTGAATCTTCTAAATAAAGTTTTTACTTATTTATCTGCTTTTTTAAAGGAAACCACCACAATCATTCAAACAACCTTTTATAATTTTGCTTTCGATTCGATGCCATCTGCGTTTGAAGCAGCTTTCAATCACGCGAAACAAAAGAATAAAGATTTGGCCCTAGGAAATCGAAAAGAAGCGGAATTGCGATATCGATTTTCTTAATCGCTTTCTATTCTGAAACTGTGAAGAAAATTAGAATCGATGCATTGCCAGCATTTTTACTTTTTGTAAACTGTCAGTATTGGTACATTTGAATGGGAGTTTGTGTCATGTGATACTTATTGTACGAGATAAAGTTTCTTACTTTGCAACATTCATCAAAATAATATCACAACTGCGGAAATCAGGAAGCTTTCGACCACTAAAAATCGAATTAACATACATGCAACCACAATTTCCGACATTCAGATTTAAAGGAAATTTTAGAAAGCCTATGATAAAAATAATGGTATTGAGAGAAATTCGAGAAGGTAAAAAATGAATATTTCGTAACATATAGCATAACGAACTAAAACGCATTTACAGAAATAGCGACCGTGCATTAAGAAAAATGCCAAGTGCGAAGCTTAGTGCGTAACAATTACAAGGCTTAAAACATAAAAATGAATGAAATTTCACATAACAGAAAATTTTCAACTAGGTCCTGATCCATATGTAACGTTGACATTTGAAGCGAGGAACCAAAATTCTCTGAAACTTTTCATCCCTACTACGGAATTAATCTCTAGCAAATTTATTTATTTATTTATTGAGTAAGGAAATTACATGGGTGGAGCAAGTGACAAGAAGCGCGTGAGCAAAAACTGTATTTGTGAAGGGTAATGTGCGTGTAGGAGAATAGAGTAAGAAACACTTTCTAGAGTAGTTTGGGCCTGCACCAAATGGTTAAATCCGGATTATTATACTTAAAACTACTTCAATTAGTCAGTATATTAGTCTTTTAAAATTGCAGCATTTCATTCAACCAAGTGCAACAATTCTAGCCAAATAGGAATAATATAACTGAAGTAATAAAATCTTAATCGAAGAAAAAGAAAAAAAAAAGTTAAATTACTAAAGTATCATTATTGGTATAGATGACTATAAACTGTTCAAATAAAAATCATTTCACTTTAATGAAAATTGGATTATAACTAACGCATCCCAACTGATAAAAGAAGAAATAATTCGCTCGAAACTTTACCTAATTAAGTTCACAAATATACAGATATTATAGCTGCATGGAAAAGGAAATGTAACTATCTGAAAATAAATCACCTAAAACAAATTGAAATTTGGAAAGATAACGATTGTTTTTTGAATCTCCACATATGATGAATTATAAAAATTTACATGCGTTCTAAACTTCCCTCGTGATAAATGGCAGAGCCTTACATGCTTCATAATACATACATGAATTCTTAAACTATAAAATAATTCGTAATTCTTTTCGGTACAGGTTTTATATAAAAAGCGTTTCCTTCATTAAAAGTTTTACATATTTGGGAAGGTTAAAACACTTGATCAGTCACACTTTCGTTAAACTGTTATCCCCGTCTAATCATATCGAATGTTTCGATACAGATAGTATTTTCGTAACATGGTTACTAATTTGTAGATAAAGATTGATTAAAGTGAAGGCCCCCCCAGAAAATTTTGTTAAATGGAAGTTTCTTTATACCAAGATTCTACTGTAGTCGATTCTGCTTCTACGGCCTAAATCTAAGGATTTAACTTTACAGAGCTGCATCAGCATAGTGTTAATTTGGAAAAGGTTCCACCGAAGTATAGATATTGCCAACTAAACAAAGAGTCACAATTCAGTAGAGATTACCAAACTATATAGCTGTGCCTGAGAAACGAAAATAAAGAATATGGGTAACACCTGAGTGAGTGGAAATTTGCTTCTTTAAAATTTCATTTGGTGAACGCTAAGCAAGAGAAAGAATTTTTCCAGGAAAGAATACATGCGCGCTTGCGTATGTAAAATCACTGGGAAATGAATAATTTATAAGTAAGGAGTGCAATGTGTTTAAATTTATGATAAACTTTGTAGCTAAATTAAACTGATTACCTTATAATGGTACTACTGTGAAGTACTATGAATGGGTATTCGAGGACCAAAAGGCTAGAACGATGGTCTTTGGTGCAAGAGCCCTCGCGGTCGAGGCCGACTGTCGACCTAAGTGCTTATAGCCATCGGAATCAGTTTGAACTGTAGGTCGTAGTATATTAGCCCTAGGAGTAGCAAATATGACACGCAACGATCCGAAACTACCTATCCAAGCTTATGGGGATGACAATTGTGACTGGACTCCAGTTGTGTTTTGTTATAAAGGAAGTCATCAAAACACTCGCTGAGGTCTAAAACAGATCTGAAGCCGAACATACAATGAATGCTAAATTCCAAGCATATAATTCGAAAATAGAACGAATGCGAGATTTATTACCCTTCTAGGGCATGTACGGGCATTCAAAACTCTACGGTAAAACACAAATTATTGACTTTAGAATCACGTTATCCAAAGCGTTTTGAAGTACAATAATTAGTTTTGCATACCATTACAAATTTGAAATACTAGGATTTTGACATAAGAAACAATGCATCAAAATAAATTGAATGAATACAACCATGTCATCAAAATCTATAACATCGGAATAAATGAGTATTGTGAACCAAAAGACAAAAGGCTAAAAGACGTGTTTAAGAAACAAGAAAGAAATTATAGAATCAAAATCTCGAAAAAACAAATGAAAATGCTCAGAAACTGTCATTTGTGGATTTCCTTGCTATTAAAGTTAAAAACATGCATTATCCACCTAATTTTTTATGAGTGACCTGAGACAAATGACCTTTAAAAAACTTACGAATATTAAAAGGGAGCAAAAATATATTTAATGGCTCATATATTGGAGAGTCTAATTCAGATATCAGATAATTTTCTCTATGGTTCTCGCCTACTCCCCCCCCCCCTCCCCAGAAAAAAAAACGAAATCGCCAAATCTTAAAATAAGGTGCCTTAGCTATGGCACACAGTTATGGAAGAAAGTATCCGAGCCTTCGAAGGGGAAATATTAGAGAAGGGAATTAAACAACTATCTACACCCACTACCCCCACCTAGGAAGTTCAGTCAATTAGATGAGGCTAAGAGTACTGCAACTTGGCAAAACTTGCCAACCAGCAGAATAATATGACTGCTGAAAGACTGTAGAAAACCACCAATGGGATTTATGAATATCGCCTCAGGACTGATATCAGATAGCAGAATAAACATAACCCAAGAACAAGAGTGACATCGCTTGGACTAGAGCGTTCAATGGAACCGGAGAACCACGAGGTTAGTCATTGAAATTTATACATACTGGGAAATAGATAAAAAGTGATATCAGCAATTTTGTTTTCACCAGGAAAATTCGAACCTTTGCGCTGTGAAATGCTCTCTAGAAAAAAGTGCTAACCATCTTTTTTTATTTAAGGCATCTGACAGAATGATTCTTCGTTACAGATTTCGGGTATGATATTTATAAACAAAATTTTTATGATATTTATAGACAAAATTTCAAGGTGTAGACCACGTATTCTAAACGGCTTGAATTTTGTCACATGACATAAATATTTCCAAGCAATACATTTCGCTCTTTCATTTATTGAGTGTTTGTAAGGTGTGCAAAATTGACTTCAGACTGTAAGTAGGGATGCGACATCGATGTCGATGTTTTCAAAACATCGATTTATTGAAGCCGATGTTTTTTTAACATCGATGTTTTGTGCTCGATGTTTTACGTTGTCTCGATGTTTTTTTTGTGAAAATGTACCATAATAAAAAAATATACCACGTAGTATAATTTTCACACTCAGTAAATGTATGTCTGAATCCTGTAAAAGACGAATACAAAAGGGGGAACGATTCGTTAGCAAACAGACAAATGGCAATCAACAACCAATGAACCAATCAGAGCGCTTGGAATATTCTTGACACTCCAGAACCTTCGATGGCGCTTTATTTTATAAATAGTATATACACGAGAGCAGCCATTTAATGCAATATTTGCCTTAAGTCCCTCAAATCTTCTGGCAATACCACGAATTTATCTGGGCATTTGAAGGGAAAACATGGCGATATTTACAACGAGAATTTTGAGTCATCAATGTAGCCCAATGCAAAAGCAACTAAGTTTTTGTCATTTGTGTCAGCCCAATCAGAGAGTAAAATTAAATCCCCCCCCCCTACACGACTAACCGAAGTAACATTACTGTTAAAGGTTACTAAACCAGATTTTAAAAATGGATGTTCTAAAACATAGATGTTTAAAAACATCGATGGTTTTGGGGCGATGTTTTATTAGCATCGATGTTTTAATATTGAATATCTATGTTTCAAAACATCGATGTCGCATCCCTAACTGTAAGTCATGGTCTGTTTCGTCTTTGTGTAGAAAAAGATCCCCATAGTTCTTCAAAACCTAACAATCAATGAACTATACGTATTATAACGTATGTGTCCCTCAACTAACACAATTTTAATCACTGTTTGTGATCAAAGTCAGTAGTCAAGGAGAATGAATAAAGCAACAAAGCTGAATGCTATATGCTTCTCCATGAAACAGCAAAACAACGATGTCTGGGTAGATCAATAATTGTAATTCATTTTAGTTCGCGGTAATCTCATTGTGATTCATTGTTAAAATTTAACCGAATCGATAATCTGTATAAGCAGCTCAAGAAGCTCGATGGAGAATAGTGGGCATCTAAAAAAACAACTAGGCATAAAGATATATTGCTTGGCATATGTGCCGTAGAGATTCTAGAAGTGGTACAATGCTGGAACACTGAATTAAGAGGTTACGTAATGGATGAGAAGGGAGTATGCACTGCTACAAGTGCAGCATACATTATATTATGTATAAATTAGGGATAAATAGAATGCTTCATTGAATATCTGCATCTGTTATGACTACTTATCTGAGGACACTTATAGTACCTGAGAAAGGTGGTATGCATCTAATCGACGCAATATGCTACATAGTCTTATGATTCAACCCTGGCATAGTTGAACAACATATAAATGTTACAGTAGTATTAAAGAACGAGTAAGAATTATATTTCCTTCAGAGCGATGCATTTCAAGCAGTCCTTTGCATCACTTTCAAGCTTACCAGACACAGTCATGAATATGTTGTTTTCTTATTGTGAAAAGCCTTAAAGTGGTTTGCCATAGGCAATCTGTGAGCAAAACTATACCTGCCAATTATGACACACAATATAATTTGCCCATTTATAGAATCCAAACTGAAATCAGTAAAACAGACCCTACAATATACTACAGCATACGTTTTGCCGTGCAAAACTATTGTATCCCAATCAAATAATTTACTTTAAAATCAAATAAAAGCACCAAAATTAATGTGAAGGAAATGAGTTAAAAATTACATCATATATTTAGGTTTGTATACTCGAGTCGAGCTTATCTAGCTTAGACAGACTGATAACACAGGTCTGCGACAAAAAAATTGTCTCAAATGTAATCAGTGACTTTTATACTATTTTTGGTGCTGATTATGGGAAAATTATTGGAAAAATTCCATCACGTACAGTTTGTTACAATTAGAAGTCTAGTCCTTGTCGAATTTGTGTATTTTTGAGTAAGGTAGCACTATGAGTATAGACAAAATTTCAAATATTTCCAAAGAAACTGCTATATTTTGCTTACAAACACCTTTTAAAAAGTAATGTGAGAAAGTTTTAAGGCGTTTGCAATGAAATAGACATTCTTATATATTCTGGACAGTCGTACTAAAACTAGTGTAATACGGTTAAAACTGCATCACTTTCCTATCAATGCCTGTCTGTCGACCTTCCCTCCCATCTCTTACTATCTCCCTCCATTGACATCTTTGTGTTAGTGCCTGTCTGTCCCCGCCATCCTCCTTCCCACCATCTTCCACTGTACCACATCTAAAAGAATGTTTTGAAAATATTGAGCTGGTTTTAAGGAAAATTTGTTATTCAGATTATAAATGGTAGATTTGTGGCGATTTAAAAGTGATTTCAATGTTGCTTGGTCAAACAGAGTGGTTACACAAAGTTCCCTTGCTTTCTTAACGAATAGGACAGTCGTGAAAGGTAGCAATACTATATAAAGAAAGAATGGCCGCTGAGAAACCTTGCAGGGTAGAGTTTAAAATGTTGAGAGGGAGAGTCTTGTAGATCCCAAAAAGGTATTACTTACACCACTACACATTAAAGTGGGTTGATGAAACAATTTGTCAAGGCATTGCCAAAAGAAGGAGAATGTTTTAGATACCTTTGTGAGCATTTCCTTGGTTATGCGAGGCAAAGTAAAAGAAGGAGTGTTTGTCGGACCTGACATCAGAAACTAATGAGGGATGCCAGAATTGAGAAAAAAATGGAAACAAAAGAAAAAGCAGCATGCATATCTTTTAAATAGTTTTAACCAGCTTTCTGGGAAACAAAAGGACCCAAATTACAAGTCAATCGTCGCTGACATGCTAGACAAAACTTCATGAAGCTGGTTATAATATCAGCATAAAAGTTCATTTTCTCCGCTCACACCTTGACTTCTTCATGCAAATCTTGGTGATGTCAGTGAAGAGTAGGGCGAAGGTTCCATCAAGACTTCAGGGAAATGGGAAAAAAGGTACAAGGAGGATGGAAACCTTAACATGATAGCTGACTACTGCTGGATATTAAGGGACGATTCCTCAAGCTGTCCACAGCATTAAGAGCTCTAAAAGAAGTTTTGTTGTGAAGGCGAAAGCGCTTCTACAAGGACTTTTAACTCTATAGTTATGCACTTTTTTCAATATTCTGTTGTGTAAATGTAAACCATGGCATCCTTTATCTGTTTATTAAAATTAGAACCTTAGAGAAAATGTCCAAAAATTGCGTTAAATTGAGTTTTTCAACCCAAATACACACCCTTTTTGTGACCGATAACCTGACGTGATAGAAAAAATATGGATTTCATTTTTGAAACCAGCACTGAAAAATATATAGATATCAGTTATCAAAGTACAAACAACTTTTAAAAATATTTTTTTTGCAGACCTGTGTAATTAAACAGATAATTTTTACTTTAATTACTGTACTTGTTTCCGCAGATTTCCAATATTCGAATAACACAAAAACGGATAGTTCAAAGAGTCATAATGCAAATGTCTTTTAGAAAAAAAACACAACGAACGTAAGACAGTTGGGACTGCACAAACTTTTAATCAGTGAATATAGATGGAAATCTTATACCCGCTACTTGTAAATCCTTTTCTGTGAAATTTCAAAGCAGTTTAAAATTTACTTACAGTAAAGGTATCCGATTACTTATGAAGCTATTTTGGCCATTATCCTTTTATTCGAAAGATGACACTTTCAGCTTTCGTAAAAAGTTTTTGCTTTGTTTCTGCGGTTAGTAGATGCAAAGTTAAAGTCATTTTTCCCCTTTTTTTCTGACAAATCGGTAGAGGCGAAAAAAATAATATGCGGAAGCGAGTGATTATAAATTTCAAGATCATCAAAAAAGTGTTTAAAACGCAATATCTCTTTTAACTAGCTAAAGATGAGTTTTAAAATGTATTTTGTAATTAAGAACACCCGATAATGAGATTATTTTAAAATTTCTCTTTCATGAATAACAACATCTGCTAGCCAATTTTGCCACTTTTCTGAAAAGCAGAATTTTTTTATCAACTTTTCAATGAAGTACTTGATTTTCCGAAAACTAATTAACTGAATCACATGCAATTCTACACGATTGTTTTCTACACCATGTTATAAATGAATTACTTTCGAAAGAATTACTTCTAAAGAAAACACCCCTTTTTTTGCTTGTTTACAGTCAGAAATATAGTATTATTATAATTTTCATTTTGGATGACCCAGTTGGCAAAAGCATCGAGCCAGTGATCCGAAAGTCACTTCTTCGATGCCCGTCGCTGACAAATCCACCACCGTGTACACTAAAGGCGTCTGGTGCATGAAAAACCTGTCGTGGTTGCAATGTCCTCCAAGTTCTCAAATTTACCTCTGGAAGAGCGGGGTCAAGTGTACCGGTCTCGTCACTTGACTCGGTTCCAAATTACGGGACCGGCTTGCACGGGGTAGTGCTGCCCACCTATAAGGTGGGCAGCACAACCTATACTAGCCTTTAAATGAATGGCCAGCAGTCTCGTGGTGTACTTGCAAGCGAATGTCTAGCGACAAGTGCCTCCACGTTCGGAAAAAAAATATTTCATTTTGGCCTATTCCTTGTGAAAAAAAAATTACATCTAAAAGTCCAAAATTATATAATTCCTATGAGTTTAAGGTAGTCTGAAAAGACGGACTAGTAAATTTGGTGGAAGAGAGGGGGGAATCTTCCTAGTAGTGAGGTAAGATTGTGTTAGTTAGGCATATTATTTTTGTATTGCGATGTCTAATGTAACTCACAAAATTTAAACCGACCCAACCTTCACGGTATGTAGACCAGTCGCTACACAATAACCTGAATACGCAGCCGAGGGTCCGCCTGTTTGCTCTAATAATCTAGGTCATAGGAGCCGTTTCAAGTAGTATAGACTACCAACTTTTTGCCCCACCGACTCCGATGTCTAATGTGAAATAAACCAAATTCAAAAACCCAGTAAAATAAAAATTCGAAATAGCTTACAAATATATTACGTGTAGAAAATTGAAAACATAGATGGATAACCCGTATGCTTGAAACATTCGTTCATCAAAGGAAAAATTAATTTAATATATCAAAATAATTTTACATTTTCTTTATCCATAGAACTGCATTCGTAGAAATATTTGTCGAATCAACTAAGGAAAGGAAAGCTTGTTATTTATATAAAAATTTGTCTAAAGGAATTCAATTAAAATTTTAATTATGTGAATTAACTATATTAAATCTGAACATTTGAGGAACTACTTTATTTTTTAGAGATCACTATATGTTAAATTAGTACGAAACAATGCCTTAGAAAGAACCTTTATTAATTTTCCTTACCACTAAAATTACAAATGAACAGTGCTACTGAAAATAAGCATAAAGAGATTCCGAATTTTTATTATTAGATGCAGATCGTTTAGATTTGCTTTAAAAACTGAACACGCACTTCTAAAAATCAAATCGGAATATAAGTAATTACTTTTAGGATGCATTTTAATCTTTGTAACGGGAGTATGATATTTTCATAGAGTAGTGTCGAGAAAATAAGCTTGGGAGGTCAATGACATCTCTGACTGCTCTAGAGACCCAAAATGAACCGATCTGTATCACAATTATTCAAACGATAGATTGGAAAAAGTAATCATGGAGTTTGAAAACAATAGCGAGATAAATTTCATATAAAAAGCTCCGCATGTATTTGCGACAGAGCAGAGAAAATCATTTGTTAAAGATTTATTAAGATCTAGGATTTCAGATTACAAGAACTGTTTTAAAGGGAATAAACATTCACGCTAAACCTTAAAAATCGACGTCGTTGAATGAAAGAGAAAATCAATACAAATGCATGCATTTCTTGATAACTATAACGTCGAACTGAGAGCAAATAATTAGACGTAAGGAACACTTCATTAATTCCGCAATAAACTAAAAAGTATGACTACAAATTTTGAACTGCTTAATAGTTCATCGTCCCACCGAGGAGCGTCATTAGGCGTGATTGTCGTTATGAGCAATTCCCATATGTCACAAAATCACATATTGTGGAATTAAAGAAGTGTTAATTGAGTGTGAATTTTGAACAAGTATCCTGTAAGTCACAAAATTACATCTCCTGAAAAATTAAAAATACGTGTTTCGATAATTAATGGTTTACATAATTGAACATTTCAAGTATGACTCAGAAAAATAGATGTAAAAAGAAGTTAAATTAAGCTATTAAAATTGATTATAGCATATTGTCATAAGAATATAGTATAAAGAAGAAGGCACTTCTTCATTACCTTTTGTGGTAATCGAGTGGGGCTCTGAATGACCCCCTCCCCCAACAAACACATATAAAGCCTTATGCAACACTTAAGCTAATTGTTACAAATCTTTGCACTGAACTCCTAGAGTTTTCAGATAGAATTCACTCGGCTTATTTCATGTAATAATGTCC
The DNA here is from genome assembly GCA_907164885.2 of Dolomedes plantarius. Lineage (NCBI taxonomy): Eukaryota > Metazoa > Arthropoda > Arachnida > Araneae > Dolomedidae > Dolomedes > Dolomedes plantarius. Next base: position 27,359,711 of record OU015501.1, on the reverse strand, counting down.
TCTAGAATTAATAAATTAAGTCTACTCTCTTTTATCAGATTTTTGAACTTCAAACAATTTAATTTAGAATCACTTTTAAACGCATTTTGCACTCATTAAATAAATTTGTTTATTTTCCAAGTGTTGCCTCAAAAATTAAAATATAATATCTCAACATTTATTTATACAGTTACGTTTCAAAGTTACCTTAAGACCGACCATATTCATTAATTAGCAAATATTTTATGAGGTTATATTTACTACGTTCTTAGAAGTTTTCAAACAATTATGCCTTTTATAATATTTTTCCAATTAAATGATTCATAATGTACTCGTGCGAGTACCTTGTTAAGTCTCAAGTTTTTAAGCTTTTTTTGAATAGTAAATTTTCTCAGTTTCATTAATATAATGCAAAAATATATGACTCCAGTATGCCTCTAACGTATCCTCCTTCTATAAGACACGGCCGTTGATAAAACTACGTTAAACTAGATTCCGCCCTGTTTCACTATTTCATTCAAACTCTCTCTTCACTACCATGCACGATGCCCGTCAGAGGACAAGGGTCATAGAGCACTCAAGACGCGGGCAAATAACGAGCTACCTATTAGCGCCCTTTACAAGTACGCTCTTTCCCGCGTGAAACCACAATCCCGCGCGATTGACGTGTGAAGGTGTCGGAGAGGAAGAGAAAGCTGCTTTGGAGCGTACTGCAAGTTTTCCTGCGCGCAATCCCGCACGCTCCAAGCACTCGCGAAAGAGCGTACGTGTAAAGGGCGCTGTTCTCCGCAAAATGCAGAAAAAAGGTGAAATGCATTTCCATCAGACTTTAAAATATAGTTTAACCTTACAGGCAGAGATTCAACACGCTTTTTTGTTACTTTTGGCTCGTCCTTGTATCACTAATCTGGTTTTAATCATTTAATAATTCTTTTGGAGGAACAATTGTATGAATTTTAGGTCGTGGCTTTTGGCAAACGTTCTTTGTGATATTAGAAAAACTTTTAAGTAACCCTTAAGTTTCAACTTAAATAACATAAGAGTGGTGTGATAAAAAAAGAAATTTCCAAATCTCTTGCAACGAATCCCTTGACCATACGTTTATTTTTTCATATGTGCGAATCCTTTACATTCCCAGTTCAATTTCTGAACTGCCCTTCTGTGACTTTCAGGGTGCAAGGGTTGTTTAGAGCTCGTATATGAACTAGAAATGAAATGATAATGGTAATTTTGTATATAGTGTGTGTATGAGCACAATTTACAAATTAGTGTCATATTGGGAGTGGATTTTCTGAACAACAGCAAATGTGCAATTGAATTTTACAGAAGAATCAATAACTTTGAATATGACCCAAGTAGAACTCCGTCCAGGATGAAACTCCATTCCGTGTCCCATGTTAACAACGGTAGTGCTAGGTAAGAAACAGGAGACTAAAGAGGAAATCTTTTGGAACGAGGAATTTTCTCGGATTATAAATATTTAAATGATTTAGAGAATTATGTGGACCTAGAATTTTAGGCAGTTCAACGGCAAACCCAACGTTTTGAAAGTGGACGATTTATTATTTTGTAAAATTCACAGGAATAGTTTAAGAAAGTTAAGGGTTCTAATTTCAAAGTCAGTGTGCATGGAAGTTTTAGCGAATCTTCAGGATTTGCCAGCTTGTGGACGTATAGGTATCCGAATAATTTTTACGTGAGCTTGAGAAACCTTGTCTTCGCCAAACTTGAAAGAAAGAATGGGCAAAGATCTGTCACGCAAAGAGCTGTGATACCTGCCGGAAAATTAATTTTAAATTAAATACCATTCAGCATGGATTATTAGTAATATTGTGGCCACATTCCACTGAGAAACCGCAGGAATTGATGTTTTAAGACTATATCCTCGTAGCACCCACATTCAATATCGATTTTTACTGGTTACTTTTGATCATTTTGATAAATGTGTGGAAATCGTCTCCATGAGACGGGCATCAGCAACTGACTTGGTTTTAAACGAGTATTTTACATTTCGGCGCACCCACAAAGGTAATTAACAATTATGATTACCAGTTTACTGGTAAACTGTTTGCAGATTTGAGTCTCAGTCTAAATCTATATATATAAAACAGACTGACTCACTGACTGACTGATTGACTGACTGACATACAACGCACAGACCAAACCGCTGGACCTAAAGAGCTGAAATTTTGCATGGCGATTCTTCTTATAGAGTAGGGGTGCACTAAGAAAGATTTTTGAAAAATTCTTTTTCGATTTTTTAAAATTAAATTTTTAAGCTGTTTTTGTAACTTTTTTTAAGTTTGCATTTAAAATAATAATTTGAGGGTTATAAAATTTATATCACGAGAAAGATCATAAAAATTCCTTTAAAAATAAAATCTTTTTCAAATCTTTACCTCCATTTTCGGATTTTTCGTGAATTTTTAAAGATTAATTTTTAGAATTTAATTTATTAAATTCTGATCACGTGATTTCTTTTTCTGGTACCTTAAATAAATTTATAGTCACGTTCATAACAACTAAATAGACAAAAAAATTTTTTTCTTCTTGCTAATACGGCAGACGATTGGACATTATCCAAATAAATATTAAAATACAGTAAAAGATATGATCCTCAAACTGTATCTCAAACTGTGCTATATTATCTGTACTATATTCTTTAGTATGTCCTATTAGATTTAATTTGAATATTTTCTTCTACATTATTTTGTCTATAAAAATATCCTTTATGATTTTTTGATAAATATATATATATATATGTATTTTCATCAATTGTATACTTTGATCGTCGTACTTATTATATATATATATATATATATATATATATATATACATATGGCATTAATTGCATACATTGACCGTTGTATTTAATTTGAAAGTACTCCGTAGCGAAGTGCGGGTTTTCAGCTAGTATAATGAATACAAAGGTAGTCACCTATCGACCGCAGTCAAAAATTACAGAGCGAGTACATAGAAATATCGTCCGACTGATTTCAGCGTATGTCAAATGCTTTCCCTTGCTTTGGGATCAATATAGAAACGAATTTGATTCCGTTCTACTTACGGCCAAACATTACTCTACTGGGAGAACCCTATGAGAAGTGTTTCCAGGAGGAAAAATACCTTCACTAAAAGATGGGGCACATTTTGGAAATAGAGGGAGCGAAAATTTTCAAATGCAGATGTCGAAGAATTGTTGAAGGTGGTGCATGAGATGAATAATAAAGCAAGGGTGGTACAAAGCAATTATTATAATAAGAAAAGGAAAGAAATGAACATAAAAATCAACGATTTCGCACTCCGTCTAACATATGCATTACGAGTCAGTAAGGAGAAATGTAATCGGTGATCTAAGAGTGAAGGACCCGATATGGCAGTCAGTCGGCGAGGTAACGTGGTCTATTCAGAGGACAGTGGGAGAGTAGTGGTGGCAAATGTTGATTGAGTAAAACATTTTTAAATCAGGAGTAGGAGGCCCTTGTTAAATGAAATGGAAGCTAACTAGCGATGACCCACAGACACAAATTCCGCCAGGGAGTCGCAATGAGGAGTAGATAAATGAAACAGGTCCGCAGACTAAAAACAAAAATACAATCAGAAGATCGGCGACGCAGGCACAAGTGAAAGAAACGCGGTCGCAGAAGGGACTACAAAAGGACTTAGTGTTAGGTTTTAGTATGGATACCCGACGCGGCACATGACGTTGCAGGCGTGAAGTGGGTCCGCGTAACTTTGGTGCGGATGGAGGACACAGGCTTGTCCTACGTACGAAGATGATTCCGAAACCAGTGGACGTTCCAGGGGAGCTCCAATAAGCGATTGAGGAGGAGCTAGTGGAACAGCCACTCCCAAAGGTCTTGCCAGAAAGACGTTTTAAGGCAAGCAAAGAAGGCTGTCCCGAACACTCTGCGGGATATCTGAGAAATCATTCATAGGCGCTCAATTCAGAATGTTCCGGAACTTTTTGAACAGACCGCTTATGTGAAGTTCAGAAGATGGAGGATTCTGGTAATTTTAAGACCTGGTAATGTTAATTCTACAATTCTGGACATGTGGAGTACATAAAGTAATTTGAAGGCATTCAATATACGAGTATTAGCCGACTAAAGTTTTCATGCCAACAGGAGAAGAGGGAGATAGAGCGAGGTCCGTTTGCTGATTTCAAGGAAATCGCTGTTGAGGATTTGCTCTATAATGAGAAGAGTCATTTTCATAATCTTGACGTAAAAAGCATGGATTTCACATTTTGCCCTGTCAAAGGCTCCGCATCTCCTCACCGTTAACACATGTAGAACATAGAAATGTTCTTTTAACTAATTGCTTAAACATATGTTTAAATATTAATCTACTGACAATTTTACATTAAATACTGAATAATATCATTTTCGATTACAAAATTATTGAAAGAATTTCTACCATATACTTCCTTTAAAAAAAGATCGTACTTTTTTACTATCTAAGTATTCTTTAACATTCGAATCAGAATTAAATATAATATACTTTCTTCTATTGCTGCATTCCTTTACTGTGAAACGACTAACGATGTTAGCCACGAAAAAAGTTTATCGCATATTTTGCAAACCATAACGAAAGGAAAACCCTATACAAACCTTCAATTATATTTTCAGCAATGTGACATATTGGCTCCTTACAAACGTCATATTTGAAGGATAACCATTTTTCCAAATCATTACGCGGCTTAGCTTTCCGATAGTTATTTTCACTTCCCTTTCAGATGAATTATTGTTTTCGGCAACACTTGATAGCTCTTCATTTTTCAGAATTCCTGTTATAACTTTAAGAGCGTAGTCAAGACTGCGATACTTAAAAACCAAGCGTTTTAGATAACGTTTCAAATTTCAGTAGATCAAGAAAATAATGATCTCATCAAGCCTACACAACAAATGAAATAAAATCACGTTATGAAACGGTTCCTCTTTTCTATTTCATAATCAAAATACACATCTTGAATTTCCCTTCCTTACCTTGGGTCTGTTAAGGCTGCTTTGTCCTAACCCTAATGGATTCGCCCACCTCAGTGTTAACCTGTGGAGAAAATTTGTCCAAGGATTGTCCACTTGGATTTAATGTTTTTTTAAGGGGGTCCAGGACACAAAATTGTTAAAATTTTCGAAAAATTTTTTATTGAATTATTGCATGAAATTTTTATTAAATTATTGCATGAAATTTTTTTTTCTTTTACGCTTAAAATGACGATTAAATAATGTTTCTATCTTAATTAGAACAGGAGAAATTATTATTTTTTTTGCAACATTCTAATAGTAGCCAATCGTTGTTTAAACCTGTAAGTGCGTTTTTCTTCATGATGGGTTTTTTCCCCATTTCTCGTCTTTAAATTGTTATAAGTCAAGAACTGTTAAAGATAAATGGTTGAAACTTGTAACATGATTTTCAACTCTTTTACTTTGATTTTGATTTAGCAAATTTGAAAAAAATATTGTTTTTGAAAATAGATTTTTTAAAAAAAGTTGCATAATTTTTTTTTGTAATTTTTCGTCTAAATATTTTTAATTTTTTAAAAATTAATATTTTTAATTTTTTAAAAAATTAATATTTTAAAAAATGGTGAATTAAAATTAAAACGAATATATTTCTGTTTAATTAAATGAAAAAATTTTGAAATGCGACAAATAATATTTCGAGTTATAACGATTTTAAATTACCCCACTTTTATTAAAAATTTTAAATTTTAAAATTTTTTAAAAACTTTTTAAGAAGTTTTATGATGTTATTTTGTTTACAAATTATATGGTTAACCGTCACAAAAAAATTCCAAATTTTAACTCAACAAATAAAAAAAATTTAAATTTTTCATTAAAAGAAATTTAAATTAAAATTATTCAGGGAAAAAATCTGGTATAGCGTGTTTAAAACGCTCCTAAAATCCTTTGATGGACGAAATTTTTAAAATGAATCCTGTTGCAAGGCAGAAAAGTTCAGGCTATCTGAAATTACCATTTTTATACGACTATCAGCATTTATGTAGCTTTCAATAGTAGACAAATTTTCTCCATAGGTTAACATTGAGGTGAGCGAATCCAATGGGGTTTGTACACACCAGCCTTAAGAACGCAATCAAAGCTATAATATTTAAAAACCAAGCTTTCAAGGTAACGTTTCAATTTTGGGTAGCATTCGAATTGGAAAGAAAAGCTAAAAACATTATTGCAGAGAGTGGTTTTAGAAATGAAATTAATAACGTTTTCCTTGAAGAGAGCCATAATAATCGACTTCAAAGGAAAATTTTATGTATTATAATGCATTTACTTGACAAAATAAATTTGTTGAGTACAATAGATTTTCAACAAGCAGCAGAACCCATGTAGAGGAAAATACAAGACAGTTATCAATCCCTCTTTAATAAAGTAAAATAATTAATTGTCAGGGAAGTCTTCGTATGATTTTCGGGATTTCCCTACTTATCCGGGGTTCAATTATAAAACCATATTTTCGGGAAAAATATAAAATATTACTTCACTTTAGGATATTACATGAACATATTCTATAGTGAGTTTCTGCCAGACAGTTTTTTTAAAAGGACATTCTGTAAGATTTTTTTTTTAACCAATGCGGAGGCTCTGGTCGTCAAACATTTGCCTATACAAGCCGCAGTTTTACTATCCATTTTATTATGGGGGCACCATATAGGCGGACAGCATTACCCCCACAATCTGTAAGATATTATAGTTTATTCTACACTTCATCAATTTATAATGTTGAGTTTACCTAATTTTTATAATTTTTCCTCCCAAGACACAGGAAAAAGACAATCCCACCTCACACAGCTGAGAATCAACCTGCTTATTTTCTCACACATTGTTAAGTAATTTTTAGAGAAAAAAATGACCAGAATAAAACAGAAATATCCTTTTTCGTCAGGAAAATGTATGTTAAGATTGTTCTGTATATGTATTTGTATTTAAAGGACAAAGAAGGAAATTTTTAAAAAAAAACATATCCCTTTTAGTAATTACGTATTTTTTGTTTATTTTTCTGGTGGTTTTTATGAAAATATCATTTTAAACAATATTATCTGTAGAAGAAACTAGAGCTGTTTATTTATAAAGCATATGATTGTCCTAACGAAGAATCAATATTATTAGCTATAAATCAAAAAAGCTTATATCTTCTAAATCAACATAGCTATGTCACTAAGTAAAAAAATCTTTCTAGCTCTCTTTCTCTCTCATAAATGTTATTTTTTTTTAAGAAAAAAATTCCTAAAAGTAAACTTTTTCTTAAAAAATCCCATCTAAAATCTTTCCTGTCAGTGATGAATTATAATTTCGAATACATCATTTGTTTTAAAAATGAATTATTTTTTCGTTCTGTTTCTTTACACCTATAAGTAATGCTTAAATGCAGTTTTAATAGAAAAAATAGCTTTACTTACTGATCAGAATACTATAGAATTATGATATAAAAAGTACAAATCATGAGAGCTTTTACAAATGATTAGGTTTATATACGTATTAGGTTTATAAACGTAAAAAGGAAGTTAATTTAAAGGCATAGATGTTTCTCGTTATCTGTTAATTACGTTGGACAGGAGACGGTGCTCATTCCACGGGGAAACAAATACAGCTAATTTTTACAAATACGATATGAACGACTGCGATCTTCTTAAAATTTAGAGTTTAACCATTCTTGATATCCAGCTAAAAATAAATTGAAACGTAGTCACTAGTGTTGTTTTCAGAGGAATAAATTCCTCCCCTTATACTGAATTTTATAGTTTGACATCAGTAACCTATCCTGAGAAAATTATAGGGAAGTTTCTCTTCTGACCCATTAATATTAATTCTCTCCATGAAGATTCATTAGTGATTTTGAAAACGGAATAGCGAGGAAAAAGGGTCTATCCATTTTAGCAGATCGCAAAAAAAATGAAATTCAATTGAATCCGCCGAAAAGCTGAATTACTTTAATCTATAATCATTGTATTTGGTAATAGGATTACTAGTTTCTCTTTGTATCAGTTTTTTTAAAACTATTTCTAAACTTTTATATATTCTCCTTTTACATTTCTTTCCGTTGTTGATTTAATACGCACGTGGAAATACATTCAATATGAATCAATTAAAAAATAACTAAAACTCATTTTTGTTACGTCTTGCCATTTCAATTTAAGTTTATTAGTCCAATAAATTTTAGCGTCATGTAGATGAAGTTTTGGGAAACATACTAATCACTATGAAAAAAAAAGATTTACACGTTAGATTTTGTGGTTATATTTGCACATCAGATTTTGGGATTATTTATAAATTTTCGTGAACGTATAAAATCCCTGTAAAAAATTCATGTGGAATCCAAATTTTACATACATTAATTTTTTGAAAAAGTTGTGCAGACTCCATATTTTACATGCATTTAAGTCGTTGAAACGAGCTGAGAAAATACACTTTTCTTTTGCATCAAAATATGTACATATAAAAGTTTATGCATAAGCAGAAACATGTAAACGATGGGAGCAAAGAAAAGATAATGAACTAATAAAAATAGAAATGGTTGAGAATATTGGAAATTATAGATGGTTGCATCGTTAAGAGGTATAATGACCTAAAACCAACTGCTTTAACTTAAGAAAAAAAAACACTCTTGCATAGCATAAATAATCCGCCTGTATGACAGGACTCTACCCCATGATGTCATCAGACTTTGCTACTTGAGAACATTTGAGGGAAAAACTTTAAGCCAAATACGAAAACACCACATCGCGTCAAAAAAGATTTAAAATGTTAGTTGAAAAAGTATGTGCTTTACTAATTCTAGGACTAAAGAACTCAATAGATCATCTTATAATACGATAAAGGCTTTAACTAAGCGTAAAAATTATACAACAGAAAGAGTGAAAAATCACTAGGCAGAAAAACAAAAACAAAATTGTAAAATGTAAGTTAAATTTTTTGCCTGTATTTTTTAGACTTTATTTCATTACAATTTATTTTTCTGATAGTGGCAGCTATTAAATTGTGGGGATTGCAGTTTTTCATACCAACGGATTGTAGATGTATTATTAACAATCAAAGAGCGAAAAAAATCATTTCATCACTACTATTTTCTAAACAGTTTACGTTACTTTTTCAGTGGCTGAATTTGAGTAGACAATGTTGATGTTTTTTTTTATCTTTCAAGCATGGTTTAAGCATGATTGTTTGGTCATATGTCTGTCTAATGGTTCATTACCTATCTATCCACGAAACAACTTCCAGGAACGGATCTTCCGATCTGCAGATTAGGACATTGCCCAATTGTGCTGCCCTGAAAATGAAATAATCTTCCCTTTTAAATCCCTTTCTTCACAAGGTATAAGTGTTCTTACTAATGTAATCATACAGAAAGCTTGTAAGGATGAATTACGGTACAAGTACTAAGCACAGGCTAGGACCTTGAAAAATTAATTCCTCACTGGTATGATTCAATTCATGACCTGAAGTCAGTTTATTATTTCATTATTATGGTTTTGTTATTTTCTCTTCATACAGACGCTGATAAATCCACCAATTTAAAGGAAAATCATCCCTACAGACTATGAATAAAATTTGAATTCCAATTTTTGTTAAATGTAATATGCACACACACACACACACACACACACACACATATATATATATATATATATATATATATATATATAAAGCATTCAAGGCTCATCTTTCATTTCTTTTTAAATCTATCAAAATTGATTTTTTTCAACGTTTTATATTTCAGGATATAAAGCAAGAAAGAAACATAATTAAATTTTTACTTGTAATTTCGCATAATTTAATATTTAGTCACAGAAGGAGTGAAAAAACATTAATTGTTACCAGGATAAATTCTGGTGAACTTCTTTTGCAAAGCAAGGTTAATGTGTTACATTTACTTACAGAAAAAAAAATTATAAAAGCTTGTCCTAAAAGGCATAAAGGTTCAAAATTTGGTTGCGTTTAGTAGAAGAAAACTGCGATTGCCATCCGCAGAAGGGGGCCTAAAAATTAGGCAGCGCTTAAGGCTTAATCCACCTCTGAAACTGAGGTTGCTTAAGGATCTTATGATGTTACCATAGTAACGATTTAAAAATTTAGTCTTATTAAACAGTCCGAAATGAGAGTGTACTCAGGACAGTGAAAATATATTTGGCCTGTGGGGTTAACTTGTTTACAGTAAGGATCAATGCGCAAAATAATCGTTACACTCTTAGTTTTACTTTTTCTCTTTAAACTGATCAATAACTCCTTTAATCTGTATAAAAATGATCCTTTATTTTCTGCTTTCACAGAAGCGAAATTTTATTTCCTTCAGTTGTCATGATACTACCCACTGAAACAAAACCAATAAATCAATTTTGCGAAGTTTAACCAGTACTATAGCGATCCGTATCGTCAATTTTACAGCAGTTACAAGAAATTCACAGTATTTTAAGTCTCCTTAGTAAGATGAAGTATTTACTGGCTTTTATAAAATTTTTATCAAAGTGTTATTCTGATTCTTTCAATCTGCTCAGAAATTCAAAACTGAATTATAACTACAAACGTAATCGTCGTCGCCCAGGCTAGAACAATCTTATCCTTTCTCCCCTCTAATACAAAGTAGACTCCTCTGTATGCAGGGAAGGAAGGAGGAAAAGGTGAGGGACATTTCCACGATCGTTTCATTTGTCGTATGTGAGCACTGTTAGAAAACCTAGCATTTGAGAGGGTGATGCACAAAACCCACCGGAGGTCAAAAATTATTGGAGGGGTCGAGGATAGTTTGAAGTCACTTCATATCAAATTGAATTATTTAATTAAAAATTTTGCTATAAATATGTTAATAATTTTAATTATCATGCTCTTTTTTATTTTAATTTTTATTCATTTTTACCTAAAGGAAATAAAAATACATATTAATATTTGAATAGGCAGTTTTAGTGTCGTGAGATTAGACAAAAACAAGTGCAGAAGGTAAGCGAGATATTTGTTTATATATTTTTATGCTGAGTAAATTTATACCCAAAATCTGCAGTCCGATTTTAAAATTAAGTTGTCAAAATTTGCTTATTTCTTTTTTCTGTTTTTTTTTTTGTTCACATCTTCCTAATTTTTAAAAAATAAATTCTACTACTAAAAAATTTCAGTTGGGGTTCGAGTGATTTTTTATTTAAAGAAAGTGGGTCGCGGTCAACTGACATAGACAATCCTGTACCCGTCCAGAATCCTGTGGAGAGGAACAAGGGATTATCGGTTGTTCAAATTACACTGCTGGCCACCCAAATTGTAACACCAAGAAAGACAATAGATATCACAACAAAATTTATTTTGTAGATAACATGTTGACCAAGTATCAAATGATTAAATTTATAGACTTCTGTGAAGTGTGGTTCCTGCCAAAATCAGTAGCCAGAGTGGCCGCCATTGCTGTGTCATACAGTGCTGTGTCATACAGTGTGTCCAGCGAATGAGTCTCTGATTTCAAAATTAAAAATCTCGAAAACAAAGATCTGTAAAAGGATGCAGCAAACGGTACGTTTATCGTGAAAGCTGCAATAATTTTATACACTAATTTCGAAATAGTAATAAAAGCTGCTAACAGATGGCGCTGCTAGCCAAATTTTATTGGCGCAAGCATGGATTGGCCTCCATATTTGCCGGACCTGAGTCCCTGTGACTATTTTTTGTGGGGCATATTAAAATATACTATCTACAGGAGCCATCCCACCACGCTGGACGAGCTTCAATCGGCGATCTATGTGGCAGGTCGATTTCTGTTGAGACACTACAGGGTGTGATGGCAAATTTTAGTGTTTGTTTGCGCCACTTCCGTACAACGAATGGTTGACATTTTGAAAAGATTGTGATGTAGTGATTGCAAAGATTACGAGTTTATTTATGCATGCTGATATGAGTTGTAGAGCGCCATCTGGTGGTAGCTCTTGTATCTATTTCGAAAATTAGTGGATAAAATTGTTACAGCTTTCACGATAAACATACCGTTTGTTGCATTCTTCTACAGATCTTTGTTTCCGCGATATTTGATTTTGGAATCAGGGATTTTCGCTGGACACGCTGTATGTTTACCTGTGTGTAAATATCTGATGGTTCGTTTTATAAGTGCTTCTGTCAAGATGACCAATCTGATAAAGAGTCCTTTGTGTCCTCCTGTCTTTTATTACCATTACGATATCTGCCTCAAAAATTGGCTTCCCAACGTTGGGCCTCAAGCATTGCTTGGTTTTAAAGTATTCAGAATAAATACATATTGTTGGATGTCATTTGTAGCCCTGCCGAGGTTCAATATTTTGCAACGTAGTAAATTATGAAGATTTGATTTCAGTAAATGTGAAATATGTTTTATTTTCTTCTGGGTAAATGGTAAATTCACACCGGTTTTTTAGTATCGTTTCTGTCAAAGAATAAATCTATTTATTTGTAATTCTAGAGCATATTAAAAGCTATTTCGGTTTTATGATGTAAATGAATAATTCTGTACTTAAGTAAAAAATGCAACTTATGTGAGATATAGTTTGATTTTTCTTGTTTAATAAAAACAGAAGTAACAGTTATTCTGTTTTGATTAAAATCAAATTTTGATTTCGATTTATGATTTCCAGTATTCCCTTCATATATCTCAATTCAATTAGGTTTCTCTGTATAATTAATAATGGTGATCATTTATTAAACTTAATCGTTACATTAATTAGAGAAATCTTATTTTAAAATGATCCCAGGTCTTTTTTCGTCTGAGAATTTCGAATTGTATGTATCATTAATTTTAACTTTGGTTTCCTTTTGGAAGTTTTGATTTAATGATGATTATTTTTATTCCTTCACTCTACCACTGATTCTTCTATCTGAATTTTCCTTTGAATGGGAAGTGTTTTAAGTTTACAATACTTATATTATAATAGTGCTTAGAGGTTTCTAAGGGAAAAAAAAGTCATTCTTGGCTAAGGCATGTAAGGTGGATGAAGTAACATTGCCAACTAAACTACCCCATGATTATTTTTTATTCGTGTACAAAGAGCACTAGGGATGCAACATCGATAACAAAACATCGATGTTTTTTAACATCGATATTCAATTTCAAAACATCGATGCTAATAAAACATCGCCCCAAAACGATCGATATTTTTAAAGATCGATGTTTTAGAACATCGATTTTTAAAACTGGTTTAGTAATCTCTAACATTAATGTTACTTCGGTAAGTCGTGGTGTGGGGGGGGGGGGGTATGATTTAATTTTACTCTCTGATTGGGCTGACACAAATGACAAAAATTTGGTTGCTTTTGCTTTGGGCTACATTGATGACTCAAAATTCTCGTTGTAAATATCACCATGTTTTGCCTTCAAATGTCCAGATAATTTCGTGGTATTGCCAGAAGTTTTGAGGGACATAAGGCAAATATAAACTAATATTGCATAACTAATATGGCAACTTATATAAAACTAATATTGCATTTTGCCAATTGTCAGAGGTTTTGCAAAAATATTTCCAAACGGTACTTTTGGGAGGCATCTTACTAATAATATTAACGTCAACTTATATAAAACTAGAACAAAACAAAACTTAAATGGCTGCTCTCGTGTAGATACTATTTGTAAAATAAAACCCCATGGAAGGTTCTGGAGTGCCAGGAACATTCCAAGCGCTCTGATTGGTTCATTGGTTGTTGACTGCCATTTGTCTGTTTGCTAAGGAATCGTTCCCCCTTTTGTATTCGTCCTTTTTAGAATTCAGACTTACATTTACTGAGTGTGAAAATTATAGTACGTGGTAAATTTTTTTTATTATGGTACTTTTTCATTAAAAAAAAAACATCGAGACAGCGTAAAATATCGAGCACAAAACATCGATGTTAAAAAAAATATCGGCTTCAATAAATCGATGTTTAAAACATCGATGTTTTGAAAACATCAACATCGATTTCGCATCCCTATTTAGCACTATATCTTGCATTGCGATTCTAAAATTTAATGAAAGCGTAAGGTTTATAAAGTTTATAAGGTTTATAAAGTTTATAAAGTTTAAGGTTCATAAAGTTTAAAGATACTTTTTTTAACGGAAAAAAGATTTTTTATTCGGATCACATTCTTTAATGCAGGATTTTCCAAAGTGGGCGATACTGGAACGATCCGTTCAGGGGGGGGGGGCATTATATTTAAATTAAAACTCAGCTATCCACAGTTCTGGTTGCAAAAATTGACACCGATACTTTATCCTGAATCATAGGGTATGGTACAAAAGTTTTTAATTACATATCCTTCATCCTATTAAGTGGAACATGGGTTCAGTGTTATTATAAATCTGCCTACTTAAAAACAAAGAATGACTACAAATAGCTAATCGCGATGATTTAAAAATTCAGCTGACTGAAACAGAGCTGAATATTAAGAAATTGATAGCAACGCACCAAGTTCATTAGGACTAGTTTAATGTTATTTATAATTTTTTCTTTAATATTATCCTTCTTTATCTTCATTTTCTGTGGGTAATGCAAATGTTACCATAGTTGATTTTGATAAATAATTTTATAATTTCAAACTTCAAGGTGCCTTATAGACAACATCTTTCTTTACTATGTTGAAGGACATAGCTAGAAATATAGATACATAAATGGAAGGAAATTTGTCACTGAATCTTTCTTTGTTCGCTTAAGAAGGAAAATTCCCACGGTAATTTTTTCTGAAAAGGGGGCGGTAGGCGAAATAACTTTGGGAACCCCTGCTTTAAAGCATTATTAAACTTTCTCCATCTTACTAACGACTTACTTCTCATTATTAAAGTGTACAATTCATTAGTTTTTTTGTCTAATGAGGGGACACTTGTCTTTAGACATTCACCTTTTGTTATTCACCGCTATTTGTAATGGCTAGTTTATTATGGGAGCACCATATAAGTGAGCCAGCATTGCTCACGATGAGAGGAAAGACACGGAAACGACCAAGCCTTATTCGGGATTTGAACCCACGCCCACTTCGTGGCAGCTCAGAACACTAACCACTACACCATGTGGGCGGAATTCAATAATATGTTGTTGTTGTTCCTAACGCCCCCTGGCCGGAAGTTCCAGACCAGGTCCATATAGGCTTCGGGCTGAGAGATGCGTCTCCGGTTTGCAATAGCACCACAAGAGTTCGACTCGGCTATGTGACACCACAATTTTGACCCCAGGGGTGACATCTGGGGGGGGGGAGGACCGTACCTTCCCCACCCACTGACCTCATAGAAGGACTTTCCGGTTTACGGACTTAACGTACCCATATCCGGCCTTGAAACTAAGGTATTTAACGGCGTTTGTCGAAATTCGATTCGAGCCCCCTCAATACCGAAAGCAGACGCGCTACCAATAGGCTACCTCTGGCCCACAATTCACTTATATCTACTCAACGATTTATGTAACGGAATCAATCAGATTTATACAATCATGTGCTAATTTTGTAGCAGGAGTATCCCACTAATGATATCAGCATAACCATTTAAAGAATAAAATGGTAATCTATGAAACTCATTTTTAATATTTTAAGCCAATTAATTGCGCACTCAGGTATATAAGACAATATGAATTCTTTCTCATACCTTATGGTCTTAAAGAAGCTGTGCGTAGAAAACTTTTTTCGATAAAAACCTCCCATCTCAATGCCCTCAATGGAGCGCTCAGAAATGTTAATTACGGTTCTAACATTTCACGTTTCCGCAGGCTGCGAAGACATTGGCCAGCTGTCAGGTTAGACTGTCGATTTCACAACGCCGTTCAATTGCTTTCACAGGCGTCAAATGCCATAAACTTGCTCCCTGAATCGGCAGCAAATACTCTCGAGTGTATAATCGCAATAGATTTCCTTCTGCAGTAGATTCTAGGTTAAGGATTTGGGCATGGTGTTTTATGCAGCTAATTTACATATTTAATAATTAAAGCAGCTGTTGCCAATAGGGAAATATATCTTTACGGATAGTTTGATTAAAGTATGAAAGTGCTTCCAGTAATGCGAAAGCTCTCTAATTAAAGTAAACTCTTTTTTTCCCCAAAATACTAATCTTAACGCGATTTTGTTTTCCAAGCGAACAAATTTGTTATTTATTTTAGAAAACAGTATTTATTTTACATAAGGAATGTTGAGAAAAGTTCAGTTTTTTATAAAATCTTCCGAAAAGAGAAAAAAAAGTGCAAAAACAAAAGAATGCCTGTTATATATATTTCTATGTATTACAAATATAATTTTAAAAGCGTTATTCAAAGGGAAATTATATTTTGTTATTTGAAATAATTGATTTAAATATTGAAATGGAGATTTCAGTTGTATTTTCCTCTAAAAAATGCCGGACTGATACTATGTTTTTAATACCTTAATTTTCATTCGCTAAGTGACAATTACCTCTGTGCTTTAAGAATAAATAAATGATATCCGCGTCCAAACACTTAACAGATTTATTTATAAGCCCACAAAAATACAAATAAATGTTTATCAAAAACATTAATTGGTTTACGCTTGCTATTTCAATGATGTTTATCCGGTCGCAATTTTAAGGGTGCGAAAATGCCTTAATGAAAAGTTCGAATCGTTAAGAAAAGTTAATTTTTATTCGGGTATAAAGACTCATAAAATTTAAAAAAATATATTTTCTAAGGGCATGTTCAAACCCTCTGAATTTGAAGATTTCATTACATGAAAATTCCATCTTATAACAGAAATATTTTTTTAAAAAAATTATAAAATTTAATATAGATCCCGAAAAAGGTACCGAGGAAAAAAGATAACTTTAAAAAGCAGTGGATTAGTAAGGTTTTTCCACAACTGAAATTTTGTTCCCAATTCAAAACATTGGTCTTTAAACGATTAAATGGTTGTAAGTTTACATGATCGATAACCCGTTATTTCTTTTTTGAGGGAGGTTTATAACGTACAAGGCTGTGATACCATCAAAATATGTTTTAAGTTTTTAAATACCTCCAACAGAGAACCAACAAAGTTTATTTTAAATTCCAATAAAAAATACTATAAAAACATAGGGAAAATAGCATTTTAAACAGCTTGGCATACCTACAGATGTCAGGAAAACATTTAGAACAAACTCAAATTTGAATAGTTTTCAAACGGTAGCTCCCTTCTCAATTATTTAAGATTAAATTATTTTAGAAGCCACATAAATCCGCCAGACATGCTAAAATATTTCTACTCAAAATTCTTTCCTCTCGCCATGAAGTTGAACACTTGCCCAGTTTACTAAATCTTACCGCATTTATCCGTCAAAACAGTGTCTCTATGAAGTCTACCAGTCAAACTTACATTGTATATTGCACCAACAGTGCAATCGTATGAACTAAGTTTTATAGTAATAAACCTTTAAACAGGCTATACCAGTGCCGTTACCAAGTAATTTTTAACAATAAGCACTTGCTAAATTAATTTGGATGTCAAAATACATTCCTGTTCAATGATCCTTGTTGATCTTCATTCGGGCATTTATTGTCAACGTATTACCTGCATTCTTTGTGCTGTTCGTTTAAAAAGAAATAAATGTTATATGCACCCACAGATCTTCTGTTACCGTCTCAATCCGAGTCACAATCTTTTTTTTATCTCATGAATTCCAACTACTTAAAAAATTCTAGCTACTGTACGTAAAAGGAGAAAATGTTCTACTTTAATATGATCCTAGGGGTTTTTCTGTGTATCCTTAGCTTGGCAGCTGCGGTGATGATTCGGACTGTCGAACATTCTATTCTTATTTACACGGGTAAGCATGTTTATTTATTGATGTCCATGTCTGACCTTATTCAGCAAATAGAAATCTATAAGATGGAAATTTTGAGTCAAGTTTATATAATTTTATTAATTTACTTTAAATTTATTCAGCGTTAGAAAAAGGATGTTTATATAATTTTCTTGTAGAAATTTTAATGCCTTAATCACTAACATATCCACAGTTCTTATTGGGAGAGAGTGACGTTTCACGACTTTTCATTCCGTTACAGTTTTGACAAGTCTAATATTTAAGGTCTTCCAAATAGCCATTTGTGCGTGTTATTTGAACAAATATGTAAAAATTTAAGCGGAAACCTTCAATATTTCTTATTCAATATCATTATGCAACAAAATACAATCGAAAAGATGCAAAACTGTGTGGGAAGAGCCCTACTGATTTCTTACTCAGCCTATTGTATTTGTTATGATTGTACCTGTTTCGTTATGAAATATAGCAAATTTTAGAGAATCTATTTTGAAAAGTAAATAGAA
Organism: Dolomedes plantarius; assembly: GCA_907164885.2. Taxonomy (NCBI): domain Eukaryota; kingdom Metazoa; phylum Arthropoda; class Arachnida; order Araneae; family Dolomedidae; genus Dolomedes; species Dolomedes plantarius. The sequence continues at coordinate 27,341,510 of OU015501.1, read as the reverse complement.
TTTTAGAAGGAATGCTGAAGCAATATCATTTCCTAAAACATAATTTAAGAGCAAATGCCACAGAGATTTTACAGGATAAGGTTAGAATGGAATAATCTTTCACTACAGATGTTTGAAATACAGTGGAACCTCGATCTATCGTTTCTCAAGGGACCGATTGCACTTAACGATAAATGTGGGAAAACTCTGGATGTGGGAACATAACGAAGAAATATGATCATCGGGACTGGATGACATAAGCGACACATAAGGGGAAACGATGATCGGGAACGATCGATCGAGGTTCCACTGTAGAATCAAAATCTATCGGGTTGCTCAACACAGGTTCGAACTTTGTCGACTCATGTTTAGAATAGAAATTCAGTATTTTAGAGAATCTTTTTTGCAAAGTAAATAGAATTTCAGATAGAAAAATGAAGCAATATCATTTCCTAAAACATAATTTAGGAGCAAAGACCACAGAGTTTTTTACAAGATAAGGTTAGAATGGAATAATCTTTCACTACAGATGCTTGAAATACAGTGGAACCTCGATCTATCGTTTCTCAAGGGACCGATTGCACTTAACGATAAATGTGGGAAAACTCTGGATGTGGGAACATAACGAAGAAATATGATCATCGGGACCGGATGACATAAGCGACACTTACGGGGAAACGATGATTCGGGAACGATCGATCGAGGTTCCACTGTAGAATCAAAATCTATTGGGTTGCTTAGCACAGGTTCGAACTTTGTCGACTCATGATTAGAATAGAAATTCAGTATTTTAGAGAATCATTTTTGCAAAGTAAATAGAATTTCAGAAAGAAAAATGAAGCAATATCATTTCCTAAAACATAATTTAGGAGCAAAAACCACGGAGTTATCGATCTATCGTTTTTCAAGGCACTTAACGATAAATGCGGGAAAACTCTGGATGCGAGAACATAACAAAAAAATATGATCATCTGGACTGGATGACATAAACGGCACATACGGGGAAACGATGATTCGGGAACGATCGATTGAAGTTCTACTGTAGACTCAAAATCTATTGGGTTGCTTAGCACAGGTTCGAACTTTGTCGACTCATGTTTACAATAGAAATTCAGTACTTTGACTTTTCTGAGTGATAAATAAAAGTTAGTATAAATTGACATTGCATATTCAGGAGAAATTTTGAATCAGATGTTTAATTGAAGGAGAAAATGAACTTAATTACTGCCGAGCAAATAGAGAAAATCGCCATGATGTTCACATAAGAGCTTCTACGAAATAACTGTTCCAAGTTCAAGACCCTGCAGTTTTTTTGGGATGCATCGCATAGGATGATTATTTATATAGAGAATGTTCGTGAAGGGCGTAGATATATACAAAATTGGCAAGCTTGCAATTCCTAGTATACTTGGGATATATTTCTACAAAGTAATAGAGGCGTAATGGTAACACGTCTCACAGCAGAAATGGTGGGACTACTATTTTAAAGAGTAAAAAAAGGGGAAATGCTCAAAATAGGAGTTAATGGGAGAAAATATATTAACTGAATGGAGAAATTTATGCAAAAGCGGGAAAATATAGTGTTTATACGTCCATATAGTTTATACGTCCTCTAGGATAGCAAATTACCCCCATAACTTTATTATGTAAAAACTCAAACTGTTCCGTGTGGTAAATGACATGAAAAAGCATTTTCTAATTTTAAAGCAGAAAAAACTCAATTCCTTTACAATATATATCATCAAAAGTACAACATAAAATTTAAAGGATAGGTGTTAAAATATGTCGAAAACAACGTCATTTTTCTCTACAAAAAAGACTGAGATAAAATACGTTAAACTCTTCTTTTTTCGTTACTTTAATTTCAAAACAACCTGTCAGAGACAGAAATATAAAGCAATATTTTAAATTCCTAACTGTTTTCAAGCCCCTATACTTTTGAAGGGCACTTTAAGAATTTCTTTGAGAGGAATGTAGGTATATTCATCTCAAAGAAAATCCTATATTCTGTCTATAATCTGAAAACAAGGTATAAACATCAGTTTTGTGACAACAAATCTCGTTTACGTTTATAGACAACACGACAATATACCGCAATAAGTACTTCAGTAAGGCATGGCAAAGAGAACGTGTGAAAGCGTCAAAATTCTAAAAGCGAATTTCTCAAAATATTTACTGGCAACTGACTTATACCAACCAATCGAGGTCCCAATGAAAAAGCAGCCATAAAATTTACAAAATTCACTGCCACAAATGTGGGAGCCTGGACCGGTGATAAAATTATTATTTCCAATTTTATCATAAGTCCATAATGAGGGTGAAACCGGAGTCGGCCTACCAATAAAAATGCTTGCCAATAAAATCGATAAAATCTGACACATCTATGAGGTATAGAGGAACTGAAAAACAATTAATTGCTCTCTAGTCCACCGTAATTTACTCAGAGACTTTGAGCAGTATCTGTAGAGCGAAATTACTCTTTTAAAGTTTTGGATAACCAGATAATTGAAATCGTACCTTTTGTACAAGGATACCCATTTTTCCAAACTAAATGCTTATTTATAACCAATACGTTTTTGCGACAATAAAAATTTCCTCCTAATTATGAAAAGGAAAGAAATTTCCGACCTCCAAGAAGTTTCCAGGATTAAAATTAATAAGCTACACAAATTAGAATTATTTTCTGTGACTGGAAAAAACTGAATAGTAATCATATTATAATAGAAAATTCTTAAAATGCTAAATAAATATTGATGCATAACGGCTTACCCTATTGCTTAAAGTAATATTTACTTAAAGTATGAAGTAAAAAGCCTTTTTTTTACTTTGTCAGTTAGGCATTAAAATTCAGAGGCAAATTATCTGGGAATGTAATTACAGACGAAATACGTATTTGCTATAATTAAAAATAGCTATCATCAGCTTAACTGGTCTCCTTAATTTCAAAACACATTTTTGTAATATTTTTTATTTATTACTTGAGCTAAGCAAACACAGACTTTTTACCTACAGTTAATTAAAAACTCTATATTACTACATTAAAATCTTTGTTTTTTTTAGAAGAAAAGCATACACAACACAAAAAACACCAAAATAAATGGAAAAGTCAGAGCATTTATCGTTTATTAAGAAGTATTCAAATTTTTAAATGTATCTATATTCTAGAATATTTAAATCACGTTTCTGAAAATTGCACTCATGTATGAATGGATAAGATTAGGTCCCCATAAAGTAAAAGAGCTCGACATATTTGAGAAGCAAATCTATGCTCTAAATAGTGCATTAATGTTTATTTATTTTAGCAGTTACCTGAGTAAACGAAGTTAACATCCTTCAGTAAGTTGGATCCTTATAAATACGTAGATAAAACTCGTTGTAACATACACCAATAAATTAATGCACAGATTATGGCGTAGGTGAGAAATAGAAAAAAATAAACATAAACAGTTATACATGTATCTGTTTGTTCAAAAACTTTTGTTCTAAAATGAATAACACAATCGGTATTGTGAAATTAGAAAGGAATTGTGAAGAAATTAATGGACTTCAAAGAAGTTTAATTACTTCGCGACCATCGATAGTAAATACAGTAGGTCTTCTTGCCGAGAATAATCTTATGGGGACTCGTTTCTGATCTCAGAGTACACACAGACTGATAAAAGAAAACAAAGTCTCAATTAGCTTCTTGTAATTAGAATTTTTTAAGTGGAATCAAATTTCTCACAATATCATTTTAAATTTTACTGAAGTAGCTAAGTTGCGAAGCTAATGCAGTGGAATGAATCTGTTATTTCCCATGTTCATTACTTCATTCGGCTATAAAAATTATTGAAACCTACGACAAATGAACACAGGTTTCGAGTTTTATATGCTGCGTATGGCTAAAGAATATACCTTCTGAAATTTAGTGAAATTATTGAAAAGATTGGTTGATACGATTGTAAAAGGATAAGAAAAGGAGTGGATATTACAGTGAAACTTCTCTAGAGCGGCCAGTAATGGTTCCGAAAAAAGTGGCCGTTTTCAGGGGTGGACATTGAATAAGGGTAGCAGGCTAGAAAAGTGTCACTGTATATATGTGTAAGTGTTATGTATATGTATAAGTTAGATATGTGTACATAAGTGTAAGAATTGTGCGTCAGAGCATGATGGGAGTGATAAACTCAATATTATTTCACATTGATGTAAATAAAATATTCAATTTATGTTGTCATTTAAGCTAAATATATACTTTCGCAATGATTTATATCTTATTCACTTCTCGAAATCTTATTCTTTTCTTATTTCTTTCGTTCATTCGTTGTTATCTATTAATTCTGTCTAGATCAACACTCTAAGTGTCACACTTAGTCACACTTAGTAATTCCCATTTAGCTGCAAGAGTATTGTAAATGACAGTGGATTAGGTCATATCTAATCAAAAGCAAAGAGAAACTATCTCACAAACGATTAATTTAAAATCACACATGTTGCGTTTCGTTGCTGAAATTAAACCGACGTAACTGCACAGGCTAGATCGATGTGTTGTGAAGATATATTTAGTGAAGTACCGACAATGACAAATATTGTATAATTACACGGGAAATTTCATGAAGCTTGTATATTTCTGCTTTTGCCTGTAATTTATGTGAGTAAATATTAAAATGTTATGAATCAAATATGTGTACATTTGTTAAATAACCTTACGCTAAGTGAACTCACGTTGTTTTCGTATAAAGATATTGCCATAAAGGACGATTTCCTGTCTTCTTTCAAGAAGTGATTTTCATATATAACCTATTCTCAAATCCTAGGGCTCCAGAAAAATGCAACAATTGACTCATAAATGGAATGAAAAACACAAAGAAAATTTATGTAACATAATTTAAATTTATGCAAAAGAAAAAAAACTTAGATAGCATACACAAATTCGACGGAGAGTTTCGTGTGAAAAATTCTGTTACAGAATATGATTTGAAAAGAAAAAAGATGTAAAGCATAATTCTCTTAGAAACAGAGATATAGAGTCAGGTTATTATAATTTTTCAAATATGAACAGATGTCAAGAAATCAGTGTTTTGTTTAATCAACAGAAAAGAAATAAAATAGATTTTAAAACTTGCAAGTTACATAAATCAATATAATGTTCTGCAGTGTATGAGGATCTATTCAAATCCACAATGAAACCTGTGCATCATCTTCATAGTTCTTTATTTATTTTTATAAGTAACTAACCGTTTATTATATAAATACTAATAACGTCTAAATCGATAACATATATGCATAAAGCATATTCATAAAATTTAATAGATTATCGAATACCAAATCCTTTGGTTTCTATATTAACCGAAGGTTTAGCATACCTTTACAGTTAACAAGATATCTTGGTTCGATAACCGGATAGCTGGATAGCTTTTCAAACGAAGTTGAAAAATTATAATGCAATCAGTTTAATGATTTCTAACAAAAATAGCTTACACAACAGTCTCGTATTAATTGTTTCATATTCAATCCATTATTTTCACAAAAATTTACACAAGATTTGTATAATTATATAACAACCTGTGTAAAATAAAATTCATTTGGTCAGATATTTCAGACAAATAACTCCACTTAGATACTGAAAGTAATAACTCGTTAAGTTCTTTACGTTCATCAAGTTTCTGTTCCGAGGCAAGATAAAATTGCAAGTTAGATTACTAGTACTCTTACGGTAGGATATAACGCTTTTTATTTTCAGAATGGGAAACTCCAGCAAGTAGGCTTACAATTAGCGAATAAAAAGTAAACGCAAGTAAAGTTATCATTTCATTTGCAGAAGATTGTGGAAAATGTTATTAAACTACAAAATAAATCGAAGAAATGCAGTTATTTGGATGTGTTTTTAAATAGTAATCGATTGTAGCGGAAACGGCCAGATATTTCCTGGATGAGTAGTCTGTAATTATAAGCTCTTTTTATTTTGTTTATATATTCAACTAATAAGCGTTTTGTTTCTGATAAGAAGGAGGAGGCAAAACAGCGTAAAAGGAAAGCAAATATCAAATTCAGAGGAAACTTTTCGATAGTATTGATTAGCGATATGGGAGCGCATGCGCGTCAGCGTTGCCACAGCAACGTAAGATCATCAACAAAAAGGAAAAAAAAAATACCAAAAAAGAAATAGTGAAAAAGAAAAGAAAACTTCTTTTCGTCGTTTCAAAAAGGATAAGCGATAATATAAAGAAAGTAGGGACGAACACAGATTGCTAAACCTAGCTTTGCATTATGCATGTTTTCGAAAATTTTGTGACCACCGCATGTTTTGTAGTTTTAAGGCAAGCATACTGCAAAGTGATTTTTAATAGTCGGGAAATAACCATTTACACAATGTATTACGGAAGACATTAAATGGAATTTAAAGGATATGAGCAAACACCATTCTGAAAAGTTAAATGTAATTTTTTTCCTTTACTCATTGTTCTTCTCGCTAGAAGTAAACCTTTAAAGAAATAGCTGTTGGTTAATCATGCTTATTTGGCCACTCTAAATAAAATGAAAAAAAGAAACAAACTGGATATAATAAAATCATATTCGCTACTAAGCGTTTATATTCTCTAGATATATTACCAGTCTTTTGTTTCTCGAGATAAGGGAATTTAATGAAACTAAAATGAGTGATAAGTGATATAAGGAAAGATGGAATTATGTTGGTGCATATCCATATTTAAAAGGATTTAAATAGAGTATTTATCATAGTTATGATGTAGAACGTTTTCTCAGTCCCACGCTATGAAATTTTCAATTAGTGACATTCTATATACTAGAATTTTGAAGTGAGAGTTATTGGTCGAATATTGTAGTTTTCCTAAAATGAACGATTTACATGAAATTCTAAAAACAAAAACATGCTTCCTCATTAAGTAATATTAATGGAGCAAAAGTCGTTAATGCAACGTTAAATAATCTCCTGACCTTAATTTAAGAATATTAGTGCTTAGGCATGAATAGCGATAAAATTCATTAATTTTTTTTTTCATGTAGTTGTGTATGTGTATGTACGAATGCGCTTGATTTTTTGGTTACTCCGTTCATAATTTTTTCGCGTAAAACAAACTTGTTGCACAAAAATTTCGAGTCATTTAGTTCGTCTAGTTCACATAAGATAAAGAGAAACTTCTTAGATTAACTGCTAAATGAAGGCCTTATTTGAACTGTGGGCCAACTCCACTTTAAAAAAAAAATGGAGTTAGCCTCTCTTTCATGTTTATACAAGTCATTTCTATCTTATTTTAAAACTAGTACACCTCCAGCTTATTTCTGCTGCCAACAGAGGTCACCACAAATCAGTAGTCATTTTTCAACCCTCATCAGGCTTTAATCATCAAAGTGGTTTGAGACGAAATAGATGGTACGGTCGGGTTGGATCCGATCCAGTCTCTTATTTGATGAAGTTTTTTGTAGAAATAAGTACACAATAATCATTTTTGTTGTATTAAACATTTATGATAATATTTTACATGAAATAAATTCCTTTTTGTAGAAAAAATGACCAAGGAATTGTAATTTTGCTAAACAAGGAAAATCTCTTTGGCATTTACATAGAATGTTGTGTATAATATAACATATTAGGTCTAATATGTTATTTAGTCCACTTAGTTTCAGAAGTTAGTGAAACAAACTTTCCGAGAACAAAAATATAAAATAATATACTCTGACATTTTTGGTCTTCAAATTCGAAGTAAAAGATAAAAAAATAAAATTTTTTTTAAAATGACTAGTGATCACAAATAATGCTTTTCAACAAAGATACTCGTATTTACTTATTCCTATACCTAGTAGGGTGGTCTAGTAGGTCTATCTGGTAGGGTTCCTTGTCAACTCGATCTCTTACAATGAGAGGGGAGAGTACGGGAGGGGGAAGACACACCCTTGGGTCGTATCCGACCCCCACTGTACCGTTTGAGGGTTAAGGCTGTCCATCTCAAAATGAACAAAAATGGAGTTGCCAACTATTAAAATAAGGCTTTCAAATGCTCTCTATCCATTTAAAAACTTACAGGATAAACATACAGGATTAAACTCACAGGATATTCATTTCAGAATTCAATGGAAAATAAAGTATAATAAACTATTTTATACAAGGAAGTGTAAATTCATACTAACAAAATTCAACATTTATAAATTGACTAGCTGAAAACCCGCACTTCACTGCGGAGTACATTCAAAGTAAATACAATGGTCAATGTATGTAATTAAGGCCAATAAATATTATGCAATAATATGTAATATTATGCAATATTACATAACATATTATTACATATTGTTGCATATTATTACATAACATACATTCAAAGTAAATACAATGGTCAATGTATGTAATTAAGGCCAATAAATATTATGTAATATTATGCAATACATATTATAATGTAATTAAGGCCAATATAATAAATACAACGATGTATGCAACTGATGTAAAAAAAAAATATATATATATTTATAAAAAAAATCATAAGGGATATTTTTATAGACAAAATAATGTAGAAGAAAATATTCAAATTAAATCTAATAGAACATACTAAAGAATATAGTACAGTTAATATAGTACAGTTTGAGGAACAAATCTTTTACTGTTTTTAATATTTTTTGGATAATGTCCAATCGTCTGCCGCATTAGCAAAAAAATATTTTTTTGTCTATAACGTTGTCATGCACGCGACGATAAATTAATTTAAAGTACCAGAAAAAGAAATCACGTGATCAGCCTTTAATAAGTTAAATTCTAAAAATTAATTTTTAAAAATTCACCAAAAATCAGAAAATGGAGGTAAAGATTCGAAAAAGATTTCTTTTTAAAGGACTTTTTATGATCTTTCTCGTGATATAAATATTGCAACCCTCAAATTATTATTTTAAATGCAAACTTAAAAAAGTTACTAAAGCAGCTTAAAAATTTAATTTAAAAAAATCTAAGAAGAATTTTTCAAAAATCTTTCTTAGTGCACCCCTACACTATAAGAAGAATCGCCATGCAAAATTTCAGCCCTTTAGGTCCAGCGGTTTGGTCTGTGCGTTGTATGTCAGTCAGTCAGTTACGGAACTGTTTATATAGACTTTCCTTTGAAAAAAATTATTTTGAATTTTTTTCTTTAGATATATATACAAAAATTATCTTTAAATTAGAGCCTACTACCACCGGATAAAGTAAAAAAAGAAATAAGTTTTAATTCAATTAATAGATTTTAATTCCCAAAGGTACAACTTTGCTTACATCTAAGGGGAAAAATTTGTCAAGGGAGTCGGTAAGAAAAAAAACTTTAAGAGTTTAAAGACAGAAATCATAAAGCACCTACATGAAAGAAAAATATTTCAAATTGTTTTAAACATTTTTGACAGAATGAAGCATGCTAGATAACTTAGACGATAACGTTAACATACAGATCGGAAATATCTGAATTTACAATCTTTCAATTATACACTTTTAGGAAGAAATGTTTTGTAGCTTACAAAAGCAATATATTTTTAAGCTTGTTTTAATGTTTTATTAGGAGATGAGCCTTATTTCCTTTTATTCAGCTGTAATTTTATTTGAATATGTTTAAAATTTTGTTTATTTACGAATAGTTAATGTACAGCAAGTCAGTAATCGAGTGATACCAACTTTCCCAAGTATTTATCCTGTTGACTAAATGCAGACAAATATACAAATTATGAAACATAAAAGTGTTTGGAAACATTTTATAACTTTTGAAAGTGCGATATGAATTAAAGTTCGTATAACTGCAACTCATCATTCAGTGATCATCCAGTACAGAAACGGAAATTCGGAAAGAAAGTTTCAATGACATAGTGAGATAAGAATGGGGAAGAAGATATCCATCCCAATATTAAATATTCCTCCAATACTTGAAAAGGAATTAAAATCTGATCAAAATCAAAGCTTGTCAAGAAATATCTTTTTCAACTTTTTTCCAGTTGCACATTCATTACAAGAAAAATTTAGAACCGAACTTCCTAAAAGGTCCGATCATTTTTTTTCAAAATAAAAGCATTGAATTCAATTTTTTTTTGCATGGGCGCCGCAAATAGTACATCACTCTATTAATTTTTTATAATTAATTATGAAACCTTACATTCTGGGGTGGAAAGATTCTTTATATATTGTCTTATCTCTGTCTCTTGTTTCTCTCCCTATCTCTCAATTAGGGGTAATTGTAAACAGTGGGGCAATTTTTGTTTTGAGGCTGGGAATATTAGTTACATTGTCCTTACTACATCTTTTTAACTTGCTTCCATAACTGCAGAGTGTTGTTGGAATTCTAGCTGGAGAATTATTCTAATTATTTGTTAATATTTGTAATTGGAGCTTGCCTGCCAAAAAAGCTTGATAAATAGTTTTTGTAAGGCTAGGAAGAAATCCTTATTTTGAGAATAAATACAGCTAATATTGAACAAAAACAATACCAGGTTAAATATAATATTCTCTATTAACTGGTTATACTGTTATAGAAATTTATTCAAAAGATAGGCTCAAGCTAGAGTCAATTTACGATTACCCCACAAAGTTTTCTGAATGGGGTAACTGTAAATATGATTTTCGGGTAGTTGTAAATGCTGTTATTTAATAAATAATTTACTAAATAGCATAACAGCTCCAGAATATAATTCAATATTAATATAAAAAGGCAGTACCTCGCACTGTAAGTGATTTTCCATTATCTGGACCATCTTACTCTGAGGTTATAATTAGTGTAGTCAGGGATGTAGGAAATCCAAATTGCACTTACTCACAAGCCCCAAAACGTTCTGGAGTAACTAGAAATGTTATATTTATCAAATAAAAAGTAGAAAAGTTCTATTAACAGATTAGGTGCTGGCATCCTACAGCATTATTACATTAAGATGAAATAAACTTTGTGAAGGTAGTGGACCAAGCCTACCCGAGACGTAGTGACAGACTTGGGCAGATGAAGAAGGCTTGGGAATTAAATTCTATATAAAAAAAGAATTTCCCAGAAACTCTGCCAAAAACAATTGGACAAACTTTTTTTCTTCTTAAAAATAAATAAATAAATAAATAAATAAATAAATAAAAATGGAATGAAGAAATAGAAAGATTAAACGTTTAGCATTAATGGCGCATTGAAATAATTTCATGTAATAACACTTAAATTTTTCTCAGGTCAAGTTCGTGGAAATTTTCTCCCTCAAGTCAAAAGGATATATATATATATATATATATATATATATATATATATATATATATATATATGAGCTGGACCATGCAGTGACGGGAGTTGATTATATCAGTTCTAATTCATATTATTACCACTTTGAAAACTCCTTTAGATTAGTCAAAGTAGAAAAAAATTACTTCAAAATCAAAGAGAAAAAGGACAATTTTTCTCGGGTAATTCGAAAACTGGCCATTGATTGTCGGGCGCATCGCTAATGGAGTCGTCAATTCTCGATTATTCCGGCTTCGGACAAGTGACTGGCCAATGCTAGAAGTGGCCAAGCCATTTCGCTAATTGGCCAGACATCGGACTTTGGCCCGTAACATACACACATACATGTACATATACATGCCATACACAGACTATGTAACTAAAAGGTGCTTGCTCTAAATTTTTATTTAATGCCTACTCCAAAAATTTCCGATTTCTAACATAGAACAGCCCCTTTCTTTTAACATATCCATGAACAATATAATTTAGAAACTATACCGGCTCTCTAGCAGAGTACCGACATTTTCTTTTTTAAGTTGTGAGGAGGGTCTCTAATTTTGGTTTAATTTGGGATAAATTTGTTATACACATTCATAGTTCCTAAAAACCTATGCAATTTCTCAACTTATCTGGGTGGTTCTAACTTTTTAATTACTCCTATATTGCCGTTTATGGGGTGCATTTTACAGACTCTACCTCACAATCCAATTTTTTTTCCTGTGCGAATTGATACTTTGACTGTTTTAATTTAATGTTTCTCTTTTCACTATATATATATAATATATATATATATATATTCTAAATTAGGCTCAGTTACACAAAAGAGGACAAATTTAGGTATTTAATGTTCATTAGTTTTTAAAAGGAAAAATTGTCTTACTTCAACACTTTTCGGCAAAAAGTCCTAGTTTGTTTGGTACATAAAATGTCGGATTTGAGGGTCGCTTGGTAACAGATGACTAGGAAAAAACGAATATTTTTTACCAGTGTCAATAAGTCTGTAAACATTTCTTTCATTTAAGGTGGCGATTTCTAAATAGGGTCATCCTCTACGCTGATTTTTCTTGTGATGATTTGCTGTCTTGGTGTTTGTGTGTGAAACGCTGGCTGGATCGGGGTCATGCTGATTCTAGCGAGGCGAAAGTCCCAAGGTATTGAAGACAGAACGTCGGCCAGAGCAAGTGGTTAGGTCAAGGATTTAGGAATTCCTGCTCGTTGAAGCCCCGTGAGAAGCATTCAAAAGTCCCATACTTAAAACTCTCTTCCGCCATAATTACTAACGATTGCTGGCGATCCGAAGTGGTGAAATTCTCCTCGTTTTCAGGGAACCTCTGTCCCGGACCGAAATTAAAGAAAACAGTTGTTGTGACTGAGTATTTATTCCGAGCAGTTTATCCGTAGCAGTTCCTGACATTTAGTCCGATTGAAACTGAGCTAACAGCGACGCGCTAAAAGCGGGGACTTTACTACAGTTAGGCTAAGGGAGGACCTTATTCATCCTTTCAGGAATACTTAAAATGGATATTTCCCTTACTGACCAACAAGGGGCAGAATTTTTTATTTGATTAAACGTGACATAGTAGGTGTCTCCACCAGATTGAATTTGGGCTGTGGGGTGTGAATTACGTCTTTTAACCCTCATTTGACTCTGAGTCTTTATACTGTCAGTTTTGATATTTACAAGGACTATGTGGCAAAATCGGGTTCGGGCTGTTCATTAGTTGATAACTGGATGTATACATGCCTTGTTTATTATTAAAAAAGTTAATGAGAACCATCATATAGTAATTTTCTATTGGGTTAAGCTATTCTGATGTCCATATAAGGTAGTTTATACTTAATATGAACACTGAGTGAGGGATTGAGGAATGTCCAGTGCCTGGAAAAGAATGTCAGTATTTGTTCTAGAAGGCTAGTATAGTTTCTAAATTAGGTTGTTTGTAGATACGTCTAAGGAAAAGGGGCTGTATGTTACCAAAGTGAAATTCGGAATAAGCATAAAGTAAAATCTGGTAACAAGCGCTTTTCCGTTAATCTTTATATATAAAATTCCAGCTGCGTATGTTTTGTGCTCGCAAAATTCGAAAAGTAGTCGGTGATTGACTTGAAATTTTTGCCCACAACGTTGCATTGAATCTCGCGTGTTTTATATCACTATTATATGGGATATCACACATGTGACAGGTAAAAACTTGTTTTTTTTAAAAACAAGCGCCATCTGTTGGACATAAAATCAACACACGCTATACTAAATATTTTACATCAGTGGTAGTGTCATCTGTTAACGTAACAGATTGCCGCCGAGAACAAATACGTCTACGAACTTAATATTATTCAGTGTAACATTCAAAGCGAAGCAGTCACATACAAGTCCATCGACACTGTTGTGGAAGCGGAAGAAGCGGTTCATTATCCATCAGAATTTTTGAATTTACTTGATTTGCCAGGGATGCCACCACACGTAATGCAATTGAAAATCGGTGTGCCAATTAATCATGTTGCGAAATATCAACCAGACAAAACTTGCAACGGCACGTGGCTTGCAGTAAAAAAAATATATTGAGCAACGTCTTTACTTGATATTTCGAAGCAACAATGAAGCACAATCTGACAGGACCATTCAAAGGTGAAGATGTCCTCATTCCTCGCATTCCTATGATTCCAACGGATATGCCATTTCAATTTATAAGATTGCAATTCCCAATGCGATTGGCTTTTGCAATCACCATCAACAAAGCTCAGAGCCAATCTTTTGAACTGTGCGGTTTAGATCTAGACTCGGATTCTTTCTCACGTGGAGAATTACATGTTGCGTGTTCTAGAGTTGGAAAACCAAACAATCTCTATATCTGCACAGATAATGGAACAACAAAAAATATTGTATACCCACAAGCATTGTAAACTTAAACATATTAGAAACGTGTGCTTTCTCTCTTCTCTCTTTTCCATTTAATAAGACTGAGCCACAGCAACACGCGGCCGGGTACTGCTAGTATACACATAATTTCCTTTATGTTTTCAGTACTAATACTGTACTATGAAATAAAAAGAAAGGATTGTAAATTCCGTGGGTAAATGTTAAATCATTAAAATGTCTTTTTAAAATATAACATCAATAAATAGTATTACCGACAAATAAATCATCTGATGCCATAAAAACTTTATTTATTTCTATTGATCGAAATTAAAAGTTTTGAAATATTTTGGTATACTTTCACAGAGGAATGACAAAATAAAAAATACAGTTACTTAAAATTAGCTTTCCGTGTTATTAGACATTAAAAAAATTTTGAGAAAAAGAAATGTTTTTGGTGTATTCCCCATAGCACATGTCAATGGGTATAAAATGTTTTATAATTTGTCAGAATATAAATTTAGAACGAGAATATAAAATTTAGAACGAGAGATTTCCTTTCCTTTATTAGTCTTTCTTAATTTCATTCTATCACTCTATTTCACTAATATTTTACTGACAGCTTCTCTTCCATTTTGTTAACTTTTTCGTAAATGATTTTGTGTAATTAATCTGGTGTCTTGACATTTAATTCGTTCCCTCAACTGCGTTGAACAAAATCTATCAACACCTTTAGCTTATCATGTAAAAGTTAAACACTGACTTTTCTTGTTACTTATTCAGTCTCATGAAGGAACGCTTTAAATACCCTTTCTCTCTAACTATCCATAACTGACCTCGTTTATTTTAACTATGCTTAATCTCCTTTCCAATCAAAATTATAGAATTTTGCATTAGTAAAAATTACGAACTATTTCTTGTATTTAATACTTCAACACTACAAACTAATTGAGAAAATTAGATGTTTTTCAAAATTCTGCTGACAAAATTTTAGTTCGAAATTTCATTTCGAGAAACTATGTTTTGTGCAGTTGCATTTAACAGGAATTTTCAGCTAATATTCAATTTCTGTTTTAACAATTATTGGGAAAACAATAAGGGAAAATCGTGTAAAGCTGCTCGAAACGTTTCATGTAAAAGCAAATTCTACAATCTGCAATTTCAAAGCTCGTTGCATTTTCAACAGTAAGTATTCATTAGAAAAATCTTTATTTTTTATTAAGAAGATTAAACTGTAAAAATTTATTCAAACTTCAAAATTACAGCGCACTGCTCCAACAAATACATATTTCAATGATTTGTTAGCTATTTTTGTTTAAATGACCATTTAGTATTTTCTTTTTCTGGTTAATTCAAAAGTTTCCAAAACTCAAAAGAGAGATTTATTTAATATGTTTCAGATTTAAGATGTATCCAAAGGATTTCGTTGTCGGAAATCACCCTTGAAAATTATATTTAATTAAGTAAACCAAAGAAGTCATTTCCATCAAAAAGGCGTAAATTTTCTGAAATCCGTTGACAGATTCAGAGATGTGCATACAAATGTAAATATATCTGTACGGTTATGTAGACGAAAAACAGGTAATATTCAGGAATGAATATATTAAAGCATGTATTGATTTTGGTGAAAAGATATGTATAAACGTAAAAATTATTTTCCAAGCATAAATTTGAAAAAGGCTTAGCAGAATTAAAATCCTTTGAATTGCATATTATCTGTTAATTAATATTCCACAATAGCCCCCCAAATCCCACAGCAACATAAGCATAATAAATCAAAATTTAATTGGGTTCATATTGTTATATCTTTCTTCATTCCATACATTCTCAAAATAATCTTTGTTGTGTTAGCATTCTTTTGATTCGAATGTTAATCGGAGAACTACTATTTAATGGGAAGAATAAAGCCCGGAATAATTAATATATTGTAACGAGTCGAGAAAATTAAGGATTCAGAAACACTTTTAGTTTAATATTAACAAGAAAGTTTAATTAGACTTTGTGGTTTAAATTACACTTTCGTCTTAACAATAACTTTCGTCCTTGGAGATATATAAACTGTCATTGTGAGAGAGACAGAGAGAGATTTTGATTCAATCTTTATAAAAAAGTGAGAAAGTAACGAACAATTCTCTATAAGTGTCTTATAAAATGTAATTATAAGAATATGTTTAATAAGCGATTCTAAATCCAATTAGATTTTACAAAAATATTTTATGAAATACTATGAAATATTTTATGAAATATTTTGTGAAATATTTTATGAAATATATCATTTTAAAAAAGATATTTTAAACTGTAATATGTGTGTTTCTCAGCTTTTTATTTAAATATAAGCTTTCCAAGAAAATATATATAAATTTTCCAAAGAAAGACATTTATTATGTAACGTCTTTTTAAAAAAAATACTGTATAAAATATTAACATTTCAAAAACTAGGTGTTCTTAGATTGAACGGCGTAGTATGCAAAAGAAAGAATTGAGAAATCTCTGACTAGAAAAATGCTAAAAGAAAAATTCTCCATATCTTAACATTGGGTTTGAAGATCTGCGATTTCAACTGATGCATCGCCTTAAGTATTGTAAGCGGAACTAATTTTTAATGCAGCAATAACAATGAAATTACTGTGTTAGAATAATTCAAGTTTAAATTCCTTCTGTAATGTTCGTCGAAAATCTACCGCTCACAATTCGAATACTGTAAGTTCTTTTTTACTCTCATATTTTAGGTAAAAAGTCGCATCATCGCATTTTGAATTTTTGACATCTTTATGGAAGTGGGTTTTCATTCTTACTTTTTAGTATGAATAACTTTAGGAAACAGCAATAAACTAGAATAATTTAGATCTGCAGCTTAACATTTTCTAATAAACTTCTATTCCTAACAGGTACATCTGAAATTTAATTTTTAGGACTTTTCACCTTCGTTCAATTTCACAGTGTTTTATTTTACAAATTAGAGGAAAATGGTTACCAAACATAAAAAGTGATAAATAAACACGATATATTCACAACCTTTTCTTAAATTTCCTTCAATTTTATCAATGTTTTTCATTCAGTCAGCTGTATGTTAACATCCATTGGTGCTTTCAGTTAAATTACACTTTAGGAGGGTAAACAGAAGTGAAAAAAAGAATATACTAAATGAATAATATTCATAAATTGATGGTAACCGTTAAGTGTTTTCTACTACTTAAATATTTTAATAATGTTTAAACGTAATTTCCTTCATATGGAACATATTTTACTAATATTTTACTGAAGGATGTGAAATCGTACACCAGTATCATAAATCAATAATATGTTAATTTATGCGGCAAATTAATTTAATAAAAAATAAGATGTATAAATATGCTTTATGAACCCACACTTCAATTTTTTAAAATGTTCATTGACGAATTTACATTTACTTACTTCATTTTTTATTGTAATACATCAAAGAATACCATTATATATAAGATATAGAAGAATACAGGCATATGAAAGAAACTGTCGTACTAATTCACAAAGTAGAATCGGAGTGATTGAGACAGGGTGTGTAAAAAGGTCATTTTGTTACTCACTGGGAACTTTTCATACAGAACATCATTAAATTATGTAACACGAAAGAAAGAAATTCGGAAAAATATAGATTTTGGTTTAAATAGACCAGAGGGAAATTATTTTGTTAGACTGGCATCTATGGTTCCTCGTTGCCCTTGCATTACGCTCAAAAATCATATGGAGAATAGGGAGTTTTATCATCAGAGAAAAGACATATTTCTCTGAAATGTAGTAAACTATGATAACTCTAAATAAATTATGATAGTCTAATACTTTTATGATAAATAATTTAAGGATTTTCACTCTGTGATATATTTCAATACAGAGCTTTGTAAGTAAGAATGAAACTACAGTTAATTCCACTTGCCAGTTAACCAAAGAGTCGAATAATGATAATTCCTTTATCACACGTTCAGCAAAGTCAACAATATGCTTTCAAACATCAATAATTTTCCCTGATATCACAGATTAAGAAATGCTTTGAAACAGATAACCACTGAAGTATATAAATTGCAACACTCTCAAAATGTGTTAAAAATAAGTGAAACAGGAATTTTGGACGTGCATTCATTGTAATATAAATTATAATTAACACAAGTACCTAATAACTTTTAAAGCGTGTGACTTATTGGCACAACAAAATTTTTATTTAACCACCAAAAAAGATGGAAAAATGACAGCAGCATATCAAAGTTTATTTTAAATCTTTAAAATAAAATTTTAAAAAATCTGCGTAATATTTAACTTGTTTATCGTCAATAAATACAGGTCAGAAAAAGAAGAGTCGTAAATCCCGCAGATTTATGCATTGAAATAAACAAAATTGCATCATATAATCCAATTATTCTGAATTAATACAGAGTAAAAGATAACTTAAATTGTTTTATTCCATTATATCTAGTTTAATAAATGCCACTTACACAAGGGATTTCTAAGGGAAGCGATAACTGCAAAACTGAACACTTAGTGCTCAGTCTTATTCCAGTTCTCTTTCGTATAAATAAGATAGATTCTAAATACAAAGAACTTTTATAGATTTCCAGAGCAGTAAGAAAAAAAGCTTTCTTAAGAGAGAAAGAAGGGAGGAGCAGATGCATCGAAGATCAATGCGTTCAAACTATTGATGATGGATATTTGTAGTTCGATATTTTTAACATTTGTTGCATGTATCCGATAGAAAAATCAAAGATGTTAATCACTAATGTTTTTTTCCAATGATTATAAATCATAGTAAATTTTTTCTCAACCAACACCCTCATTTTTTAACCTTCTCGATGATTAATAAAAGAAATGCTTCATATCCCTAATAATTATTGAACTCCAAGTTTCTATTGGCTTTTGCAGTCATTGGTATTTTGGAAACAACGAACCAAATGTGACCTGTTTTACTTAAACACGAAGCTCTAAATTTTTGAAGCAATTGATTCTGACATAAGGAAATTTGAAATGGGTTTTCAACAAATATGATCTAAAGCATATTAATTTTGGACAATTCTTAAAATAATTCATTCATTCTTACAGAGCATAAACAATTTTAATACTGTGCCAAAGATGATATTTATAAATTAAGATTAAATATTCACTATACAGAAAACAAAATCCTATCTTTAAAGCTATATACATATGATCTTCATAGAGCTTTAAAAATCCTTTATATATATTCAGCAATTTATATTCTTGTCAATACCAGTTTACACATTAAATATTTTACTATTTTATTTGGGGCGCGGTGGACCAGTTGGCATGAGCAGCGGGCCAGTGATCTGAACGGTCCTGATTCGATGCTCGTCGCTGCAAATCCACCGCTGTGTTCATTAATGGTGGCCGGGGCACGTAAAATAGGTCGTGGCTACAATGCCCTCCAAGTACTCAAATTTACCTCTGGAGGTGTGGGGTCAAGGGTTCCGGTCTCGTCACTTGACTGGGTTCAAAATTACGGGACCGATGTTCTTCGAGGTCAAATCAGACTTCAGCCCTAGTGGTACCTCGCCTTAAAGTGAAACTGCTTACTACCCTTCGCCAAGGACCTAGGATTTGAGGACCTAGGTCCTTTGGACTTGGTGTAGGCTTTCCTTCAGCAACGGAATTGGAAACATCAACAACTGTTTTATTTATCCTACAACTGTTTTATTTATAGCTTCAACAACTGTTTTATTTATAGCTCAAGTTTATCTTCGACTGGATTTTAATAGAATTAGGCACTTCATGGATATTGATATTTATTAAATGATCATGCCTATCACACAACTACATCTAAGTAGATTATTTTTATAAATGGTGGAGCGAGATATTTATTTAATAATGAAAAATCTTCAAATAAAATCAGGGTTCAAAATCTATAGTTTTTCCTATCCTTATTTTTTGGTTAGTTTATACTCCACATTGCAAAAAAAAGCCATACAACTTTATTTCAAATTTTCCAAGGAAGTAAACAATTTGCCAAGGGGGATTTTTGGGAATATTATAACATGAATACTCCTCAAATATCACTTATCAAAAGTTATATGCCCCAGTTCACATTTCATACAGTAAGTTCCTTCTATTGAAAACAAAATCTATTTTAAGATCAGACTGAATTATGATTAATAGAGGAGCATGGAAGTTTAAAAATATGTGAATACATTTTCTGTAGTTGCTAATTTTTAACAGAAAATTCTCAATTTTTTGGATATTATATCTAAAGGTAATATCCACAGTTTTCACATCCTAATATCTTTAAACAAACAGAAACGTTTTGACTGAAATTTTACATGTTTTATAAAAAAATCTGATTACTTAAAACGACGTTTCATGTAAGTCATGTTACAGGTAAAGGTTCATGATCAAACAGACTCTTAGTTTTCCAGATGGTTTGGGACTAAATTTTAGTTAAAAAAATTCGAAATCAGTTTTAAAAGTTAAGATAATTGTATTTTAATGAAACTGCTGCACAAAATTTTATAAAATGCAAAGCCTCATGTTTCACATTTATGTCACATTACATTTAAGTTAGTTTGGAAAACCCTAGTTTTAGGAAAGAGTCGCTTTCATTACAGTGAATTTCTGATTATGTAAAACATGTAATATGGCACTAACCTACATTTATTTAATTGCGTAGTTAATAGTAGAGAACGAACAAAGTGGAGGAGCCAGTGGCGTATATAATTTAGACAGGGGAAGGAGGAAAATACGCGCATTACAAAACTACTGTACATAATGAAACTTTTAATGATTTACTGTAGATTTATATGAACAGCTTGGAGTTTTAGGGAGAAGAATCAACTTCCAAATCTCGCTTGTTGTATCACTAGGAGCTAAGATATTAAACAATTATGCACTTTGTCAGATCTTGATTCGGTTTTTTAAACTCCTAGTAATAATATTAGATAAACAACATAGTAAATACAATTATTAATTGTATGCATATCAATTGCAGATATTAGAGTTTTACACAGATGCTTTTGTTGTCTCACATGTCATAATTTATAATTTCGCTACACGCGTATTGTAACAATAGAGAGTTATAAAAAAAAGAGACGTTCTAAAGTATTACTCATATTTTACTGAACTATAGAAACTAACAAAAAATAATTAGTCGACGAAATAATGCAAAACTGAAAAAAATTATTATAGGCAATATTTTCGAAATTTCAATGAAGCAACATACTTACTGTAAAATGTTTTATCATAAAAGATGAAAAAAAGACAATCGATCACATGGCGACCAAAGAATAAGTTGAAAAAAATACAATAGGTCACATGGATCCTTGATGATTGACTGTTAAATTGACGTATTGTTGCTCGTGTCCGACGGTTTACTAATTTGGCCACTCTCTGATTTGTACAAGCAATATAATTTTACTTGACAATACCGAAATAGATTATTAACAATATTTATCAAAATTAGTGATTTTATGTTTTGAAAAAAGCACATATGTTTAAGAACGCGAATTAAAGTCAGAGTAATCATGAATATTCTGTTAAATAGTTTTTAAACGAGTATTAGGAAAAAATAATGCATTATTAAATTTCTTTTTTTGAAAATAATTATCTCAAAGAAAGTCTGTAAATTCTTTGAGACACCAAACTGTGCTGCAGAATTACAAACACGAGCGCAGTAAAAGAAATAATCACTGAATGATTAGTCCTTTTTGAATATTATGACACTTTGAGTCATGTATTTCCAAAAGGTACCATTACTGATAAACAAATCTGCTACAAAACATTTATTGACCCCACATTCCGTTTAGACAACATGTTGCAAATGATGACCGTCATGCTTCAAACCAACGAAATACCCAACAATTCTCCTACTTCAAACAGTTACAATTAAATCATTTTTGCTGCAGAAGATGGATAAATTACAAAATGACGACTTTCAATAAAAACTCGCAAATATGGACACGAGCGTAACAAGGTAAACATAAGCCAGTGGAATGCGTTCCAGTGACCCACTTCCTGATTATTAAGTACTATATAAAAGTATAACAATAACTTTAGTTTTCTAAATAATGAGAGCTTTAAAACTTGCATAAATTCTGTCTCAGTAATTGGGCTATTATTTTTCAGAAAGATGTTTCAGGTCAACTGCTCCTAATACACATGAACTAAACTGCAATAAAAATATATTTATAAATACAATTTTTGCATTTAATGGACATTGTTTCGTAAACTTCAGGGAAGCTTATCATGCAGTACTATATAAATTTTTTAGCATTTTTGGGTTTATTATCTATATCTGCGGCAATATGAAGCGGCAGAAGTGTATGTTAGTTTACTTAAAAATTGCCTATTCTTATAATAGTGATGTTGAATCTGGAAATGAATCAGTTGCTTTACAAAACCAAATATAAGCTATTATTTTGCTGCAAAGTCTTAAACTATTGCCGTAATACAGGCGCGAGCAACCACTGGCGTGCATATCTAATTTTTTTTGCACATGTCTCTAGTTCCTTCAACTATCCTGTTGGCCTAAAAGTATCAACTACTCCATCGACCATGTGTAAGTTACTCATGGATAGAAAATTGCATATAACCGTGATTATGTGAACCAGTCGAAGAATTTTAAATATTAATATGAGGTAATACTTACAAACTCTAAACTGATATCCGATAAGACGACGGTTATGATGAAATACGTAATTGTTTTGAGAATTAATTTAAAAACCAGTACTTTACTCATTTTACAAGCTGTAAATTAGGGTTAATCATTGACCCAAATTTACAACTATGGTCCACCAGCTTCTTACGATTTGTAACAAGCTGCTGCAAACTTATTACGAATTTTTGTCTCAGAATTGAATACTTTGCGCTTAGTAGTATTGTTAAGAGATCTTTTAATGTTTCAAAGAGAAGAAAACAGATGAGATGTAGATGAAATGTTTTGAAAATAAAGAGAGCAAGGAGAGTAAAGAATATACCCGTATCAACTTCAGTGTACCCATCATCACTATTTTGCTTCAGTATACCCATCATCACTACGTTTCAGTTTCAAAGAGAAGAAAACATATGAGATATAGATAAATGTTATGAAAATAAAGAGAGTAAGGAGAGTAAAAATATACCCGTATCAACTTCAGTGTACCCATAATCACAATTTTGCTGCAGTATTACCCATCATCACTATGATTCAGTTTCCAAGAGAAGAAAACAGATGAGATGTGGATGAAATGTTATGAAAATAAAGCGAGTAAGGAGAGTAAAGCATATACCCGTATCAACTTCAGTTTACCCATCATCACTATTTTGCAACAGAATTATCATTTTATAAACTTTGATAACCGAATAACTAATTCTAGGTTTTATCTCATACACGACAGAATTTACAAACTAAATACTAGAGAGTCTGAAGAGAATAACGCAATGATTTTCCCTCTGACTTTGAACCATCTAATGGCAACTGAAATCCCTCCCCTTTCTCCTTAAATGATCTAATGACTTCACGAGATCTTGAAATATTTTTCTGTTAACTACGGCGAATTCATTTCGAGTCTTTAATAAAGCGTTTAACGTACTTACCTACTAGTGGTATTACTGATGGCTCGGGTAATTCTAGGTAGTTGGAAAATTACTAGATGATGTGTAATTCTTGTGTTGAATTTCAACTTTTCAAAAACATTTAGCACAGAAATAAGTTGAATGTCTTACCTAGAAAAGAAAATATACAATTCAATATTTTATGGAAATTCAAAGACAGGGACACACAATTTTGCAAATGCTAGAATTCTGCAGTCTAGGAATGCAGCAATCCATTTGACTACCGCAAAGGAAAGTTTGTTTATAATGCTACGGTACTTTACTCCTCAGTTACAGTGCTAACTCCCGAGGATTCTTCCTCAACTCACATTTGTTTTCTTAATAGATTCAGTCAGCAATTAATTGACTGATTATAAGCCATCCAAAAATTTTGGTGAAGCTAGTTTAACAAGATTTTCAGCCTTTGCGATGACTTCAGGCACCAGTTTCGCGATTTGACGACAATATGTAAAATGCTGCTTTTTACGGTATTTCAAATTTGGAACGAATTAACTAATAAGAAATGAAATGTGTTCTATAAAAATTCCAAAATATTATCCAAAAATTTATATAAAAGCCCCTCATCCATATTGCTCCAACAATAGTTTTAAATTTCGGGTATAGTACCAATAATTTCGTTTTATGTTCTTCAGATATGAGAAAGAATATAAACAAGATAACCGGAAAGGGAGATAAACCGTCCGATCTGGAATATCGAAAAATTTTTCTTTAAAACCAAACACAAAATCTGACGCATCCAATCATAAATGTATCTCGTACTATCAGGTAAAACACATGCTGCTATACACTGACTGCTGACTCTGCCTCCTAAATGTTTCCTTCTTTTTCGTGTATTAAAATAAAAGTACAAATACTAATTATAATTAAAATTTATCATATAAAAAGTAATAGTTCACCTCAATCTTTGGGAAAAACAGTTTTATTACAGGAACTATAGAAATCGGATTTAATTTTTTCAGTCCTCCACGTGCCATGCAATATAACAAGTATGAGTTAGAATACGATCAAGGATTTCCATAATACATTCATACTGATGGTTAAGTCCATATTAAAGTAACATTGTTGACTGAATTTTCCAGAGTGCTGATACATACTTCAGAGATCATAGTTTTGAGTAAAATTACCGAAGGACCGAGTCTCAAACGAACAAAAAAGAATTAATCAATGAAGAAGCTTCTCCCAAATGTGACAGCTAGAACCCGGCAACCCTAAAACTTAAACGTACCGATCGTATAAGAAATGTAAGATATATAAAAATGATCCCTCGACCGACTGTACCATATCTTGAAATATTTTCTGCCAATTATGGAGAAGACATTGCGAGTCTTTAGTAAAATGTTTAACATACATGTGAACGGCTGCACTCCAAAGAATAATTCCAATTTGTTTATAGTCCAGTAAAGATGGTTGAAATCCATCAATGATGTATTTTCCCGCATTTTTTAAAAGATATTCTGTTTTACCTGATAACTGATTATTACAAGTACAGACATATACATTCATACCTCAGTACTCGTTTGCTTCAGTACTCTTCGATTTCGGTACTCGTCACATTTCAACGCGAAAAAAATGCTTCGGTAGACGACGTTTGCACGGTACTGTGAAATGTTGTTCTAAATGGGTTGTATTACAAAATTTTGTTCAAAAGTATCACCCTGACAAAGCTCTAGCCAATCGAAATGTGGACTTGTTTAATGATCAAACAATGTTTTTCTTCAGAAACATTTTGAAACGTAGGCAAAAGCAATTTTCTCTTCATAACTTTGTAGTGAAACTCTCTATATCTGAGTCTACAACACGGATCGATGGTGTTAAGAGCCAGAAAGGAGAAAGAATCCCTGTACAAGCGTCTGGTGTTTTATTTGAAGGACACTTTTCTTCCATCCCCTGCGACTGGGCAAGGTCGACTCAACCTTTCATCCCATGAGTGGGTCGATAAAATGAGAACCAAGAATGCTTGAGAACTAAACTCTGGGGATTTCACGTCAGGTTGACAACCTGACTGAAACAAATGCTGTATGGCACCCCAAGCCCACGGTCAAGAAAGTGGAGATGGGCACCGCCTGCCTTGGTCCACAGTGGACTGTTGCGCCATGAGTTTAGTTTTAGTTTTCCTTCCAAACAGTAACCCCTCTGCTCCTCTGATTATCCCATTAGGCCATCAACTCCTTTCAGTATAGGTTGAGTGGAGATAAATCTTATTCTATTTAGTTTAATAATTGCTTTAAATTATGTCTGTCTAGTTTAAAGATTTTGTATATAAAAACAACTCCATTTATAAATTGCCTAGTAAAATGTGAAATTTCTCGTTTCCAGGAACGAATTAATTCAATTTATATTACTTACGGAAAAAATTTTTTCGGTACTCGTCGTTCCTTCTGGAACCAATTAACGACGAGTACCAAGGTACCACTGTAAGTTAATAAGAAGTTCGCAAAGTACATTAGACTGAAATGGAAGATATATGCTTAGCGTATTTTGACAAGTCTGTGATATAAAACACGAAAATAGAATGCTGACAGTATATGCACGTTTAAGTAGAAATTTAAAAAAAAGTGGAATAATCGTGCATATATATGCACACATGAGTACATTCACGTTATCTCTCATATACAGAGTATTTCTGTATATACATAAATATACATAGATACATATTGTATATATATATATATATAAATATGTATGTATGTATGTATGTGTATATGTATGAATGTATATAAATATATATAGCGTTTAAACTATACTGCCAGATGTAATATGACACTTAGGTTGAGAGGGAAAAAGTTTATTTAGTTCAAAACTTCAATATATTGTTGGACCACCTTAGGATACAATGGATGTCTTGACTTTTCTGCTCATGCTTTCGTCCAATTCCTAGTATAAGTTCGCAAGATTTATCGACATTCCTCGACGAAAACCTCAGCCATAGACCTCACAGTAGAAAGCGTTCTCAGTCTGAGACGAAATTTCCGTTTTAGTTCCATAAGTCTTCGATAGGATCCCATAAGTGTTTTATAGGGACTCAGAGCCGGGCAATGTAGATTTTGTATGCTCGTTAAACCAGTCCCCGTCAGAGCTGAATGTTGTATGCTCAATGAAACACTGATACATTGTAGGAATTGCGCAATCATCTAAAATGTTTATATGCCTTTCAGAGTTCCTAGATGGCGGTAAAACAATTGAAATGACAATTTTTCTCAGCCAAAAATGGCCCAAACCCTCACAGATACCTCTCCAAATTTAACATTTGGGATAATACAGTCGGAAATAGAGTAACATGAAAATAACCTTAAAAAAATATTGCTGAAACAAAAACTAATTTACAAATACTGCTTTTAGAGAGCAAAGAGCACACCTGAAAAAAACACGCGAAAATTCATTAAGTCTTTTGAATCAGCGTAAACATATAGAAATAACATGCAAACCGTCAGTTTTAATCGCTCTCTTTGCGTGAATATATTTTGATGATTACATATGGTCCGTTTTCAAGACAGTCGCCGAAAACAAGGTAAAAAAAAACACTTCCATTAAAATTGGGTTGGTTGTTTGTGGTTTTATGGCGCAAGGTCCAAAGAGGACATGCTGCGCCAACATTAAAATTGGGAAAATCTGAAATTGGGTTGTTAAATAATCGGACCTGTAAAGGTATCAAATAGTTTCGTACACAGTCACATTTGAACTAAGAGACCGTAGTAAGGACAGAGTTGAAATGAGTAAGCACTCCCGGGAATTGCTTTAAAATATTTTCCCTATATTGAGAGGTAAACGTTATATCAATGAAATAGTAATTTTTGGTCCCTTTATTTTGAAACTAATTTTATCTTCAAATTTAAAAGCCATAGACTTCAGAACTGAAGAAAAATTTAAATTGGCCAAAATGAATTGTTGAGCATTTCATAAAGCCATGAATACCATCTTTAGAATTTTATCTGATTCATAATACCACAAAATTCTTTCCATATAAGTTGATTAGTAAATTTTTCATTATTCAATGATACATTTTCACAATAAAGGGACAGATTTTTTAGTGGTTATGATGCCTATTTATGCATACTTTCTTGAAATCACTAAGCAGGAAGGAAATGTTGTTAACTGTGCAAAATACAGGATGATCGATTGGTCATCAATCCAACGACGGGGGAAAAAGTTTCATCTCGAATGATTTCTCCAAAGCAATAAACTAGAGATACTCTAGAGACCCAAATACTGTCTGTACTTTACAGATTAACTTGTGGCTGATCTGTTAGCTAATATTTCAACGGATCTGTAGTTAAGCAAAGTCGTAGGGAAGTCACTACAAACGCTGAAGTGTAAGATATAGTTATATAATTTGAATGCCTGGTTTATTTGATCATTTTTAAACAAATCAATAGTATTGTTTCTTGCAAAACACCATGTTTTTTTCCAGCTTGAAGGAAATGTTATGTTTTTCTATTTATTTTGTAGGTTAGAGAAAACTAATGCAACCTTCACTTAAATGAAAACTGGTAAAAAGGACATTTAATTGTTAGTTTGGAATCATACATTCTTCGCATCTGTAGATGGTAAAAATTGTAATTTTTTAAGGCACTTACAATATTTAACAATCGAATTTTCTTATGCCATAAATTTCTTGACTCAGAAATGTAACTTTACCGTACATAAATATTTCCTTCGAATTATCAAGGTAAAGTAAGGACCTTCGGTAAAGTAATCTCTACCGAAGGACGATAAAAATTATGTCCTTTGAAAAGAAAAGCTTTATGAAGTTAAGAAATTTAAACTTTAAAGCTTAAGAAGTGAAATTTTAGATTTGTTTTCCCAAATAAGGAAATGCAAGGTTTCCACTATAAATAGTTAAATGAAAATAAAAAAGAAGTGATAGCTCTAAAATTGTAGATTTCAAATCCATTTTATCCAAAAATATTGGTAAATGGGAAAAAATAATAGTATTCATTTGACTATGACCATTTGATGGAATGGCCATAAATAAAAATAATTTTAAAAAAATCATAAAATCAATACAAATAATAGTGCTTCAGTCTCCTGGTGGCGCCTCATAAAATTTATGTAACATATTTATATTTCACAGCTTAAATATCATTATAAAAGGAAACGTTTACTTGCAAGGAGAATAAAGTAAAAAAGTTTTTATGAAAATATCACAGAGACTCCTAAAAAATTTAAAATAATTATCTTTGAGTTGTTAGGGGAACGTAAAGTTTTTTTTATCATAATAATGGTTTTTGATCAAAAATAACCATTATAAAAGGCAATTTTTACCCATTATTGTTGAAAAAGTTTTAAAGAATGTTTTATTCATAACCGGGCATCCCGACGCTCATTAGTATGGCTATGGGATAGAGGGTAAATGACGGTCAAATAACAGAGTAGCAGTCACAGAGGCTCCAACGCCAATGATTTCTGAGGTATTCTATTGCTGGGAGTTTTGTAAAAGCAAGTGACTTACTTTTCTAGAACGACAGCGGAGATAAACTGTGGGGGATGGAATAACAGTTCCTAGTATTACATCTTTATGTAAGTCACCAAGTTCTGACACTTCAACGCCCGAAACAACAATGGTTTCTTTCCCAGAACTACAAATGTTCGTTACGTATGGCTTATTTTCACCCCACGCGTTCGGTAAGACCTCACGAGCTTTTGACATCAGAATTTCGATTTACATACATCCTTTGTTTGCACCACTTTAGCAATAGATGTTTCAATTATTTCCCGAATTTCATTATACAGTAGTTTACACACGAGAAAATTTCATCACATAGATATCTTCCAGTTTTTAAGCATTTTGCTTTTATCAACTTGAAATTAATAATGATAATATTGCACACCATATTTACACAAAGTAATTTAGTATTTTTTTGGTGTTTAGAAAAATATAGATATTTCATAAACTTTTTTATTAACAAATATCTCCTTTGTTCCACTCACTATCACGTAAGATAGATACACATGGATTTTTACATACACGTTAGACCCTAAAATAGTCTTTAAAAAGATAATAATGATCTTATAGATAGATTAATTTTTTTATATTCGTATGAAATTTTAACCAAACGCAGTTGAATCAAGAAAATTGATTCAAAATAAGACTTCCTCGCATCATAAGGATAGCTTAAATGGTTAGAGTTTCCATTTCGAGATTAAATGGTCTGCGGTAGTTGTCCCAACCTAGCAGAAATTTGTCGTAAAAGATTCAGGTAAAAATCCCAGTATCAAAGTTACTTGCATTTAGTTTTAACGGTATCGATTTTATTCAAGGCCGATTAATTTAAAATCTTCACTTGATATTTTTTTCATTTATTTCATTCCAAAATAAACAGAGGGGACTTTTGTAATCTACTTATGATCCAAATTTCACTATGCGTATTCACTTTGAATTATTGAAGCTTATTTAAAATTTTCAAAGCTTTCTGTTATCGGAAGACTAAGTTTTAGCCCCAGTGAACATCTCTATTCCATTTCATTAGCGTAAATGCTTCTAAAATTTTTTATAAAACTGAGTATATTTTAATATACGTAAAATTTATTTCCATCCTTTTCTATTGTTAACAGATTATCGGTGAGGGTGCTGGCTGTTGGTTCCAGAATCAAAAACTGCTGTTGGTACATTTGTATCCGTTCCGCATTACTCTAAACTGCTGGTTCCGGTTTGTTTAGACCAATAAGAGAGAACCATCCTAAACCAGCTTACTAGTAAACCCAGAATATTTTAGCGCAGAATTATGTTCCTCCATAACGGTCCTCCGGAATGCAAAATTTCAGACACTAAAACCATCCGTCGTCGCGAGTTATAATTTTGGCAGCGCACCAAACCCAGTCTGTATCGCTTGGGCAAGCAGTAAACAGTTGAACAGAAAAGTACCAAAATGCGTCAAAATTTTGACTGACTGACACACACACACAAACACACAGACACACATATATATATATATATAGTATATAGTATATATATATATATATATACATACGTACATATATACAGATACATATACATACAAAAGAGGTAAGCAACGATATGTAATCCTACGTTAATAACCCGCGGAAGTTTCGCTAAAGGAGACAACCTGATTTTTTTTTTCCTTTTTAAATTTGCAGTGTCACAGATAGCATATCTTTTAAGTTATAAATTACCAAAATATGTAAAATTCGGATTTTACAGATTGTTAAATTTACTGTATGGTAGATTATTTTAAAATAAAAGTCATAACTACATATGCGATATAAAAGAAAGGTATATTCTACAGAAAGATAGATAAAACTAAATAAAGACGCGAATTAACAAAAACAACAAGTAAAAGCTATAATTTCAATTTGCTTTTCAAAACAAAAGTCCAATATCATTCTCAGTCATAATCTGAAAAATAAGTTCATTTGAGAAATTTATAATGTGAATTTTAAAAAAAATAAGTTAATTAGGAGCTTCAGTACAGTATGTACATAATTGTTTTACTGATTTGTAATTTTCTTGCATATATCTAATACCGTTTACTGAATAAAATACTGAATAAAATACTGAATAAAATAACGTTTACTGAAAAAGAAAGAAATTGTAATTCAAGAATACGTACGATGAATAAAATGGTTGAATAACATAAAATGATTATTAATTTATTTGTAACCTTACAAGTAACAGTTTCTACTGCATATTTTTCAGTTTATACTAATCAATTTATTTTTATGTTGATTAAATGTGTTGAAAAGCACTCAAAATCATCTTATTATTATAAGAAAATATATAAATATTTATGAGTAGGACCATTAGATAAGTGTGGTACCATTACACAAATACAAAAAGGGAAAATAGGCGAATACTTGCAGGTAGGTTTACTCGTTTTCGTTGACATTCAGTTGAAATACCCATTTCTAAAATTCTGAAGAAATATTCCCCAAACAAACCTCCACTAAATTGACCACGCTTACATCCCCTGGAACTAATCACGACTGGCCACCTGCCACAAAAATGGCCGCTATCGATTTTTAATTACGACTTTTACAGCCCCATATGAGACCTTTTTACCATGATCCACCATTTCCCTGCTCTGTCAGAAGAAGGCAGTATCTATATAGTGAATAAACTAAGAAGAGAGGCGCGGGGGAAGAAGCTTAGAGCACGTAAATATCGTATGAGCGAACAATGTTTTATAGGAAATAACGAGGAAAAAGTAAATCATGGAATGAAGAACAAGAGGTGTGAAGAGCGAGTAAAGAAATTTATTGCTCTCTGTTTTCAGAGGGTAAAGCTTTTACTGTGCATTCAGTCTGTCACGCTTGACCTAATTTAGCAATTGGATTTTTCCTCCCCAAGAACGGCAGATGGTTGGTAGCAAAATTAAACACTAGTCAACAAGGGTGTGCATTTTAATGAAGCCTCGTTCCGTATACACGGATAATAGGGATTTTTCAATACGAATATTGCATCAAAATACGACCAAACTTGATTTGCTGTGAGTTAAATGAATTTAGCGATGTCAATCTAACTTAATGAAATTTAACCATTATGCACATGGAAGATAGGACTATATGTGCATCAATAGTCTCTAATAATTTAATCTAACGCATAAATATTTATCTTGCGATAAATAATGCCACCACTCTGTTTATGACGTTATAATTTAACTCTTCACTAAGAGGAGTTCTGTATTATACCAGTTGTCTCTAAAAGCGTGAAATAAATCATACTCATATGTGCGTCCATGAAAGTTATTTATTTACCAGTCATGAATGCAATGATTTTCACAGATACGAAACTGGTTTAAAATGTCCTTATCAATGAACAATTGACAAAATTAAATAAAACGGAAATTTTATTTAAAGAAAAATCCAAAAACCATTAATTAGCATCTTCAAAACTTGTATTGTGCTCTAAAATTATTTTTGGATGATTTGCTAAATACTTTTTGGTAAAGAAACTCTTCTCGTTGCACTAAAGAAATATCATCCTTTTTCTTAAACATTATGATAAAGTATTTTGTAAGCACCCATTTTTAACAAAAGATTACTTAATAAACGCTTTTCTGTAACTTATTTTTTTTTTGTTTAAAGGGAAGGATTTTGGGAAATTTTTGTTTATAGGGAAAGAAGCCTTTTATTTACTTTAGAAATTGTATAGCATAACATGGTCATAATAACATGCAAAAATATAAATCATACGTTGTTTTATCGACGAACTTTTTTTTTCAAAGCAGGAGGTAGATAAACATTTATGAAAATCTGTATAAAATTTTTCAAATTTATTCGCATTTCATTATGATTTGAAAGCTAATTCACAAAAGATATACATTATGAATAAATGTTAATATACATCGTAAAAATATTTGATTGTATCTAGTAACTCATGAATAAAATTTGGTATCTTAAAATTGCTCCAAATAATGTTTTTTCCTTTTTTTATCGGTAGCACAAGTTTTATCTGTAGCAAGTGTATTGAGCAATCACCTTACAACAAAATATTCCTCTTTCCTCCCTCCATTAAAAAAGAGTAACAACAATTTATTTTTGAATTCGATTTTCCACTACCATCTATCTCGCGGCGAAAGTGTTCAAACCGAGAAAATCTCATAGTAAATCACATTTCAGCAACACCCCTACAACAGATGTAGAAAATAAAATAGAAATTGTAATTTCTGTTTCACATGCACTACATATAGCATAGTCTTTTGCCAATGTGGTAAGATTCGCTTTGAAATTAAGTTTTAATTAGAAAATTGAAAATATAGGATTCTTAACATATCCAAGAAAAATCGATATAAGGTTAGTTATGTTTTTTTCCCTTTTTTTTCCATTTTAACACTTTTGAAATGCATTTTTTTCGTTTCTTAAAAACATTTCAGCATTACGAGCATCTCAGATGTTTCAACTGCAGGGTCCACGCAGGCCTTTTTTCCGAATGGAAACTAATAACTATAGTAATGTTAATAATAATACTTTTTAAAATTTATGAATAATGCAATAAATACAGCTATTTCAAATATTTGAAGTTATTCGATATATTTCTTGCATAAGGAAAATATGTGTGTTTGCTGTAAACATGATTCTTTAATAATTATGTCCCTTCTTACTGTTAGAGAAAAGTAAGTTGTTCTCGTGAAGAAAATCTAAACTCGCTTGATATGATATTCTTTCTTTACAGATAACACATTTTGTGCTCCTGAATTTAAAGTAACTCTTCTTCCGTGAAGAGAAACATAGGCTTTCTAAAAGTAAATTCATCGCTCTTAAAAGACAGTCTTTGAAATTTCTAGTGTAACTCATTTTGGCAGTCATATTTTAATCTATATTCTTTAATGAACAGATTTAGTTGGCTAAGTAAATAATATTTGTTTTTAATTTGCGTGATTCATTGATTTATTATTTTTAAATAAATGTACATTGTTATAAAATCCCGCACAAATGAACACTTGTACAGGGAAGAGATAAAAATTAGATACACCAGAAGACTAACGAGTTTCAAGAATCTGTTGATGAAGAGAGTTTGCTGAAAAAAATCATGAAACAAATATTCATTAAAATGTGTTCATTAAAATTTTTATCAGTATAATAGTAAAGGTATATATGGAAGAGAAGCTTAAAGTTTTCTTCCATATATACCTTTAATTAATCTATCAAAAGTTTAACTAAAAGTTCAATTTTAGTTAAACTTTTGATAGACTCACCTGAGAACGTGAGGACTTTTTGGTGCACATGAAAGCCATTGCTCATATGAGAGAGTTTGTTTGATCTTGCATTGATAACTTATGATATATACTCTATATTTGATTTTTACAATGATAATTTGGTAATTCTATTCAGTGATATTTTCTTGTGATTGGTATTTTCGTGTTTTTTTTTTATAATACCTTTATAAAATTGATATTTTTATTGTTATTCGTAGTGAATTTTTCATAATTAATATTTTGATATTTTGATAATTGATACTGTGTAATTTATTATGATAATAATAAATGGGGGGGGGTAGTTGTCATGTCCAAGGATGAAAACTAGGTCTAATTAGGTTATTCAATAGGGTAAAAAACTAAGTGAACTAATTGGAAATAGTAGTTAAATGACATAAATAAAAGAGATAATGATAATAAAAGTCAAAAGATGGCAGCATTTGCCCGCTTTTCAATTTAATATCTCAACCTTGGAGCGGAATCATCCGAGGTGTTGGCGTGGCGGCGTCTTTTCAGAACATTCGAGGAGGTTTTTTCAGGGCGCGTTTTTGCGCGCTGGGAGAGAGCATAGACAGAGCGATGCAGGATTTGAGTACTAAGCAGACGTGTCTGTCACGGGGTGAGTTGATTAGCAAAATGATTAAATAGTAAATGGAGCTGGGGGCTCTTTAAGTTGGGAATAAACTGTGTTTAGAGGAATCAAGGAGTTATTACTATTCACTCGGACCACCACTGCACCCTTTGAGATGAACTGTACGTATTTTACGTTTCGACACACACACACATACACAACACACACACACACACACACACACACACACACACACACATATATATATATATACTAGCTGAAAACCCGCACTTCGCTACGGAGTACATTCAAATGAAATACAACGGTCAATGTATGCAATTAATGCCAAAATAAATAAATAAATAAATAAATAAATAAATATATATATATATATATATATATATATATATATATATATATATATTATAATATATATATATATATATATATATATATATATATATATATATATATATATATATAATAAATACGACGATCAATGTATACAATTGATGTCAAAAAACAAAAATATATACTTATAAGAAAATCGTAAGTGATTTTTTTATAGACAAAATAATCGAGAGGAAAATATTCAAATTAAATGTAGTAGGACATACTAAAGAATATAGTACAGTTAATATAGTACAATTTGAGGAACATAATATCTTTTATTGTATTTTAATAGTTTTTGGATAATATCCAATCGGCTGCCGCATTAGCAAGAAGAAAAAAATATTTTTTTGCCTATTTGGTTGTTATGCACGTGACTATAAATTTATTTAAAGTACGACAAAAAGAAATCAGGTGATCAGCATTTAATAAATTAAATTCTAAAAATTAATCTTTAAAAATTCACCAAAAATCAGAAAATTTAAGCAAAGATTCGAAAAAGATCTCATTTTAAAGGAAGTTTTATGATCTTTCTCGTGATATAAATTTCATAACCCTCAAATTATTACTTTAAATGCAAACTTAAAAAAACTTACTAAAACAGCTTAAAAATTCAATCTAAAAAAAATCTAAGAAGAATTTTTTAAAAATCTTTCTTAGTGCACCCCTACACTATAAGAAGAATCACCATACAAAATTTCAGCCCTTTAGGTCCAGCGGTTTGATCTTTGCGTTGTACGTCACTGAGTCAGTCATTCAATGAGCCAGTCAGTTACGGAA
Source organism: Dolomedes plantarius (assembly GCA_907164885.2). Lineage (NCBI taxonomy): Eukaryota > Metazoa > Arthropoda > Arachnida > Araneae > Dolomedidae > Dolomedes > Dolomedes plantarius. The sequence goes on along the minus strand of OU015501.1, from coordinate 27,305,540 downwards.
CTGTTTTATATATATAGATATAACTCATTCTTTAAAAAACTTTGAGAATGACCATACAACAATGTGACTTACGCCTTAAAAGAAATTTTAGTTCAGCACATCAAATATTTTATTTATAGTTAATAATAGTAGCATTGCATTCACAACATATGAAGAAGTTGTCTTAAACAAATTTGCCAATTGTCCATAGACACAATCACACCCAATGGTCCTCGGTCTGATGAAGAGCTATTAATTAGTTTGAAACTAGTACCCATCCTTTTACTTTTTATTGTGGATATAGGAAGTTATGTGCTCCAGATATAAAGAACATACTTTAAAACGATATTTCGAAGAATAGAATATGAGCTAATGGATTTTTACCTATCTCCGTTTCAATGAAAATGGGTTGAAGTTTAATAAAATAGGAACGAAAATTTCATCATATTTTTAAATAATCGAAATTTATTGAAAATATCGGAAGAAAATTATTTTCCGCAGCAAATAAATTACAATCCTATAATATTTAGATCAAAATCAGATTAAAAACGAAAATCTGCGTAAAGTGGGAGTGAAGTTATTGGAATCCTGTATGAAATCTGCAGAATGAAATCCAGTATGAAAACTGGAAGTTTTTAAGGAAAACTGAGTGCCTAAAATTTTAGAGATAATTTCAGTTTCAAGAAACAAGTGCTCTCTTCATTTAAATTTTTCAATTATACTGCATTATGCAATTTGTCTTTAGCTTTCTATGTTATATTGGAAACTTCTCTGAGCTCAAAACAGACCAATTTTTTATCAACTGTTTATACCTAGATGTCGATTACTATTACAATATTTATTGGATCCAAATGGTTTCTGCTTCCAATTACTAGGTTGCACAATTAAACATGACAACACACACAGTGTGCTGACAGATCCAACCCAATTTTTAACAGTATTTTTTTTTCTCACAAACAGGTTACACAAGAGCAAAAGACTAAAATTAGAACCATCTAACTCAGTTCTATTAAGAAACATATTTGCTTTAAAATACAACATAAAACTCATTTGTTTGTGTTTTATTCTAACAAAATTTCGTTATGGATAGAATAATTACAAAACACCATTAGCGAGTTGATGGTAGAAATCAACTATAAGCCAATGAAAATTATCTAGAAAATCATAAATTTTAATTTGAAATAACACATAATATTTCCCTAAGAATTTCTCATTTCATAATATTTTTCTGGGAAAAATGTTATGAAATTTTCTTTAGAAAAGTAATTAGGAATTGCACTGATGTTATTTCGAAAGAGATCGTTTAACTATCTAATACTATCAGCGAAAAAATGCTGAGAAAACATTACTCCATCAACCCAAATATTTTGAACGGATATTTAATAGATATTAAACTGAAACTACCCCTGAAAAAAGAAGATTTCTAAAATAAAGGAAAAAAAAACTTTTTTTTTTTAATTTACGCTTTTCTCGAGCCACTTGAAAATTACTGATGTCATAAAGGTTAATTTATCTTCCTTAATTAACGATGAGAATATTTTACTGCTTAATTTATTCATTTAACTGCTTAATGCTAAGTTTAATTTTCTCATTCCCAATTTCTGTTGAAGAACAGATTTCATATTTTGATATCATTTATATTCTCTTTAAAATATCTTCCAAATTAAACACTGAAATAGCCTGAAAATAATACATATCTGAACATTTTCAAAGATATGCTTAAATATATATTACGTTAGTTTTTAGTTTAGGAGAATTATTTTACTGGTGGCAAACAAATGATTTTTACTACCGAAACAGTAAAAAATGGAAGAAAATATTTTGAAGAACTGTGTCTTTTCAATAATGGGTATATACAGGTGATGATTTCGTGGATTTAAACAAAATGTTCAGATTTAAATTAATTATCTTTTAGGAATATATGTGTTTTTAGGGACCTATCAAATTTGTTGTCCTCTTAGTTGCTTCGCCTATCCTTAACAACTACTTTACTTCATAACATACTAGAAACTTGAAGAAAAACAAAGTAGAAACACGCAGCTTTTTGAAAGGCTGTGTGTTTCCGCAATAAAATCCACAATAAAAATTGTGGTCTAATTTTATTGGGGTTTTTAAGAAGCTGTGGGTTTTTATCCTATGATTCATTCTAATGGAAAGTTGTATGGTCTTAGTGTGGCGTTGTTAGAAATCTTACCTGTCTGGAATACAGGACTCGGGTTTCAAATCTCTTCAGGTCTTTTAAGGTATTTTCAATGGTTACTTTTCTTTTTTTCAATGCGGAGGCACTTGTCGCGAAGACATTCGCCTATAATTCGCCGCAGTTTTGCTGGCCATTTTATTATGGGGGCGCCATATAGGCGGACCAGCATTGCCCCCTATGAAGGGACGACACAAACGGAGGCATTTTCCGATTCGATCCGAGTACCCTCAGCACCGAAAACCAGCGCGCTGTATCACAAGGACGCCACGACCCTCTTTTCAATGGTTATAAAATGAGAAAAATGGTGGGGTGAAATTGTTGCAAATTCAAACAGATTTTTAATTCTCGGTCTGAGTGCTTTTATTCTCCTTAAAATGGGCTATTTAAAAGAGAATTTCGCTCATGGCTATCGAATCAAAACTATTGATGTACCGTAAAATGGGGTAAGATTGTGCTAGATTTTGAGGTTTTTTCTATGCTATTTCTTTGTTTACCCACATAATCAGATGAATTTAGGGCAGAAAGATTGATATACATTTCAGCTTTCTATTACGTAGCAGAAAAAAATGTTTTAAGTGGTTGGGGATGGTGGGGGTGATTTTTTTTTGGCATAGGCTACCCCTTTTTCTCTTTTATAGTTGCCATGGATTCAGTCGTTTATAGAGTAAATATAGCTCACTTCTACCCAGACTTGGGTGTATATAATTTGAAGTGGCACTCTAAATGAATTTGATGCAAACACAGTTTATACATGAAACAATGTTTATTGAATTCGTTGCACATATAGAATTTGCTTTTACAGCAATAAGCATACGTACTACTTGTACGGAATATATATATATTAACATTCAATAGAAATACACATTTTAATACTCACAAACTAGCAGAGAGTCAAACCAGCAGTACTGCCACGTAAACTTTGGGCCTGCTACGCACTAGAGCCGGATAGTACTGGAGCTGCATACCCACGTAGCTTCCTCTCGCTTATCTATCAGCTTTAACAACCCTTCTTCAACCTTAACAACCTTTTTAAACCCTAACAACCTTTTTTATTAATGACGCTGCATGGTATTTATACTAAGCGCGTAAGCCGAAATTAGCATATCTCAAGCAGCTTCTTTAATTCATTCACTCAAAAGTTCGATTCTTGTGTATACCTTACATGTTCATACACCTCTTACTTTGAAGCAAGAACACTCCCAGTTAATTTTGATTTTTTTAAATAAAAATTAACAAATTTCATCAGTCTTTTTTGACCAAATCCAAAATTTGCCTTTTTTTTCACCATACAGGAAACATAAGCTTCCCCACTTTCATCAAAGTTGCTGCGCATTTGACACGGATAGAACATTCCTCCATATGAAACGGCCACGAAGTCATTTACTATGAAATCTGTTGTGGTTGCGGTAACACCTTCAGCAACTGCATTCTCTGTATTTGATTCCTCTTCATCCTCTTGAGAACGATTGTGATCTTTTCGCCTTAGTGAAATGTCCAGATGGGTAGTACCATCTTTGTCGTCAGTGTTACCCAATTCTCTTAGCAGAGAGCCCATGCTACTTGATTTTTAAACTATGTTACTTTGTTAAAACATTTTTGATACATATAGTTAAAGTTTCTTAAAAAATTTTAAATAGAGAAATTATTGTAATAATTCTAGCCATTCTAATAGTTAGAGTTGCGTCAATGATTTCTCAGTTTACAAAAAAATGGTTACAGTACACACAATAACCAAAATAGGGTGGCACAATCTCACCCCATCGAGTGAACTTATTTAATGATAATGAGATAACATGACAACCAAAAAAGGTACAGTAATGAAACTCCACAGATGAGACTTTAGGTAGTAGGTGAATAAAAATATATTACTTGTCAGTGCACAAAACTAATTCTTCATACTACGAGAACCAGCATTTTTCACAGGTTGCAACAAAGTGATAAAATAGTGAATTGTTAAAAAATTGAGGGAGTCACAAAGATTGTATCAAAGGAGCGTGATAACACTTGTTGATTTGTACCAGCATACCGCTTCCCCGTGGTAAACGGGAAAACTAACAGCTTTAATAACAAGCCACCAGAGAGCACTGATTTGCTGAATTCCGTGTTGGCACAATCTCACCCCATTTTACGGTATATTTCCCGAACAAAGAAGTCAGCTGAATCATTGATCACCCTTTTTCTCTGTGTTATTTATTCTATGAAAGGAAAACAGGTATAACAAGAATTACCCTTATACGAATGGACATTTTAGGAATCACATTACCTTCACTGATAAAAATTTCCGTATGATATCTGCATACGAAGGCTTAAGATGAAGAAAATAGTAAATTTTGTATACGAATGGCTATGTCAAACAGAAAATTTACAGTAAGCACATAGACTACAGTAACGTATTAATTTTTGGACTATACTGTAGCATAACAAAATTGGAAAAATACATGTTCTCAGAATATGTATCGTTTGAAGAATTAAATAGAGATTCTAATTTTAATAAGACCAAATTTTTATTAAATTTACCATAGCATACACGGGAAAAGGAAGCTTTTGCATTCTATGTACTCATCTCATATTTTGTGTTCAGTGGTCTGTAATGGAATCTAATATTTATGTAAAACTACATAAGAACCTTCGTTGTCTAAAAATGCATGAATCAAAATTATCGATCAACCGAATCTATAGATTTACTTTATTTAACGATATTTTTGCCATAAAAAAAATTTCAAATAAAATAGTAGAATAATATAAAAAATGAACAGATACCTTAATTCAGTAAAACTCAAGTTATCGTGAATTCCTAGATTTATTCCAGGAAATTCCAGGGTAGAAATACATAGTGCAGTAGTAGCTAGAAATGAATAGAGGATATGATCTCGAATATTGATTCCCAACCTTTTTATACTTGAGTGCCCCCTGAGAACTTTGTAGGGTCGTGGCGTACTACTGGTTTTGTTATAACTTTTTAAGGGATTAAAAAAATTCTATAAACATATGAATAACTTTACAAAATGTATTTAAGTATAAACAAAACAAAATACATAAAATAAATCCACAAAACTAGAAAAAGCCATTTATTAATTGTTATTAACAAATGGCAAATACATCTTCCCAACACTAAAATATCTTTATCAGGAGGCTTAGTGAGAAACTTGCTGTTGCTTATGCTTATTTCTTATTAGAGCATCTATGTCAGGCTCAAAAGTGCTTATCTTTAATCTTAAGTCATTTTCCAC